>JAOWCC010000019.1:89210748-89706610 GCA_030867875.1 Actinernus sp. WN-2022
ATAATAAATAACTGATATACCTATAGCCGTATTAGATGCTTGACCGACTAATAACCTCTATTATATACATGTGTATATATATATATCTAGGCTGTTTTCAGAAAAGGACCCTTAGAACCTAACACCCCCTTTTGTGAAAACAGGCTAGATCTTGTGTGCCTCTAAGCTTTAAAAGCCAGTAGCTCGTATTGTTGCCGTTATTATGAAAGGGCAAATGACAGTTTAAGACTTTTATGGACTTTCGATCCCGTAATTCATCTCTAGGTACTTTAGGAGGGAGGGCGGGGGGGGTGTGTGGGGTGTGGGCAGGATGAGTTCAACAATTTCAAAGTGGCGCCATTTCTCGACCTTTTAATGGATTTCGATGCACTATACGGCAATACAACGTTCTCTTCCCGTAGATTAAGTTTAATCGATGGAATTTTGCCGTATTTTGAGTAGAAATGACAGAAAATCGCGTTTTCCTAACCTAACCTTAATCTCTCAAAGTTACTTGTGTGACCTAAATTTCAAAGTGGCGCCATTTCTCGACCTTTTAATGGATTTCGATGCACTATACGGCAATACAACGTTCTCTTCCCGTAGATTAAGTTTAATTCATGGAATTTTGCCGTATTTTGAGTAGAAATGAAAGAAAATCGCGTTTTCCTAACCTAACCTTAATCTCTCAAAGTTACTTGTGTGACCTAAATTTCAAAGCGGCGCCATTTCTCGACCTTTTAATGGATTTTGATGCACTATACGGCAATACAACGTTCTCTTCCCGTAGATTAAGTTTAAAAATGGAATTTTGCCGTATTTTGAGTAGAAATGACAGAAAATCACGTTTTTCTAACCTAACACTAACCTCTAGCTCTCAAATTAAGAAATTATGGGATAAATCTAAGACAAGTCAATTATGGGATAGAAAGGCCAGAAAAGTCTTCAACTGCCATTTGCTGTTTCTAGAAAACGGCAAAAACACGAGTTACTGGCTTTTAAAGCTTAAAGGCACACAAGATCTAGGCTGTTTTCAGAAAAGGACCCTTAGAACCTAACACCCCCTTTTGTGAAAACAGGCTAGATATATATATGATCAAAACCTGAAGAATATCATTTTCTCAGGTTTTTAACCCTTTAAGCCCCAAGGCAAATGACCAGACATGTAATTTGTAAATCAATGAACATAAACACAATGCCCAGGTATAATATACCATTTGAAAGGTATTCATTAGTGTAATTTATGGATCACATCAACAAACAAGTACAAAGTTAAAGCTAGCTCTCATAACTTTAAATATAACGAAAATTCAATTTCTTGGTTATTGTTCTGTTTGGACGAAATGTGTTCACACAAAAGGAAAGTAATTTCAAAACACAGTTTCAGTGGATTCTATTTCAGAAATTTATCATTAAAGTGCCTTTTAACAAAAAAAAATTTAGATATCAATTCTAAATCAAGTGAAAAGTAGAATGGTAAAATATATTTTGCTTTGAATGCTGTGCCGCTGAGTTAAGGAGGTTTTAATATCCAAAATCCATAGAAAAACAAATTTCTAACATCATTTTATTTCAACCATGGGACGGTATAACACTGATAATTAGAAAAATTTGTATAATAATTCTACTTTTCACTTGATGTAGAATTGATATATAAAATAAAAAATAAGGTTCATAGGCACTTTAAGGGATTGATGAGTTGTCAGTATGAAAAACAGAAAATTCTAACGTGGGGAAGCAATTTTTACATGAATTGTTTCTTTAAAATATGGCATCCAACAGGAGAGAACTGCTATATACTCGCTTACAGGAGTTTGTCGCAATACTTAAAGCGACTATGTCACCAGGATTTTTCTGATTTTCTGTCAAATAATAATGTAGAATTTTTTGATTATAAGAAAAATACTCACAAAACACTAAGCAATACGAAACAATGTTAATTTTCGAAGAGACAGCAAGCTAGAGTAGAAACATTAGCTAATATCAAAGATATCAAAAAAATGTTAGCCTAACGTTTTCAAGATTAATTTTTCATAATTGTAATCCATTTCCATCCTCACCATGCATCCATTGTCCGATTACATATAGCTTCTCAGACTGTAGCTTAACTTTACTAAAGAAAACACTTTTGATAAAAATACACCATTATTTCTTGGTTTCTTTTAGTTTGAATGTAATTTTCAGCATTTCAAAGTGATACTAAAAATGGTACCTTTAATCATACATTGTAAGCCTCTGGCTTGGGAGACCTGATAACGGTTCCCTGTATCTTTGACGCAAAATAAACCATTTGGCATTCTTTGGCATGTAATACTTACCAAGAGAGGAATTTTGGAGGATCAACCTTCTCTCCATCAACAGTAACATCAGATAATCGATCCAGGTAGTTGTTCTTCAAGGACTGCAATAATAGTGTTGCATGGCTGAAGAAAGGAATTCAAAACCTCTTATTAAATGAGTGTGAGGTCCATTCTGTAGTTATTGTCAGAGTTTTTCACCTGCTTCTTTATGGCCCAAGCATGAAGTGGGCCATATAAAAAAGGGGAAAACCCTGAATGAGGATCCATAACTTCCATTATGGACCGAGCAAGCGAGTTCAATAAGATGTTTATCATATATGGTTCAAAAGTATTCAAAAACGATGCAGCCTTGCTTCAA
Source organism: Actinernus sp. WN-2022 (assembly GCA_030867875.1). NCBI lineage: Eukaryota > Metazoa > Cnidaria > Anthozoa > Actiniaria > Actinernidae > Actinernus > Actinernus sp. WN-2022. The sequence goes on from JAOWCC010000019.1 coordinate 89,213,386, forward strand.
TGTTGCGGTCCATACAGGATATTATTAATTATAGACCACAAATGGATCAGTCACAGCCTATGAAGTTACCTAGCCACATAAGACTTAATAAACTATATTATTACAGTAGCTTGCTTCTTAATGCCTGCTGATCATCCCCAACTTTTATCCTTCAAAAATGGATCAATGATGCAAAATTTGAGTGTAACATAATCGATAAGCTGTATCTCAAGTTTGAGTGACAATTGATTTAATCTAACCATGTATAACTCAAGCAGATCTCAATAAAAAAATTTTTAGTGTTAATTACATGTAGCATGAATTATGCTTATCCTGACAAATTTAGATATTTCTATAAAATGACAGAGAATTTCACTTTTAGTAAATCTGGTACATGTAAGTGCGAGAGTGATAATTAAGTTATATATATCTCATGATATCTTATGAGAAATATATAATAAATTATGTAGTCATCAGTAAAAAAAAATTTAATAAGATTTTTACAACATAAATAAAACTGTGTGTGGGTGCGATCCAACTACATGTAGCAACAAATGTGAAAGGGCCTTGCCATGGGTCTGCAGCTCAAACAGGGGCATTAAAAAAAATCAGTTGTTGACTTGTCATTTGCTACTTGAACAGCTATATGATGCAATCCCATATGTTTGCTCCCCATCCCTATCCACTTGGTGTGCCCCACCCTGGTGAAACTCCTTGCAGGATCTTTGAGGATCCTGAAGGATCAGAGAAGGATCCTTGTAAGGGCAGGATCCTTGAAGGATTTGTCAAGGATCCTGTGGCCCCAGGAATTCTAAAGATCCTTGCCAGGATCCTGCTAAGATCCTTTCAGGATCCTGTAATGTTCAAATTAATCTAGTAAGGGCAAGATCCTTGTATAAAGATCCTTGAGGATTTATCCAGGATCTTTTCAGGATTCAGTCAATATCCTTGCAGGAAATAATTTATTGTAAGGACAGGATCCTTGTAAGATCCTTGAGGATTTATCCAGGATCCTGTCAGGATTTAGGCAAGATCCTTGCATGAAATAGTTTATTGCAAGGACAGGATCCTTGTAAGATCCTTGAGGATTCATCCAGGATCCTGTCAAGATTCAGGCAAGATCCTTGCAGGAAATAGTTTATTGTAAGGACAGGATCCTTGTAAGATCCTTGAGGATCAAGAACAGATGACATGTTTAGAATGTAAATCTACTATCCAATTTCCTATCAGTCTGGTCAGGTAAGCTTTAGTCATATTGGGAGACAACATTATTTTAATACAGGTAGCTGTACCTGTAACAGCATAAATGCAATATAGCACAGTCAGCATACATGCCTGTAAATTATTAATATGTACTTGGGTTGTTGTGGCGTAGAGTTTAGTTTTGTAGGGCAGTTTATTACCTGGTACTTATAAATTATTTTTTATTAGTTGTTTTTAGCTGCTGGCAGTTACAATGTAGATTTTTGTCTGCATGCAATAATCAAATATGAAAGCAATATATTGTAAATTACAGTCATGTACTGTACCTACCTTCGTATAAATTAAAACAAATAACTGCATACCTTGTATTTCCTTTTTGATTGGTAATTGTTTTAAAGTTTTATTAGACTGCATGAGATGTAAACACAACTCTAATACTACATGTACCTTCTGATGTCATCAAAGGTGCATTTGCATTTATTTATTGAAAGGTCATTTAAGATCTCAGTTCTGAGAATACATTCAATTTCATATTATACAGTTACAGTAAAGGCTCTGACTGTTACTAAACATTCATTTCTGTTTCACTGAGATTTCACTATCTGGTTTCCTTTATGCATGGCTGTCATTATATTTTTAAGTTGCTGGACAACTGAGATACATGTAGCTGGTCTTTTTGTGCAATTAAAGCTACAACTTGGTAGCTGCAGGCAATCATCATCATATATTGCTGGCAATATCCCCAGTAGCTGGCTTCTAATGATAGCCCTGCATGTTTATGTGTATACATGTACATGTATGTGTTATTAAACAAATACTCCTTATTGTGAATTGCCACCCTAGAGAATCATGAAGCAATCCTTGAAGTAGATAGCTACACTGTAAAAGATTTTTGAGAGTTCTTCCAGATTCTTTGAGGATCCTGAAATAATCCTCAAGGATCCTGGAACAAGCTTCAAGGATCCTGGAACAAGCCTCAAGGATCCTGGAACAAGCCTCAAGGATCCTGGAACAAGCCTCAAGGATCCTGGAACAATCCTCAAGGATCCTGGAACAATCCTCAAGGATCCTGGAACAATCCCCAAGGATCCTGGAACAATCCCCAAGGATCCTGGAACAATCCTCAAGGATCCTGGAACAATCCTCAAGGATCCTGATCTTTCCCAGGATCCTTGCCAGGGTCCTTAAGGATCCTTCAGGATCCTTTCACATTCCTTAAGGATCGATCCTGGAAAATCCTTCCAAGGAATTGCTAGGATCCTGTAAGGAACCTTCAAAGATCCTTGGAGGATCCTGGCTAAGATCCTTAAGGATCTTGTACAGGATCCTGCAAGGTTTTTCACCAGGGAAGTATTACCAGGGATTAATTGCATGGTTTCTGAGCTGCTCTCTCAACCAACTCCTCCAACACTTTTAATACACATCACTCTATGTTACTCTGTATACCTCCTTGTTCCTGTGATACGGAAAGTGCTTGGTAACTCTTTCTTGAAAACAGCCATAAAATCATCCCATTCCTCTTCTGGTAGAATCTGTTGTGCCTTCAGATTCGAATAAAAAATACCAGCTATATATGAGAGTCAATAACATAGGACACATACATACTCCTCCTACATGAGTGTATACATGTACATCTCAAGCACCTATTAATATTATTTAGTACTTCATTTTTATAATTGATCAAAACAGGAAGTTCTTGTTAAACTGGTTCAATGGCTCAATCAGTTTCAGGGAAACTATCCACCCACCCCTCCCTCCCTTCGGTATACATGTGGAATTACTGATTAGCCATCACATTTAGGGTGAAACAGAGGGGGTGCATGGGAGGGGATTTCTCAGGAAACTGTGATTAAACCAACTGGTTATTATATCAATTCTATATATATCATGGAAGTTCCTGGAAAAACTAGTGTATGTGACACAATGGTCTGCATCAGCAGGGAAGCTTAAGATACATGTACATGTAAACATCAATAAAATATGTGTTGTAATCAACTAAAAGTTGAGTTAATTATGCTAACTGTGTAGTATGGAAAGTGAGTAGCTGCTGACTTTTAGTTGATCACACCAGACTGTGTTAACCCTTTCACTCCCGGATGTGTTTGGGCTCAATTGGTGAAATGCAGAGTGCTAACTCAACCCTCCCCCCTCAGTTCCAGTTTGGCTAGCCCGGGCTAGTTAAATACTGCTGACTTTTTAAACCAAGGGCTCAAACTTTCCCCATGATGCCATTTGGCAGAATTCTATTGACTCGGCGGTAGTGAGTATGGTTTCTTCTGTAGGTTTTCCGATGAAATGTGCTCTAATTTTGGACAAATAAGCCACTGTAAGAGAGCTAGAGGACATCATTAAGTCTGAGGACGGCTGAAAAGTACTTGGCTTGCTTTTAGTAGGCTTTGTGAGGGGTTTCACAGGGTTTTTCTGTTGTGTTTCTGCTTTGAGACACATGAAATAATTATTCACTGAATTTATCCTTGAAATCCTGCAGTTGGTTGTCTTTTCCCCCCTGCTCAACCTATTAGGATGTGTTTTTGTCACTTTAAAGCAATGGCTTGAGTCCAAATCACCGCTCTTGTAGGGGTAACAGACTTATTTTAAAAAACCTACAGGAGTCCCAGAGGGGGGTCCCCTTGTGAATTTGTTGTTGATTACCCAGCATGCAATTGGAGGTGGGAGCAGGAAAATGTGGTCGAGTGAAATGCAGTGTAAACATCGGCATGTTCACATGCAGTAGCTTGGTGTGTTTTGTGCAAACAAACCTGCTGGTTGGAAAGATTAAACAAGGTACTGTAACGACTGAGTGGTTATTTTGTTTTTGCTTTTGATTTCAAGTGCGAATGGGAAGGTTTTTTTGAGCCGATTTTCAGCTCCTCGAAATTCACGAAAATCTAAGAAACAAACAACGATCTCCAAAACAAATGCGTTTTTCTCCAAAGTGGGAGAGTCAAGCGCTCCCTGTTATAGCTCTGACTTTGAAGTTATTCATCCCTTGAAATTATATCGCAACATCGTATTTCCAGCATGTCTAGGTTTGACGCAATAATTTTCTCCAGGTACATGCTTCATATTGGCCGGTTACGGCCAGTTCAGGAGCGAAAGGGTTAAATATATATTATATCATCATTCTGTTTATTGCAATTGGTTAGTTATTTTAACTAAGGCAGAGACAATACTTAAATATGACAGGTACTAGCTAGCTCCTCCCCTTTATACTAAGCTGATTGACCAGCAACGATATTCCACATATATTATATATTACCATTACCACTTGTAGGTATTTAAGCCACACCCAGAGTTTCGAAGCTTCAAAATTATTTTGAAAGAAAATCAAAAGTTAAGAAGGCTAACTGTCGGCCTTCCTTTCTTTGACGACTGAATACTTTCACGGAGCTTTCAAACTGCATTGAGACAAGTCTTTAACCCATATAATTTCTGCACTAAAATAGTATATACAGTCTACCTATTCTTCTAGACACATCTATACATGATACACCTTTCCATAAATATGTTTACCAGTATTTTTTTTGACAATCATGATAACCTTCTTGGTAAATAACATTCATTATTATATTATTCATTACAATCTAGTGTATACATTTATCATATGTATACTACTGGGGCAGATCCAGGATTCTGTGTAAAGGGGTTTGGAAGGGTGTTAGATATACGTGAGCACCAAAAATATTTGGTAATTTCTTTGTTCTCTTTGATGTAACCCCCTGAACTGCCCTGGATCTGGCCCAGTACTATGTGTGTCATCATTACCTTATAGTACATCTCAAACATACTATTTGCCCTTGTGATGTTTTGCCATGCAGCAGCCGGATTTCTATGCCTGAACTGGATAAAACAATAATGATATTACATGTATTATCTTTATTCGTTGCATACATGTACATGTTAGAAACCATCCATGCATGATTGCAGGAATTTTACATGCTCGACCTGTTAACAAAATCAGAAATGTTTCCTTCATGTACTCCCAGGGGGGACTCCTTGCAATTTTTCGGTAGCAGTGTGCCACACCCTTTTTCAGACCTGACCCCCAAAATCTGTATCCTATTTCAATATTGTCAGTATCACTTAAAAGAGAACTGAACTCTAAAATCAACCCAACATCTATAATAAGTTCTGCTATTTTATTTTTCTGTTGCCCGTCTATGAAGAGAAAATCTGAAATCCTTCCTCACAACCTCTGCTATGTACAGACGGCTCAAGTCTTGTAATTTGTGAAGTCAGGTACAGGGAATAAATTACTTTTTCCATGTTGTCCCCGGCATTGAAAAGCTGGACTAATGGCTTCTATAATTGCAGATCATTGTGTTTTCTTTGTGCTGGAGGTGTGATTGCTTTTTCTTGGTATATGCGTGACATACATACGATATGGGGAAATTTGCACTGAATTGAGCCGCCACACAATCTAGATTTATCAGCAGAGAATCGAACTTGAAAACTAATGTTCTCTTTCGTAGACGCGCAACACAGAAAAAGTAAATAGCAGAACTTATTTATTTTGAATACATCTTTGTATACAATGTAGACGTTGGGTTGATTTTAGGGTTCAGTTCCCCTTTAAAGTGGGCCTCTACTAAAAATAATGCAATATATTTTAATCCAATGTCATTTTTTTGCCAGGGTTTGTTCTCTTTCTCAGTCTATTTTGAAGATCAATGTCAAAAATAACAAGAGAAGCTGAGAGAAATAAATGAACATGCATACATGTACATGTACATGTGCAGTCTCATACTTAATTTCACTGTGACCCTCAAGTCACAATTGTACCCTTTTCCCAGAGATGTAGATAATAGCCAGGCAGCCATGGGCCATTTCCAGATTTTTTTTTTATGTTGGACTGGCTACAGAAGCACACACTAAAGACAAATGTTTAGAAACCGTGGTCAGCCCCTCTATAATTCTGCCTGCTTGGCACTGCTACATTTGTATCTAAAATGGAAACCACATCTCTGAATTCCGGCAGACTAAAATGGCAAAATTTATAACCCTATTATTTCATACTAAAACAGCTTTACCTTTGGGATGGTACAATCCTGTATAGGTTATATACTGGAGTACATGTATATAACCACCCCACCCCAACCCCCCCCCCCCCCCCCCCCCACTTAACCAGCATGTACATTGTACATGTACATGTACTCTGACTAGTAGTCATCGTGCAATATTACAGAGGTAAGTTTATATGCATATTATTTTCCTTAATTGGTACTACTACACATTCAGTAATGAATGCAGAAAAGCTGTCAATATTGTGTGGAACTTATTGGCTGAGGTCACACTAGTTAAGTGGATTTAACTATATATAATTATAGTTAATATGGCACCCTCAGTATGACCTGCATTTTACAGTTTACTATATAATAGTAAACTCAACTATACATGGTTAATAATAATATTGCTCTGACAACGGTGGCAAGAAGAAAGAACCAATACATGTAACTACATTGTATAATTTATTAATTAGCCTACCTGAAAAGATGGCTTGATCGCTTAAAGTTAGCCCCTGATTACATGAAGAGGATTGAGTGGTCGATCCGATTGAAAATGTGAGCAGATTGATCATGAGATTTTCGAATCAACATACAATGTACATCATACATGTATGTAATATGTAATTTCAGTTGCTTCACTATTTTAACCATTGATAGTAAAAATTCATAACCATAGTTTGGCTGGTTTACTGTAGTTAACAATATTCCCAGTGTGCATGACCTCAGCCATTTATATGTGTTGTAGATCAAATTGACCCTTCAGGTCAAATTGACCCTGAGTTAATTTAACCTAGGTCAAATTGACCCTTCAGGTCAAATTGACCCCAAGTCAATTTAACCTGGTCGAATTGATTCAACCTAGGTCAAATTGGTTCGACCTGGTGTTTGTGTTTGAGGTAATGTTTTCTTCACTCCAGGTAATTTTTTCAAGATTCTAAAAAGGGAACTTAATTACTGGTACATTGAATGTTCATTGATATTAAGGTTTTTCAATGTAAGGGTTTGGGTCAGTTCACAAGGAACATTTAAGAAGTATTATATTTCTGAGTTGTTTGGTGATTAATATATCTATAATGCCCTAATTAGACCCCTACATTAGTGAGCACCTGTTGTTGACGGTTAGGGTCTTCTTAAATGTAGGGGAAGGGTTTGGATTAATTCACAGGACCACTGAAGAAGGATTACAGTCTGTATTATTTAGTGACTAGCTGTAAACAGCCTAATTAATATTAGTGATCACACGTTATTGACGGTTAGGGTGTTTTTAAATGTAGGGTTAGGATTTGTATTAGTTCTCAGCATCATAGAAGAAGGATTACAGTCTGTATCATTTAGTATTAAACTAATGCGTGTGCAGAATACGGCTGCGAGACTTGTAACTCGAGCTGGGAAGTTTGACCATACATGTACATCCCCTATCTTAAATATAAACTTCACTGGCTGCCAGTTAGAGATAGAATCACTTTTAAAATAATTTTAATTACTTTTAAGGCTCTCCATGGCCAAGCTCCCAAATATATAAGCGAATTGCTCAGACCTTACAGACCTTCTCGTTCACTCAGATCGAGTTCACATAATTTACTGTCAGTTCCTCGTTGTAATACTGTAACCTATGGCGACAGATCATTCTACATTGCATGTCGCTGCAGCTAAACTGTGGAACTCTCTTCCGGATTATATTTATTTAGAAGTATTGATTCATTAATTAGGTTTAAATCAAGTTTGAAGACCTTTCTTTTTAGATGCTTTTAGCTAGTTACTTGATACTTTTTATATATTCATGTAATTTTTATTTCTATTAGGTATAATATGTAAGAGCATCAAGACTCTGTAGGATGCTCCTGATACGTTATTATTATTATTATTCTAAACACCCTAAATAAATTAGTGACTATAGCTCTAAACACCGAAAATTAGTGAGCACCCATTGTGGACGGTTAGGGTGTTTTTAAATGTAGGGTTAGGTTTTGCATTAGTTCTCAGGACAATTGAAGAAGGATTACAGTCTGTTATTTAGTGATTAGCTCTAAACACCCAAAATTAGTGAGCATGCATGCAAGCATTGTGGACGATAAGGGTGTTTTTAAATGTAGGGTTAGGTTTTGCATTGGTTCACATGCAGGACCATTGAAGAAGCATATTTCTCTGTTGCTTAGTGACTTACCGGTAGCTCTAAACACCCAGAATTAGTAAGCAATTGGGTTTACGGAGGTTACTGTTAGGGTTTGGATTAGTTCACAGGTCAATTAAATCGATTTATAATAGTGTTAGGAATGAGTTTGCTTGGAGTGGGGTGTTAACTGGCTTTAATAAATCTGCTTGTTATAATTACTGGCCCTGTGCATGGAAACGGCAAAGTGAAATATAACTGTTGACAACGTTTTGAGTTATTTATGTGTAAGTTCTCTATTTCTGTGTATTTTCACACCTCTGTGGATGATTCTTTGATGAGAGACCAAGACAATATAATACAGCATTTCTTTGAGTCACTTTCCAATTGTGTTTTATTCCATTTGAAAAGCTGAGTCTAACGAGTATGAGCCAGTAATACTCCAAGATCCTCTGCACTTGTTACTTTACTGAGATACTGTTTAGCTCTTGAATCGTAGAAATCTTCTTCTAGATACAATGTTAGAGGTGATTCGCTTTCTTTTCCCTTTCTTCTCCCTTTACTTTATCTGTCAGTCAGATGTGAGTGATTACTCTGCAAAAGTCGGTTCGGTTACGTCGACACAGTTTGTTTTGAAGTATGAGTATGATCATCTATAAACAATGTATTTTTCCTGGATTTTTCTGGATTTAGCTTTCTTACTTCCCTTGAATTGCTAGTTTTCATGAAAGAATGAATAAACGCAGAGTCAACACAAAAGTTCTTTACAGGTTTGGTCCGGGTTTAATATCGTCCATGTTTTTCGAAAGATGTTTCCAAGTCCAATTTTGTTAGCAGTACGCATGCGCGCATAATGAGAGGTACTGGGTTCCACGATTACTCACATGGAGAATAAATTATGTGCTCAAATCAACAAGCACTTTCATGGCGCAGTGCGATAATCCACTGGATTAATATCTACCAGGTGTTCCTCGTGATTCAGTCAAGTTAAGCCCGATCGGGTGAGGTAAGTAAATGGTGTAAGTGGCATGACAACAGGGGTGTTAAGTAAAGGATAGAAGTAGGGGGTGGTAGTAGGAAAAGAAGGGGGGATGTAGGAAGAAGAGGGGAGGGGTGGGTTGTCAAAAAAATTGTAGGGGAGGGGTGGGTGAATCTATTTATTATTTTTAGTATTTTTAGATAATAAAACAGCATCGTGCGATAGTAAAATTGTATTGCGTGATAGTAACACTTTATCGTGCGATAATAAAACAGCATTGCGTGATAGTAAAACGGTATCGCGCGATAATAACGCAGTATCACACGATAGTCTTTCATACAATGTGTTTGTTGATGGCCCTTACAGGGCTCCGTAGTGACCTCCCCACTCCAATTCCACCATGATTTCGATCGAGGAAACATAACATAACATGAAATCGAGACAACTTGTTCAAATCCCCCCCCCCCCCCCCCTCTACCCCTCCCTTCCGGTGTCAAATTCCCCACCCCAAGGATAGCTACCGATGTCAAATTCCCTACTCCCTTGCCCCGGGGGGGGGGGGGGGGGGGGGGGTGTTGATGTTTCGAATTGATCGGTACATTATTAAACGTACATGTAAGTATGAACTCAAGAAACAAGCGCTCTACTCATTTAGATCTTCAACTATTGTACAAGCATGTCGAGCATATAACTACTGTATAAAGCTATTAAACGAGCTTATGCTCATTAGTGACTACGTGGATAAATAAACTACTACTACTATAAGTATAACCTTATTTGATACAAATATTTACAAGTGTAGTTTATAGTTATACGGGTTTATAATGATGTTCATTCGATTCAGAAAACTTACCCCTTTGCCGCCTTTTCTTCTCCCCATTTCTGGTCACACTTAAGATATGACGTTCCCTACTCTAAAAATCGTCTCTGTTAATGATATTTTTACAAAAGAACCAATTTGTTCTCAAACTTTCAACATTAGAACATGTGGGGGAACTGGTTCACGTGCATGTGAGCCCACGAGTTGAGTTTACTTGTCAGCGGTAATATCGGAAAAGCAGCCAGGCCTTATACCACTTGTGACCGTGCAAGACTGGGTCCAATGCACGTGCTGCAAAACAAAATGGCGGATGAAGAAGCGTAGAAAAGTTATTTACAAAATTGCTTGCAAAACTAAGGATTATTTAAGGATCGCGTAGTTTTGCGTCGTACAGATGAAGTTCAAAGTTCATAGAGTTCGTTTCGTGGATTACAAGCCACAGGTGATTCACTGCTTGGCGTTTGAGGACGTGAAATCTAGAGCACGTCTGGCTTTGTCAAGGTGAGCTACTGAACGAGATAAAAAATTGTGTCGCTATGTTATTTTACACGCGCTTCAGAAACGTGTGCTTAGATCCAATAACTGCTTTAACAACAGTAAAGACAAAATAGTCAGATTTATAGAAACCAAGAATCCTCAACTATGAGTGGTAGGTTGGAATTGGTTAGAATTTAAATTAAATTAATACAGTCTTTTACTATCGATAGTAAAAGCTAATGAACTATGGCAGTTAGCATACACTAATCAACTTTTAACTGATTATTGCAATGCTTACTGTCACGTCATCTATTTGTGCTTGGCTGAAAATTATTTATAGCAGTACAGTCCATATTTTTAAGGGAAAAAACTTGGGTTGAGGGGTCAGATAAGAAATTCCAAAGGTCACAAAGTAATTCAGGAAGGGAGGGTCAGGGGATAAACAAGTCTGGAATTCTGAATGCATGTTGCCTTAGAGCATATCGAAATTTCCGATTGAAAGGAGGGATAAAATATTGATGCCACCCATGGTTGTGGTATGGATATTAATTTTGCTGAAACTACATGTACCTGTTGTGGTTCAATTATTACCTGTGGTACAAATATATTTGAACCAGTACAATTTTTGTGAACCAGTACCATTTTTTTGAACCAGTACCATTTTTTTGAACCAGTACAATTTTATTGAACTGGTTCATTTTTTCAAGATTCTAAAAAGTGATTTTTTAATTTTTTGGGATTCATAAAAAAAAGGAGTTTAGTTATTTTGGGGGGGGGATTTAAAAAGAAAAAAAAATCCACCCACCCCTCCCCTACAAAATATTTATGTTAACCCTCCCCTCCCCTCTACTTTCTACCCTCCCTTCCCCAGTCCCATCCCCTTTTTCTCATGTCCCCCTGACACACCTTACTGTACCACTTACCTTGACGGTCACCCATCTACTTACTAACCTTGCCCGGTCTGTTGGTTTTATCTTACAGCCTATTTAATCTAGAAGTCCCAATTAGAAAAAGGAAAGATTATACAGTTGTTCTCTAAAGCAACAAACCCAACTTGCCTAACAGCACGAGGTCTCTCGACTTAGCTAATTTATTCTAGTTTTACATGCATATATTAACGATAATGAAGTCGAGGCTACAGCTATATTTGCTATTATCGCACTTCGGCCATCTTGGATTGAAAGCGAGGCTACCGGGTTGTCGGTCACGTAGAGGTTTCCTATTTGCTCTGTTGTTGGTCGCGAGTTTGGATGAAAAAGCTACTTCATCTCCACTTCTGTAATTCCAATTGTACAAATAATAGCCAAGCACAGCATTTCCAACTATAGAAAGAAATTATCGGCTCCACAAAGACTCTACCGAAACCCTAACTCATCTATTAACCAAAACCCTATAACCCTGTAACCACTATCCCTTACACCACAAGGGACTTGCTGTCAACAACTTCTTTACGCTGCATGCTGTTTCATTAGCAGGCATTACTTTATTAGACACCAGTTCCCACTCTGTGAAGTTTTTAGTGCAGTGCATTTTGGGATTGCATCCTTCTGATGGTGGAATCTAGCCATGACCTGGGAATGAGGTTGTTTGGGTTACCTGTGTACAAATTCTGACGTTTTTCATCATGTTTGTTTGTTTGGGTTACCTGTGTACAGATTCTGACATTTTTCATCTTGTTTGTTTGTTTGTTTGGGTTATCTGTGGACAGATTCTGACATTTTTCATCGTGTTTGTTTGGGTTAGCTGTGTATAGATTCTGACATTTTCATCATGTTTGTTTGTTTGGGTTACCTGTGTATAGATTATTGTTTGTTTGTTTGGGTTACCTGTGTACATATTCTGACATTTTTCATCATGTTTGTTTGGGTTACCTGTGTATAGATTCTGACATTTTTCATCATGCTTGTTTGTTTGGGTTACCTGTGTAAAGATTCTGAGTTTGTTTGTGATGTCTCTAAATTAAAGTAAATTTATTGATGGGCTAAATTAAAAATGCTTACTATTAGGTTTTGTGTTACAAGAATGTTCTGCTTTTCAAGTGTATGTTGCTGGTCAAATTTATTTTTTGGTGAGCCGGGGTGGCACAGTGGTTACCTTTCCCTCCTGCACCACCCGTAACCACCCAATATGAAGCATGTACCTGGAGAGAATTATTGCATCAAACCTAGACATGCTGGAAATACGATGTTGTGATATTATTTCAAGGGATGAATGACTTCGAAGCCACAGCTACAATGTATAACTGGGATCGCTTGACTCTCCCACTTTGGATGAAAGAAATTGTTTCTTTTGGAGATCGTTGACGTTGTTCGTTTCTTCGATTTTCACGAATTTTGGCGAGCTGAAAATCGGCTCAATAAAACCTTCCCATTCGCACTTGAAATCAAAAAGCAAATACAACATCACCACTCAGTCGTTACAGTACCTTGTTTAATCTTCCAACCAGCAGGTTTGTTTGCACAAAACACATGCTGGGTAATCAACAAAAAATCACAATGGGGTGCCCCCCCTCTTGAAATCCTTTTACCCCTACAACCAAGAGCGGTGATTTGGACTAAAGCCGTTGCTTTAAAGTGACGAAAACACATCCTAATAGGTTTAGCAGGGGGAAAAGATCACCATGCAACTGCAGAATTTCAAGGATTTCATTGAATAATTTGTTCATGTGTCTCAAAGCAGAAACACAATGGAAAAACCCTGTGAAATCCCCTCACAAGGCCTACTAAAAGCAAACCAAGTACTTTTCAGCCGTCCTCAAACTTAATTATTTTCTCTAGCTCTCTTGCAGTGGCTTTTTTGTCCAAAATTAGAGCACATTTCATTGGAAACCCTACAGAAGCAGCCATACCTACCGTCAACGAGTGCACAGAATTATCCCAAATGGCATTGTGGGAAAAGTTTGAGCCCTCTGCTTAAATACCAACACGCTAAATTCCAATTCGATCTGTGGAATAGTTGGGACCTGGCTCTGATCAGCCCCCATGGTTGTTTTAGGTCTCGTTAGAATTTCAGATTTTCAGGTCATTTTTTAAACCTACATTTAGATTATTATTTTCTCAACCGAGGTTGTTTTTGACCTAGTTTTTTTCACCAAGTAAGTAATTGTTGTGTACTAAAAAAAATACTTTCCATGTAATAGACAGCTTTACTTGGACTTTATGGCTATTATAAAGGGCTTACAAATGACAAGCTCGACAAACTAGAAACCTGTCCTTTTCTCTCACGAAGCCCAAAATTAGCTAAGAAACGTGTCTCTCTTTCCTGCCAGGAACACCTGACACAAAATGTCGTAGTGTTAGTGCCCCGGGGCCAGTTATTAACGGCTGGGGGAATTTATGATCAAACAAACGAACATAACCTTATTATCTGAACGTCAACAAAAGTATCCAAAACACCCTCACCCATGCCGTGACTCCGGGGGAACGTCACTCTATTCTTCCTCTGGCTGACAGAGTCTTTACTCGTCTTCCTAGCGGTGCGCTTCGAGGAAAGCCAGTTTCCCCACTGGTCTCATACACGAGCCCGACTTGGTGATGACTTCTTCAGAATGGATAAGACCATCAGCGCTAGCGATCGGTGCTGTCAGACACGCCCCAGTCGCCACTGACCCCTCGGTGCGTTCTCGTCCACGATCATGACGAGATCTCCGCGGGGTAGGTTACGTTAAGTATTGTACACCACTTACTATGCTCCACTAGGTGAGGCACGTACTCTTGTCTCCAGCGGTGCCAGAACTGGTTGGCTAACGCCATCTTGTGCATTGTCGCGCTGGACGAACTCACCCGGTCTGAGGTTGGCGCTCGCACACCCGTGGACGAAGTGGTTAGGCGTTAGAGCACTGACATCCATTGGTGAACTACTGCTGACACCATAGACGAGCAGTCAGAAATTTAGCAGTGATTCAGCCTCGGCAACCACCGTGAGGAAGATTTCGTCAACAGTCAGAACATTCCCGAGCATTACCTTCATCGCACGTTTGGTGGACTTAACTAAAGCTTCCCATGCTCTACCGAACCATGGTGTGGCAGACGGGTTAAAATCCCACTGGACATCACGCACAGTAAGCTCGTTGACGATCCGCTCTTGGTCAAGTTCAGTCAACGCCTCATGCAGCTCTCATTCAGCCCCGACAAAGTTGGTTGTCGCTCACAAGGTGGACTGGGTTTCCGCGACGGTCTTGATACAAGAGTCCGAGTCCAGGCTGTTGCCGACTTCGAGGTGCACCGCATGCATATGCAGGCAGGTGAACAAACAAATGCATCACTTCTCCACTCTGTTGCGACCTATGCGAACTGAAAGCAGGCTGGCATAATCCAATTCGACTTGCTGGAAGGGTGTGCTGATACCCCGAAGGCGTGCTGCTGGCACATCACTCATCTTTTGCATCATCGGCTGCACGCGACGTTGGTGACAGATAGGGGCATTTGACAGTACAGTTCCTTACTTCGGCGCGTCCTCGCGAAATCCAAAACTTCTCCCGGATGTGATTGGACACATACTCAACTCCCGCGTGAATTATATTAGCCTCCTGTGGTAATCGATGATGATTAGTCGTGCGACATCGTGTCCATGGTCCAAGATGATCGGAATCTCCGCCTTTTCGATGCATAGCACTCCATTTACCAACTGCAGATCGAGACTTGCGCTGCGACTGGTATGCGGGTAGGGGCACCCTTTGGATAACGATTCAACCTCCACTTGGAAACGATCCTGTTGTGCCCACTTTATCCAAAGTAATTTTGCGACTGTGAAGGCACCTGTCTTCCGTTGTTCTCGCTTCCGTAGATTATGTCGAAAGTGCAGCAGCCAAGCTGTGATACGACACAGTCTGGTCCAGCTGGAGTAGACACTGCAGGATCAAGTAGCTGTTTGACCGACGTCTGAACCCTGAACACCCTCTTTTTCAGCTCCGCTTCTGTACTAGGGCAGCTGGACCAAGGTATGTCATCAATCGGCCATTCTGCAAATTCGGTCATCAAGAACTCTGGCCCGCATATCCACCATGACTCATTATGCAGGTCACTCGCTGGAGCTCCCTGGTGGCGATATCGGCTACATTCAACTTGGTACGCTCAAGTTGCCATTGACTAGGATCACTTTCCAAGATTACTTAGGCGACGAATGGACGGAAATTACATGGCTGCCCACAAATCCACCACAGCGTAGTAGTCAATCTGACAAGTAAGTAACAGCGTGCATTATCCGACTGCTCACAGACAGCTTTGCAAGGCGGACTGCTAGTTGACAGCTCATTAACTCTCCTCGTGGAACTGAGATTGTCTTAAACGGCATGACACGGGTCTTCACCATGAGCAGATGACGTAAGACGTCACCATCAGTTGTAGTTGCACGCATGTACATGTAAGCCGCGGCTGCGCATGTGTCTTAAGAAGCATCACAGAAGAGCACCAGTCCCATATCTCAGAATCTGGTAGATGTAATGCAAAACAGCAAGGGTCTTCAAGGGAACTAGCTTCTCTTTCCACTTAGCCCACTCAGCAGCCATATCTGGAGGCTATGGTGTATCCCATTCCAAGCCACGAGCCCATGTGCATTGCAGCATGACCTTGGCGCACACAGCAAATGGACTCGCCCAACCGTGTGGATCATATACAGCCTTGCTAGTCAACTAAGAATCCTGCGTTTCGTGGCTAGAGCCGGTGGACGATCGAGATGTGGTAGTGCAAATCCAAGCTTATCTGACTGTGCATCTGACCTGACTCCTAAAGCCCGTCCAGATGGTCACTCTCTAACTCCAGATTTTCAGTGGGTCAAAACAGCTCATTCTGCTTCGGAAACGTTCAACATGACTTAATGTGATGACAAGAGTCACTTGTGCATAGGGAACCCCCCTTTCACCGTGAAGGCAGTGACATCCCCACGCAGTGTCACCTCCTGCCCTGCTTGCACAGGATGTGTATAAGTCATCTACAAAGATGTTATGTGTTACCGTTGCAGCTGCTTCTGACCATCGGTGAAGTTCGCTTTGCATGGCGATGGCTTATCACCCAAACGCCAAGCAGTTCATTTTGTACACATCTGGCGGCCATGTCATCTTGAGGTCACGCCATACACTGTAGGTACCAGTGATACCTACAATCCTCCGGTCGCAGACGTACATGGCAGAACATATTGGCAACGTCTCCCACCAGTGCTACAGGTCTCTTGCGAAAGTGCAATAAAATGCCTGGTAGGCTGTTATACAGAATAGGCCCCATCTCAAGACAGTAATTGAGACATACTCCTTTGTGTTCTGCGGTGGAATCGAAGACAACTCTCGGTATTGGCTTGTGAGGGAAAATGAACATCGGGTGGTGTGGCAGCAACCTCTGCTCTCCATTTCGCACAAATCTTTTCTCCACGTAGGCATTGATCACTCTGCTGTCTCCTTCTCTAAGCTGCAAGTCTCTCTGCAGGCGACGTTCCACAGATTCAAGGCATTGTAAAGCGGTGTCATAGCTGTTCAGTACCAGAGAAGCCCCACTTCGTAGCCTGAGTCAACTTGGTGACACTTTTGCTTCAGCACATTCATTGCAACCTTTTTGGTGTGTGTGTAAGCTGGAGCAGACTCAACTCGAACCCAGAAGGTAATAACCTTCCAGAACTTGCATGGCTGGTAGCTCGCATCCTCCTCCGCTGTCGTCACTCGCACATGCAACACATGTTTTGCTGGACCACTGTCGGTTAGGATAGGACCAGCTACGACCCAACCTACATGTAGTAACGTCAGCTCAGCATACGGTTCCGAGGTATCCTGGCATCTAACGTCCAAGGGTGCCATCAGGCCTGCAACATCCTTTCCTAGCAACACGTCTACCTGCATCTCACCCACTGGATCTAGTGGAGCGTCACATAGATGTTCATAGTGCTCTTTAACCTCAGGCCAGTTGATAGCCTGCATGGGGGCGCAAATGTTTTTGATAGCCATGCAGACATTTTCATCTGTTAACGAGGGTGCAAATAGGAGGTGTACACGCTGCAACTTAATGGTTTTCTGGACCCCCCTGACTGCATCAACTGTCAGACTTTATTTGGGACCCTGTAGACCCAGCCGTTTAGCAGACCCATTCCTGATTAACATTGTTTCGCTTCCCGAGTCTAACTGTACTGAGCCTTATATAAGTATTGTCTGGCCAGAGTCGCTTATAAAGAGTACACAGATAGTTTTAAGCGTGACTCTTTTTGTGTTTTGGAAGCTAGTTTGCACTTTACCACACCCCAAATAGCGGTACTATTCATGGGGGGAGGGGGGGGGGGGGGTGGGGGCTTCTGCAGCTGGCAGCAACAAGTGGAGGAGCCAGTGACGCCCCTTCTCGTTGTTGTCTTCTCCACATTTGCCTGACTTGCCACATTGTTGGCGCTGGTGGCACTACCTCAGACAGACGAAATAAACCTTCTTAGACTTCACAATATCCCAACATTTTATACTAACATCAGCTGTTAAAAACGTCAGACATTCACTTCAATCAGTGTGCTCTTCTTCACAAAGCGCACATTTTCTAGGAGGTACTGGCTTCGCCTTGGCAGATACTAGCATTGTTGTCACATTCTGTTGGAACCCTTTTGACTGGGAGTGCTGAGTTAATAATGCCTAGCACTACCTTGTGCAGAACTTTCTGGCTCCTCGTAACATTCGTGCTTGCTCAGTGTTTTTGCTCATGCCTGGGCCCACTTCGTTAAACTGCGAATGCCCTTGTCTAGATTTTACTGCACGACCTGACACACCTGACAGTGAATGTCATGAATCTACAGTGCACACATTGGTCAATATACGTTAATCAATACAGTATTTATGTTGCATATAAAAAGAAAATAGACAAAGTCGCTTTATATGAGAGCTTAAAAACAAAGAAATATTACAATTCTCAACCCCCAAAGGTGGTTGCAGTCACTGACGAGAGTGGTCGCTTACAGGAGCTTATAATAACAGAGTTTTACTGATAATTCAAACACAGGACCGTACATGTAGCTAGGATTTTTTGTCTGGGGAGACAGCCACGGGGGACTCCCATATATTAGAGGCGGGGATGCTCGTCGGACATTTAAGTTTTCACCCCTAAGAGGTACTTTCTTGGGGTGGCAACTGCCCCCCCCCCCCCCCCCCCCCCCCCCCCCCCCCCCCCCGCCCCCCCCCGCGCTAGCTACCGCCCTGAAACAGGGTTTCACAATGGTGGTCGCTGAGAGGAGCTGGTCGCTTATGAGAGTGGTTGCACAAAGAGCTTCAACTGTATACTAATTACCATAATTGTATATTTCTTTGCTGGTATTTGAACCAGCAACCATCTGATCTGTTGGTCAGAGCCTTATAACCACTATGCCACAGAGGTGATCAATGTGAAGCACCATACTCATTTAATATATATAATGGTGCTACTAAGTACTCAGTCCCCAACAGCCTAGCCTCAATTTGCATATGTGCAGTAAAACCTTATAATAGCTTGGAATTTCACTAAAACTGTGCACAAATTGATTACACAAACCCAGTACCCCATTGAACATAAAATGTAAGTGGAAAAATATGTTCTGGCAAGCACTGGCAGATGGTTGGGTGTGCATGGTGACTGCAATTAAGGTTTACAAAGTACTTAGTGAAACCATTATAAAATAACCTAGGTTGCAAAAAACTAACCTAGGGTGCAAAAAAATAACCTACATGTAGCTAAAATGAATTTAATCTGAAAATAAATTTGACCTGAAATGTGTATATGTATCTGGGCCTCCCATCTTAATAATTGGCTGCCTAACATTTCAGATAGGAGCCAGCCTGGCCTTCATGATTATACCCTGAACATTATTGTCTTTCTTAATCTTCCAGGGCGGATAGCAGTATTGAAATCTGGAGTCTCAGAAATGACTGGCATCAGCAGATGGTAGGCTAACTGATTTGTTACAATTTTTTGTTATTCACTTCTAAAATCATGCATAATTCATGAGCATTTGTCCAATCAGATAAGCAAATCAGTCAGGTGCAGTGGCGTAGGGAGTGGCACCCTCCCCCCCCCCCCCCCCCCCCCCCCCTCCCTCTGCCCAATCCCAGAAGAGAGTGACCGAAGTCATCAATTAAATTTTCCCAGAATTCATCATTTTCATCAAAATTTCTGAAAATTATTATCTTTTAATTTATAGACTTTTAGAAGACATTTATAAAATTTGTCTCTTTGTGTTATATCGGATTTAAAGATTCTTGCTTGTGGCTGGTATCTTCATATGCCAATATAACATGACCACTCATTTGATAATTAAATATCACATAAAAGTCCAGAGGCAAAAGAAAGATTTTGTATAGCTCACACTTCTGTGCATCCAATAGATTATCCCAGGATGCAAAGGTTCGTCAGTGGAGTCCCTTGTATGGTGCAGTAGTCGACTGTTCTCAGCTGGTCTTCATGGTGAGGTAACAGAATGGGACTTGGCAAGACTGGCACCAAAGGTAAGCTAAACAGTAGTGACTATTTAGGCCTAAAAATATGATTACCTTAGTTACTAGAAGTTCACAATGCAAAGGGTGGTGCTGCTGTTTGTAATTAGAGCAGTTTTTGATTGAGTGTCAAAAGCAAAAAGTGATTGCTTTAGTTTTGCATTTGCTTAGCTTTTCTATTGGCTGTGAAAAATGTTTTGTAATAATCAACCAATCAAGTTCAAAACTAAAACCAAATGCAATCACACAAGACAGATTTTCTTTTAGCTACAGTTATCACAATTGTGTTTACTCTTCCTCATGATTGGTTCAAGTACATTATTTTGTAAAACCAATCATGAACAAGAGCCCATCTGGGCTTTCACTCGGGCCACATGAGATTGAAGATGAAATACACTTTCATTTGAAATCCTCTTTAGTTAGTAATATTAACCAAAGAGAATAATTATTAGCTGAATTTAGCAGTCTTTAGGAGTGGCCGGTAGTGCGGTGACTTTCATTCTCTGTTCCCCAAGCATATATTGTACATTGTATATGTAATTTAATATTTTTGTTTTTCTCGTATGTTGACGTTTTAATTTAAACACTACTTTTTCATGTAACATAATTATGTTTACAATTTAGTCTGCTGTTCTGTTATACTGCAGGTTCCGAGTACTAATAGATGATTGTCTCAAATGTATGTTTATATTTGTACCATATTATAAGTTGTATCCTGTCCATCCTATGATGGAGCTAGCTGATGTCAATTTGTGTGCCTCTATGTAACTTTATCTGCTGTTCTTGCCATTACGAGTCCATCTTGGTACTGTAGTTGGATTAAAGATTATTAACTGAAATGCCTGTTGGTTATCTCTAATTAAAAGCTTTAACCACATTCCCAAAACTTCAGTCTGCTCATTATATTAAAGAACTGCAATAATAAAAGTGAATTGTTGGAAGCCTTGCTTGGGTCATCATAATTTATTCTGTGCTGGCGAGCGACAGTGTTGCTCTCACAGTTCAGGAGTTTAGATGTCTTCAGACTTCGATAGAGGATAGTAACCCATAACTGCTCAACCACAGTATATATATTTGCTGTTACGTGACCAGCACAGTGCAATCTGATTGGTGGTGAACTTGAAATTTAACGCATGTGCAGAAATTTTGCTGCATGAAACAAAAAAAATGATAATGGACTGCAGATTTAGACTCGGTGCTGCCAGTCAGGCAGTCCGAGTAATTACTTCAGTCCTTGATTGGCTCATTGTATTTTCACTTGCTCCTGTGATTGGCAATGTAATTACTTTGATTTTGGTTTTACAACACTCAACTGAAAACCGCTCTATCAACTGAAGAGTACATGTATTACAATGGCTTCAAAATGGAAATCCATGGGCAAAGAATTCAATATTTTTCTTGGCTTTGAATACATGGAGAACACAATGCAAGTAATACATTATATGCCCTATGAGATATAATTCTGCCTCCATTGCACTTCAGAAGCAAAAACTAATTATTATTTTTCATAATTAGCAAAAATTAGGGAAGAATTCCAGGGAGTGCCCATGGGTCGATGGGTAAAATTCACTTGATATTACAATAGACCAATTATAACAAAGCATGATAAGTACATAATGTACCATAATTTTCACTTAATATGGTATATTAGCTGCACTTCATGTACATTTGTACAAGCCACACCCCCTATTAAACTTTGGCTGTATAAAACTAAACCAACTTTGCTTTTTATTATTAGCTGCACCCCAAGATGCATTGAATGTAGTACTTGACGTTAATATTATTGTCAGTGTCAAGCTTTCAATGGTAATGTGATTATTAGTGGTTCTTGTTTGTTGAATTACTTTTTCTCTTTCAAGGTTTCCTTGGATTCATTTGGGGGTGCAGTGTGGAGTCTAGCCATCAACCATGCCAAGACCCACCTTGCAGTAAGTGCTAATGCCAGTCTAAATAATATGCTGAGGTGGCACAGTAGTTACATATTAAGCGCTTTGCCGAGCTCACCTCTGTGGCCTGAGTTCAATTCCTGCAACATGGCACCATATGTGAGTTGAGTTTGTTGGTATCTTACCATTAGCTTGCTCCAATTTAGTAGTAGCTAAATTAAGACATTTTATTCCTCTAAGCCCACTTCTAAAAATATATCAAGCGGCCTTAATAAATCCATATCTCTATTAATGGTGTATGTGCTTGGGGGTCTGCCTCTAAAACTCATTTAAATAAACTCTTAATTCTCCAAAAACGAGCTTTACGATTAATCTACTTTGCAAAGTCAAGAGATCATGCAGTTCCTCTTTTTATTAATGCAAATGTACTCCCTATCTCCTTTATATATTTTGAGCGTGTTTCTAATATGATGTGGGATATTTCTAATAATTCTGCTCCTGAAAACCTTACTCGTGTCTTTATTAAAACAACTGATATCCACAAATATAAAACGTGTTCTTCTACACAAGACAATTTCTTCGTTGAACATACCAGACTTGAAAAGATGAGACAAACGTTCTTGAGACTTGGACCACAAATATGGAATTCTTTGACTCCATCTATACGTACCTTACCAAAACGTACTTTTAAAACAGAATTGAAACACAGTCTTTTTGATATTTTATTAAAAGCTGATGACTATCTTGAAGTCTCCCAGATAATTAATGAATGTAAATAATATATTTTTCCTTGAAAATATGTCATATATTAAGTAAATTAAATTATTGCTATGTTATCATTTAACAACACTATTTTTACTGGATATGTATATAATATAGTCACGCTCTTTCTCTTTCCTTTTCCTTCTCTACTTATACGTCACAGTCAGATCTGTGCTATAATTGATTAATTAACTCCATTTGTAATATAATCACCTTTTTTCTTCCCCCGCCTCGATTAGTTTAACTATTTGCGGAAGGAAGTTTCTTGTAAGCTATAATAGCGTCTCCTAATTGGAATAAATTATTGTCTATTGTCTATTGTTTCTCTCTGGTTTCTCTGGTTTTCCTCTCTCCTCAGAAACCAACCCAAATTCCAATTCAACCGAGGAATCCATTTCTCTGATTGGTAGACCCTCTCTAGGGTCAGATGGAAGCCTAAAGAGACACTTAAAAAGAATATTAATTTTTGTTTTTGTTTTAAATATACTAGCTGATAACCCTTGCTTGCAATTAGCATCTTGTACATGGTGTTTGTTTTACATCACACATCAGTTACTGCTTACTTCGATCACATTGTTGGTTTACCCCTCGCTCCTCCTCCATCCTCCCAGTGCCATCATTGTGCAACCATTAATATTGTGCTTTGGGCTGAGGCAGCTTCACTTTAATGCTCAGCCTTTAGCTTTGACCCTCGCTTATGAAGGCTGTCTCATGTTAGTAACATGTAACTTTCATGTAGCTGGATTAATAATTACTGATTGCAAGTCAATAATTCAACTGTCTTGATGTTGATGGCATTCGTGGATTTTGTTTTTAGCTGGCAGGGCAGATATATATTCCAGTTAATATGCTTTAATTTCACCTTAATTAAGAAATAGTATTAATTAATGTGTTGTTTAATAGGCTGGATGTGAGGATGGATGCACACGACTGTTTGAAATCACAGAAGATGGATTAGAGTATGCAAGAGCTCTGGATAAACAGGAAGGTATAATCACTACATTATGTAGCATTTGCATGCATGTATTCTCCCTCGTCATGTGATAAATGATATAGATGTACACAAAAGTCATACAGTTTTGTCTGATAATTACATTTATTTTACATGCACATGATTTGTATATTACATCAATATAATAATTATATGACTATGTGTAACATGAGTTCAAAGTCCTTTAATTTGTTTTCTTCATAAATGCATAAATTGATTCACTACAAATCTCATATTAAAGGTGCTGCATGATTTGGTGCATGTCTGGAATCATTGTTCGATTGGTGGCTGTTAATTTGCTTCAAACAGTTAAAGTCCCCTTCCTTAATGCTTGACAAAATAAAAAAATAAAATAAAATTTATTTGTTATAGCAGGCTGAGTATTACAGCTTAAAGCTGGTGGGGGCCTGCTTTTACTCCTCACACACTCCCCACTATATTAACTGTTTTGGACACACTACACTCGACTCATGTTTGATTTTTACGGAGGGAGGAAAACTGGAGAACCTGGAGAAAAACCCTTGAATTCAGATAAGGGATCAACAACAAACCTAACTCACATACGGTGCCCGAGCCGGGAATCGAACCCAGGACCGCAGCAATGAGAGGCGAGTGTTTTACCACTGTGCCAACCTGCATTAGAAAATCTAATATTTTCCTTGAAGACTAGATCTACATTTGTACGCACAGTTTGTTCATCATTTTTGCACATTTACTTCGATTTCATCCATCCCACATGTGTTCTAGGGTTGTCAGTTTATATGAAAACTACTGAAAATAATTGTGTTCCAGCCCAGAGCATAAAGGTGTGTCCCTCACCATGACACAGCTCCTTTAAATCTTCACCTGTTTTGCTTTTAGGGAGAATCTTGTCACTAAGTTGGCATGCTAGTGACAATTTCCTGGTAACTGGGGCATCTGATAGCACTGTCAAAGTCTACAATGTGGACACTGGACATTGCACACTCAGAATTACAATGGAAGAGTTTCAAAAACGAAGTACACTGATTTGGAATGTTTATATAACAAGGTTAGTTTAACGTTTTCTTAGAGCTCATATCAATGATGTGTTTATGTTATATACTGTTAGTAATAAATTATTTTATCTACTGGCATTTTTTTAAAGTCAGTGTACATGTATATATATATAAAAGGTACAGGATTGCATTAATGAAGACTGTGCAATTTTAAATTTTATTTTAGTGATTTCACCATCATAACTGGGGACTCCCTTGGTAATACTCAGTTCTGGGATGGTAAACAAGGAACTCTTTTACAGGTTAGTGAAAAGAATACATACATGCACAGTATATCCAGCAATCTTATAATACATGATTCAGGGTTTTCAGTATTTATTTGGACAGATGGCCAATAAACAATCATGGCTACTTTTTCATAAAAGCTGTCTTTAAAAAAACACAACCATGTAAGATTATTGTGGTTTCAAGCTAAAGAACAGCAGCTATTTTCATCCTAACAGCCTGTCAGCGGAAACCCGCCAGTTGCCATGCAATGTCATGCAGTAGAACAGTTACTTGTACATGTACTATAACACCTACTTGTACTTTTCTTTTAGAGTTACAATGCCCATAAAGCTGACGTCTTGTCTATGTGTGTTAATGAGGTAGGCTGTGCATAATTTATGAGCTTGTTCTTTTTTGGTGTGGAACCACTGCATGTTATTGATGTGATTTATTTTAACAGCATGAAGACACAGTGTTCTCTTCTGGGGTTGACAGCAAAGTGGTCCAGTTTAAACTAATTACAAAAAAGGTAGGACACTATTATTATGTTATTATATTTTTATTATTGTAAATCTGGTCACTCTTTCAGAAACAGCCACCCAAGTATTAAGAAGATCTCTTTAAATTTTAACCTGAATATTCTGACTGGTATTTTAGATGTCAGTCTTCCCAGTGGCCGAGAATTAATACTGTTCGTTTTAAAAATTATTTTGTAAATAGATTAATCTTTAGGTATAACCTACATGTAGCTATTTAATAATCTTTGTTCCCACATACTTTACGTTTGTTATATTATGAGAGTTGTATATTTATTCTTTATTACTTATAGCTGTAACACACGATATGTATTTTATCGGTGATTCATTAAAGACATTATTATTATTATTATTATTATTATTATTTTTAAATATTAAGTTAGTTATTGTACAATCATGCATGTGCATGTAGATTGTGTATAAAAATCAGTACAACTGTACATACAAGTTCACAATCAGGTTTTTCAGTTGGTATACATGTATATTCTTCAAATTAGCCATTGAAGTACTTCACAAATTACCAAATTGAAAGAGTTTGTCACAGAGAAGTATTATGGAGGAAATGGCCAGTCAAGAATAGATAGCCAAATATAACAGCTATTATTGAAAACTCTGATTTATATGTATTACATATATGTCCCTTTACAGAGTCAAGAGAAACAGTGGATCAAGTCATCTTTTACCAGAGTTCATTCTCATGACGTAAGAGCTCTCGCACTTCTTGATGCAAAGGACATGCTTGTGTCTGGTGGTAAGTGATTTTAACTCAGGAACACAACTACAAAATAGTCCTTGTAAGAAAAAATCTCCTTTAACATGTTCAAATCATTATTCTACAGTCTGCTGCATGCATGGCTGTGTATAGAACAGATCTCGTAATGAGTGGACAAATTGAAGGGCTGTGTGCAACAAGGGCATAAGTAACTCCTGATCACATTCTAAATTCTCCCTTAGAAACGAATTTGAAGGAGAATTTAGAATGTGATCAGGAGTCACTTAATAGGCCCTTGTTGCATGCACACAGCCCTTCAATAATTATTACGGCAATGACATACCACAAGGTCACCATATGGCATGCTACATATGACATTGAAATGGTTTCCCTTTTTTTGTGCTGATAATAATAAAATAAATGGTATTTCTCCAAATCATGCCCGTATGTGAGTTATAGTATCTTGCCCAGCAAACAAGCTCAGTGAATGCAGCACTTTGGGTATTACGCTTTGAAGGAAGGGGGAAGGCATATTAAATGGTTTATTTTACATTGAAGATACAGGAAGCTGTTACCGGATCTGCCAAGCCAGAGGCTTATATTTAAGTATTCCGACGAACTCCAGGATCGAATTGCAATTTAGGTTTAGAGATTGATATGTCAAAATTTGATCAAAGTGGCACTTTAAAGTGCATAGGTATAAGCCCTATCCAGTTATCTTTTATATCGATTGTACATGAAGTGGATAGTCCAATGGTAGAATATTTTTTTTATTTGGGTGTTGCTTCTACAAGATATAACTTAAGGTTTATATTTCCAATATGCTAATGATGTGATGTCATCACCAACATTTGATGAATTTCTTTGTGCTTGTGAATTAAGCCATTTTCTAATTTAGAATATGTTTTTGGTAAAATGACTTTGATAAGCTTCAAATATAACTTAGAATTTAAAAATAGGTATTTTTTCTCTACCAACATGCTTTTGTATAATAAGTGATGTCAGTGATGACATCAGACATTAGCATATTGGAAATCTAAACCTTTATATCTCGTTGACGTAGCACCCAAATCAAGAAATATTCTACCATAGGACTATCCACTTCATGTACAATCTACATGTACATGTATATCAAAGATAACTGGCTATAGGGCTTATATGCACTTTAAGCCTCATTTATATTAGTTTATCACTGGATGTCTTTTACTGACAGTACACAAACCAAGTGTTAATCATGAGAACCAGTGCCTTGATAGTTTATGCCATAGGGTGACTGGAGTATTTGCTATTAATATTAATAGCCACATTACAGCTACAGTGTACTTCTTTATCACATTATCACCAGGGGTTTCATTAAGTTTTACAGTAGACATCCAAAGCTCATAATAATTATTACGCGATAATACAGCTGAATATATATTACAACTCTATTGAATGTACATGTAAGTGTTAGTAACCAGTGGTACATGTACAATGTAGGTGACAAAGTAAATGGTGGGAAACCATCAGTAACAGTGGCTTCTAATGAAACCTCTGTATCACACCTTTAAATTCCAGGACTTGATCTAGTAGGAATCATAATTAACATGTAATGTAATGTACATGTACATGTTTCCTGATCTTGTGATTTTATTTTTGTAGGTGTGGATACAAAACTAGGAGTGTACTCCCTCTCAATGTTTGGTAATCTTCAACCCAAGTTAATTCCACCATTTCCCCATGTAAGTTGCTTGTATTATTTTGTTTCACAATGAACAGCTTTTACAGTCAATTTATGGTTAATCCAATCAGCCCTTGTTTCCCTCAGACACAACACATAAGCCTTGCATCCAAAGCAAATATTATCATGTATCAACAGCCATCTTCCTTGCAGTTTTGGAGACTTGGTGAAACAGGTAAGCAATATGGTTATGATGATGATGAATTTATTAATGAAAACATTATTGAAAGGGTTGAAACCCCAAAGCAAAGCTTAGTGTAAAGCTTAATGTATGTCATTAGTGTACTAGATTTATAATCAACTTGAAGGGTGGTTCCCAAACTCTAAAATCTCCCACTGATCGAGAAGTGGCTCCATGCAACTCCAGGAATTATGAAGGACGCTTCACTCAGATTCACCACACTGTCATTACATATGTCTGTGCTTCCTTCTCATGCATTGCAGGCCAATTACTGAGGTCCTTTTAGGGTAAATTCTGACTAAGCGACACAGCATTGAAACAGCGACATGAAATAATGACGAACATCTGAAATTGTGAGAGCGACAGAGAGATATAAGAAAACATTAGATGAAATTCTGACAGCAACATGGCCACCTTCCGCGAACACAACTAGTTTTGAAACTCAGTCAGGAGACATGCATACCCTATTGAAAGGGCCTCGTTACTAGTATGGCATGACCTAGCTACATGTATTGGAACAACATTTGCAACATGAAATATCTTTGTTTTCCTAGTTTTCACGTTTGAATTCACCTTGTAATTTTTCAATTTAATTATTGTTGGTGTCTGTAAGGGTATCATTAACTGTACACTGCCAGTTTAGCAGGTCTTACTATCACTTTGCAATCGACTGATTGATGTAAAACGTTTTGCAGTATAATTTCCTTGAAAAAGTTGTCAAGAGTATTTATCTTAAGCCTAGCTAGCCACGTTCTTAGGGAGTTACGGGAAAACCTTTTTTTAATGCATAAATAACACAGGGTAATCACTGACCGTCATTTGTTTTTCTTGTGTGTAGTTGCAGAGAGTACAGTGGTGAAGAGACCTCCAGCCCAGTTACTTCAGATCAGTGCCAAGGTAATTTATTTATTTCTTAGTTATTTATAAATGATATTATTTTTATTTTTATTTAATTTTCAGCTTAAACCACCCAGTTATCTCAGTGGTTAAGCACTGGTCTGTTGTGCGGGAGGTCGTGAGGGTTCTAACCCCGG
The DNA here is from genome assembly GCA_030867875.1 of Actinernus sp. WN-2022. Lineage (NCBI taxonomy): Eukaryota > Metazoa > Cnidaria > Anthozoa > Actiniaria > Actinernidae > Actinernus > Actinernus sp. WN-2022. Next base: position 89,242,444 of record JAOWCC010000019.1, read on the forward strand.
CTGGACCAGTACTCAGGGTCTTAAAATAACTGAGTAGAAGGTGCTACATACCTTTACATACATGTAATCCATCAGTCAACGGTTAAACCTTACAATGTATGTCTTCTCAGATCAGGAAGTAAAATTGTAGGACTAAGTCAACAGAGGGCCATGTGGAAGATTACTGAGCTACATGTTAGTGGTATTAAAATGTGTTACCCTATATAAGTGACTTTTTAAATAGTAATTAGTAGAGTCTGAAGTATTGCTTTTCATTCACGTGCATAGCACTGAAAACTCGCTTGTAAACATTGCAGTCAGACTCACAACCTGACTGCTTGATTGAAAGAAAAAATATTAAAAGAGATAAAGTTGTGGTTTAAATGATTTTGGTAATAATGTTAATGGCTTCCAAATGACAAAGCCCAGTATTATTTAGCTAAGCTTCATCCAATAATTACTTGCTATCTGGTGTCAGCAAAGAAATAAAATGACTGCATTTGGTTTGTTCTGCAGTGGTTTCAATAGGCACCAGCAACCCATGGTGATTTTCGTTGTCTACTTTGAAGATTTCACCACCTACTTTTGCAATTTGAACCCCCTAGAGGCTCAGGTGCCTTTGTAACCCTCGTTACATCAGCCACCTACGTTTTCTTTAGTGCCTCCTACTTTAAAATTTGTCATTGAAACCACTATTATGTATCCTAGGGTGATAACCACATCATGTGTAGTGCAATAGCACCATGTTCTATGTCTGTTATTGAAACCACTGTTATGTATTCTAGAGTGATAACCACATCATGTGTAGTGCAATAGCACCATGTTCTATGTCTGTTATTGAAACCACTGTTATGTATCCTAGAGTGATAACCACATCATGTGTAGTGCAATAGCACCATGTTCAATGTCTGTTATTGAAACCACTGTTATGTATCCTAGGGTGATAACCACATCATGTGTAGTGCAATAGCACCATGTTCAAAGTGGGTAGCATTTTCAGACATTCATCACATCAGCCTCTTTAGGATCAACTTGGTAAGTAAAATAATGTCCCAGGACTGTAATTAATTTTTTTAATTGTTGGACAATTGTGAAAAATAGTTGGTCTTTTTGTGCCAAAAGCTACAACTGGCTTTAAGTTTTACATTAAAGGGACACTAGTTGTCAACCCCCAAATGATAAACTTTCTCATGACAAAAAAACAAAAATAACTACTCAGCTAAGGAGGGTATGCTTTCCAGGTATACTGCAAAAAAAAAAAGTTTCAATGAAGGATGTCTGAGATTCAAGTGGATGAAAATACTGCTTTTAAGAGAAATTTAGAGCAACTTGAAATCGGTGCACTGTAACCGAAATCAAGCCTCTAAAATAAGCTTTTGTAATCCACTTTAATCTTTGCCATCCTCTGTTGAAAAGGTTTGAAAAGCATATCAGGACATTCACATCGCACATGTATTTCTTGTCTCTCTCAGGGTGTTATTTTTGTAGTTTTGTTTTAAAGAAACTTGAAGGTTTAATTCGATTGACAGTGCCCGTTTAAGTAGCCAGCAATCATCATCATCAGTTGCTAAAATAATCACTTGTAGCAGGCTTCTTAATTGCTACACAGGGAGCCCAAGTTTGATATGTGTGCATGTTTTTAAGCATAATTGTATTGTTGATAGTGTAATTAATTATAACCGAGGAAATCTTGGAAATAAAGTCTAAATTTCTTTCATGGACTATTGTTGATTGTGGTTTTTTTGTCATTGGAACGACGTTTCAGAGTCATTGGAGCTATTTTTAATTCACTATCCTACAGAGAGTATATACAGCCACTGTATATACTCAAATATTATGTACACCTCTATAACATCTGTAAGTTACATGTAGTAAATTCCGGTTTTTATGGTAGAAAATAAAGTAATTATTGTGTGAATTATGTATATTAGGGAGAGACATCCAAGACAATGGCAGAATGCAATAGTTATTCACACACGTGTTGCTGTTGTCTGCAAAAATATAAATGAATGTGAAACTCATGCTCTGTTTTTTTTTTGTCTGAAAAGTACTCTGTTTAACGTCCTATTTCTCAAAACCAACTTTTTTTTCCATTGTCGCTGCTGTTGTTGACTGTAAAACAGTCCCTTTCATATCGCGAAAATCAGTCGGGTTTACAAGTGCGGTATTCATCTCTACCCAACCCCCTTTCTCTGGCTGTGTGGTCTCCTACTATAGTTCTTTTGGCTGCACTCATAACTCCGTGGAAAAACAAGTGATTGTGAATCTGTCTAATTTTGAGGCATCTTTCCAGTCATGGTATTAGTTTTTCGCTTTGCTGAATTTTCTGAAAAAACGTGACGGGTGTTACTCTCGCATTGCTCGTGCAATATTGATTGCATGATCACGCAGTAGAATTATTTTCTCCTTGCATTTCCCCTCATCTTCATGGCCCTGCCCACTTGATAGTTTTTAGTTTGTTGATGTAAAAATGTAGTTTACAGTGGAATGTCCGCTTATTTACCATGATTTTGTCACTGTTACATGTACAATGCACTTAAGTGATATGCATTAGAAATTGTATACATGGTTTAAATGTTTATGCTCTTTTTATTTCTTTTATATTTTCCCTCTTTGCTATATTAGATAATTGTACTTGGTGCTGCATTGACTGAGCAATATTGATACACAAAGCTCTGGAGTAAAATGGCTTAAGGGCAAAAGCCCAGAGCCGCTTTAATTGAATTACCAAATGATCAATCCTAAAACGTTTTAACAATATTTTACAATTAATTTGGCCCAGTAATGGTGAGGGCAACAAAAAACGTCAAAAGCATCATGATGAATTATCATGCCCCCCCCTATTTCTTTTATATTTAATACATATATATATTTATGTGTATATAAACTTATAAATATATTTATTTGCAAGAAATAATCTATTCTTCATGTTCTTATATTAATTTCATCTAGGATGCAGCCAAAGCTTCCAAATTTAAGATAACTAGGGTAAGGCAAACATACAGTTTGATTCTTAAACCAATATTTAACTTGCTAGGACTTGTATTGCATTTTAAAAGTTGATAGGCTGTTCCACAATAATTGCATTCAAACATTCAAACATTAACGGTTAAATGTCAGAGTAAAGTTATTTGTGTATTTTCTTCCGTAAAGGTTCTTCCTCTCCCACCTGGTATTCAGCCTGCACAGAGGATGGTGTTTACGCAGGACAGCTCAAAGCTTGTTTATGCGACCAATGAGCATTCAATACAGGTATAGCAGGAATTATATTTCAGGCCTCACACGTACACGTTTTAAGCCTTGGTCAAAGCTTTCAACATCGGTTTAAAGCATGTTGAGTTGGATTTCGTTCAAACTTTGATTCAACATCTCTCCGACATTTAATTAACTTCTATTGTTCTCGGAAATGTTGAATCATGTTGAAACCGTTTGACACCATGTTTTCAACATTCTTCAACATGATGCAAGAAATGTTGAACCGATGTTGAACCGATGTTGAACCGATGTTGAACCGATGTTAAAACCGTTTGACATAGGCATTCCAAGTACATTGTTCAGTGAGTTCTTTTACAATGCTTATAATTATTTTTGTTTGATTTTGAGAGTATATAACTGACAATGAGGCCTTTAATATGACTATAGGTAATTTACACAAAACCTAATTTCTTTATTTTGTTTTGACATCAGATTCTAGAGTTAGGAGATGAACTTGAACTGTCAACAACCTTCAGTGTTCCTGGGGAAGAGAATGGTACATGTAAATTATTATAAGCTAATCAGTATACCTCAGCATCCTTAATACGGTGTTTTGTTATAAGACTATGACGTAATTTTACCATATTAGGTCACAAAAGCGAACTGATATGCCAGCGTATTACCCGCTAGTAACCAGTATTAACAGGTTTAGTACACGACCGTACTTTGTTCAAAGCATGCAGTTTTCTTTAAAGTTTTACGATATTCATATCACATGTCATACTTGTTAGTTTATTATCCAATGAAATTAAAGTCACTTTATTGGCTTTCCGTCGCTCACGTCATTGATCTAAAAGGCTCACGGATTTCATGATACCGTGAATATTTTGTTTTCGAACAGACAAAGAAATCACATTAAAAAATAAAGTGTCGTATAGAAAAGAAATGATTTTTCAAGTAATACGGGCTGACGTTTTACCCGTTTCTTGTATTTTTCCTCGCCCCTGTGGGTCTCGAAAAAAATTCATTCGCAACTCGTAAAATATCAGCCCGCATTACTTGAAAACTCATCTAATAAGATGTATAACTTATAATAAACCTGCAAAGAATGCCCGCGATATGCACAAGAACGCAAACAAAATGCCGTTTTTTTCTCTTCAGTGTTTTTTCAGATTTATATAATAAACAGCTGGTTAGCCGACGAATAACCACCTCTATGTATTCTAGTAACCAAGTAAAGAATTCTCTGGTTCCAGAGGTATTTTACATTTCTCAGAGAAATAGAGAAGGGCCGCGACAAGGTATTAAGCGAGCCTCTCTTTCTATAAAAAAAAACGCGGAAAACCTCTGGAACCAGGGTAAGTAAAGAGGGGTATCTTTCTCGTTCGATTCCTCTTGCCTCGTGAACTCCCGGGTGAAGCACTTGTATGATAAATGCGGGGTAGTTATCTACGGCCCTGGGATACAGAACCGGACCCGGTTTTACGAGAAAAAAAAGAGCTCCAAAATGTGCAAGCTATTGTGTAAACGATTTTTCCCCCTATTTGATTATTCAGAGTCATTTGTAACCCGGAATTCGACGTATTTTTACGAAAAAATCGAACCCGAAAATCGAAATTAGAGTCAAACACACCCTGGAACTATGGTACCTATAGTTTTTTTTGTCGAACAGCTGTAACAAGATGTTGTTTTCTTGCAGATCTTCCCGCCATGTGTCTTCTGGCTGTGTCTGAGAACAGTCGTTGGGTTGCCTGTGTTGACAGTAGAAATGCTGTCAATGTGTTTGATTTAAAACATAGCAAGGTAACAGTACAGCAGACTAGTGAACAGGATATGACTTTATGATGTTGGCGAGATCATGCACCGACAGTCAACTGTCGTTAGAATGAATACCGCGAGGACCTAGATTTGCTGTCAGTAAATGGCAGAGTCCCGGGGGGGGGGGGGGGGGGGGGAGGGGGGGGGGGGGGGAGACGAGTTTCAAGTTTTACATAATCGTAAGCCATTGCCATCCTTGCCATCTTTAGTGCGATAAACTTCTCTGTTGTTTCATTTCACTTATGAAGAAGCTTTTAAAACTAGACCATTTCATTTTTAGTTTCTATTAGTTTGAATATGATAGTGATGTCAAAAATAGCATACGTATAGCCCTAAACGGGAGTTAATATTCTGTAGTAATTTTCGTCAGGACTTCGGCTTTTGTCCGTAATAACGGGGTGGGTGTCCATGGTAACGGGACTATATACAGCTATTTCAAAAAGGTTGTCACGGCAAAACGACAAACGATATTCCCAGACCGAAACGGATTGTGGTTATAACTGTCCGGCTGTGCGAAACTGATTAACTACCCTATTCATAAATGCGTATTTATGTTTCAATAGTTTATCCACATCAATATCATGCGAAAGAGCATGTTAAGATTAGTGATCTTGTGAAATTTGAAGGTTGTAGCTTAAAAATCAATGAAGTTATAGCCATTTGAAATTGGAAAGATTTGTATGAGAAAAACGACGGAGGCCTTTCCAGCCTCGCTTTCATGTTTTTTTCAGCATTTCAAATTGCTATAACTCAACAGTAATTCTCCAGATTGCTCTAAAACTGAACACAATTACTAGTTTTAATATGGTCTTTCATGTGGTAGCATTAGTTTTCCTCTACAAACTTATCTCCCAAATTATGCAAATTAGGAGGCAGTTATTATGAATTAGGTCTATATATGCGATTATCGATTCGAAGGAAACGGCTATTAATTAAAGTAATATTGTTTTTTTATGTATAGGGGATTGTCTCCCGACACAATAACCAGGTATTCCGAGGTACTAACTGAATCACTCATGATTGTAAACTGCACGGCAGCACATTACGCCACAATAGCAGTCCGTATCACAAAAATAACCTTGTGAAGCGCATTTGAATATATTCATATAGAATTTGCGCTATATAAATGAATACCTTTTTACCTTTAACTCAAAAACAAACGAATTGATTCTTCTCACATAGTAGTCATGGCCTCTAACTGAGCAGTTTCAGAACGAGTATAGACGCGCAAAAAACAGGCGCTTTGAGAAGAGACCCCAGAAAGTAGGTCTTGCGAGCGAAGCGAGTTTGTTGTGATGCGAGCGGTCCATTTTCACGCGGCCAAATTATTTTATCACTTCCTTTGCGTTGAAATAACACCGAGGGCCTGTTTCGCAGGCTATTCAACTACAACCACAATTTTTTTCGGTCTGGGAATGTCGTTTGTCCTTGCACGACGACCTGTTTTGCAATAGGTATATACGTTGGTGATACGGTAGTACAGTAGGTTATGTTGTGGTAGTTGATCAAGTGAAAACCTTGTTTATGTTGTTCTCTTTTCAGCACCACTGTACGTTGCCAACATTTAGTTCAGATGTGACAGCCGTGGCTTTCCAACCCAAAACCCAAAACCTAGCTCTCGTCTGTGCTGGTCATCAGGTAAAAACAGCCAGCATATTTTGGATCACCCAAATGGTTAATGGTTAATCATTAATAGAACGATCCATATCCAAGGGAGGGGTGGGTGGGATTGAGCCGATGTTTTTATGTAGAACGCTCAGTTTCTGGCACGATTTATCACGGGCCGGTAACGTATGGTATTTGCTATTGCTACTCTAAACCGAGGGTTAGTTGTTATAAACCCTCCCCCCTGAGGTTAATTCTGAAATAATATTTTTTATTTACGTAAGCTCCAGCATGTCAAGTCAAAATGTTTAAATACAAAAAAATCAAATGAGTACTTATAACACGCGGCTTCGCCTGGCCGAGAGAACGAAGGTTCTGGAGTTCAAATAAGAGTTTTATAACTTAGTAAACTCACAGTGAATTACAAATTAAGAAACCTTCAACCTGTGAGTCTTAGGCTTAGCTTTTACGTAGTTTTCTTGTTTTTCGCGAAACATTTCACGTATGCGTAAGTGCTGAAAATTAGAAACAGGGGTAATTGCCGGGGAGACGCGCGCGCGACCGGCTCATCAAAAGCGCATGCGCGTGACGTTTTGCCGCTGTGTGAGATGCGCACACATCATTTCACCAGTTCTTTTTCCTGTATAAATCCCGACAGATTTACATATACAGTACGAAGAGCACCAAGTTAACAGACTGGTGCAAACAAGCAGCGAGTAAAGGACTTCCTACTCAATGGGTCAGCAGGTGTCACAAGGTTATTGGTATTACCTTTAGTCCATCGCGCCCCGATGTAATGGTCCTACAAGATCACGCGATCTTTACCGTTATAGACCTTAGAGAGGTAGGTGAAACTAAAAAGGTTTTTGTCCGCTGAATTAGTCAGGACACAGGCAGCCCAAGGTAATGATCATTAGGGAATTTTTAGAAAAATCTGATCATGAAACGGGATTAAAATGGTTGATAAAGTCATGAAAGTTTACCTGTGTGTTGAGAAGTTGTTCCTCTTCATCACTGTGTTTATTTTTGGTTTGAGGCAATCATCACAGAGGAACAACTTATCTAAAATAATCCCACATTCTTTATAATAATCATGAGCTTGGGCTGCCTGTGGTCAGAATGGTGTAGCGGTTATGCGCTCGCCTCCCATGCTCCTCTGCGGCCCGGGTTCGATCCTACTCAAGGTCTCATGTGGCCGTGGTTCTCTAACTCCAAGAGTTTTTCATCGGCCTGTTTTTCCTCCCTTCTCTTCAACCAACCCTAATGCAATGGCTAATGGAGGTAATCGGCTAACTCTGTTGCTGCCGGGGAATTGTTCCTTTTTCATTCTAATCATAATGCAGTCATGCAGACATATTTTTTCACTCTCATAAATTCGAAGAAAAAAGTAACGTCTGACTACCCGAGCGCTTAATTAGTTTCCAATATGCGCACCTCATTGTGTTATGGACCAATCAGATTTTACCTTCCATATCCTATAAAGTGACGTAATGTGACATTAAAAGAATTCAGACAATACAGTTGCCATTGACCAATCATAGGAGTGTTCACTGGCGCGCCAATTCACTAAAATTCTAACAATGGCTTTGATTGGGCAGAAAAATAAAACAAACGTCCCGATGTCATGCTTGCATATTGGAAACTAATTAAGCGCTCGGGTAAGCAGACGTTACTTTTTTCTTCGAATTTATGAGTGAAAAAATTCGTCTGCAATGGAGGCTACATGTCCATAGCCTCACCGTAACTCTGTAATTTGATTGGAGCAGAAGACAATGCAGTAACCGCGCCGTAACTTGCCCACTCATCATGCGAAATCCGCTGTACGGTTACAGTTTTAACCCGTATTTCTTTGCCACTCATACACACACTGCTTCATAGACCTTTCCCACGCGGCGGCCATCTTGGAATAAACCTATTGTTTATGCTTACCCAGCCTCGGTCTCAAACGTGTTTAACGGAGGCCGGGTAAGTATTAAAATAGGTTTACTCCAAGATGGCCGCCGCGTGGGAAAGGTCTATAAACAGTTTACCGGGGAGCCAGGGTGGCGCAGTGGTTAAGCGCTTCGCCTCTGTGGCCAGGTTCGATTCCCGGTCGTGGCGCCACATGTGAGTTGAGTTGGTTGGTATCTCGCCCTTGCTCCAAGGGTTTTTCTCCGGTTTTCTTTCCTCCGCAAAAACCAACACGCTAAATTCCAATTCGATCTGAGAATTAGCCGGGTCCTCACTTTGATCAGCTTCCATGGTTGTTTCAGGTATCGTTAGAAATTCAGAGTTTTTTTACCAGTCAAATTAACTGTAGGGCTGTCGATGTTCTCAAAAATGTTTCTTGCATTGTTGTAGCCGCTCCCTGACCCTGATGTTGTTCTGTTCGAAAAGAAAACATTTGAGGACCGAAAGAGGAAAGGCAGTGAAGAGAACAAGCAAGATTGGAGAGCTAGAAAGAAGCGAAAGGAACAAGACGAAAAGGGGGCCACAGGAACAACTAAAGAAAAGGTAGAAGGGGCTACACCGACCACTGAAGGACAGAATGCGTTTAAAGTTTGCAAGAAATATCAACCACTGTTATTCACTGGTTTTTGTGAGGACGAATCGATGGTGGTTGTAGAAAGACCTTGGTTACACGTACTCGAAACTTTACCACCTACACTGTACAGAAAACGGTACGGGAGGTGAATTAGAACAGTCTTGATAAAAACAATTACTTCAGGCTTCCTGTGGAGACTGGGAAAAGGAGGCTTTATTCGTCCCCATTCCCCTCTCGAGGTCGAAACGGAGGAGATGTCGTGAGTGGCCTGGTGGTAACTATGGCCGTCTTGTACCACAGTATCGTTATCTCGACAGCTTTGAAGAAGTACTGAAAATAGATTTATTAACTGTTATCTCAATAATAAATTACATTACTTTTGTTGTTTATTCCGCACAGTACATACACGAACTAAGTCGCGATTTTAAATCATTTGATCAACGTCTGGAAACTGTAGTCTATTTAACAGTGATGTGTTAACGAGTCTGTTTTTGTTGTAACTTCTCTTGTGACCGTTACGCTTTGCGTGACTCAAGTGAATTTCATATACGACATTCCGAGCATGAATGCGTAAAAACAACAGCGATAAATTGTTTTTAGTATTCCCAGACGGTATGTAACAATAGCTACACCCTCGCAAAGCATCACGGTCGACAGTCTTTCACCAACACAAATGTTTCCTCGACAATGTTTCGTCGTTTGCTCAGGACAAAGAATCCTAATCCGTACAATTAGTCCTATACTGTATGGAAATTACGGCTCTAAGTATGTTTATTGTTTAAACGGAAACACGGACGTGCAGAGCATTAGTCGGTACTGATTAGGATTCTTTGCATGTAACATGTCCGTGACGTGACGTATCCTGGCGGTTTGGTGGTCGTCACTCAATCGATCATTAAAATGCGAAGAAATCTACAACTTGACGTCGTATTTCACATTTTAACCAATGAAAATCGAGGTAGAGTATAAAGGCACGTGAATATCTGGGTCGCATAATTATACAGGGCGCTGTAAAACAACGCTCTTCACATAGCCATTGCAATCTCCTCCAGAGTAATGTTCTTTCCATTGGCATGTTCTATATAACAACACAGAGGATCCAGCCTCTTGCCAAGCACGCACTCGATGTCATAACCCTGAAAAAGGAACAACATAATCATGAATACCTGTCATAAGGCAAGTGGAAAATGGTGGATCAATCCCGGTTTCTGGGAAACCCCCCACCCCTCCCCCACACTTTAATGGTTAATCATTAATAGAACGATGCATATCCAAGGGATTGTAATTCCTATAAATGAGAAAGCTCTTCTATTAAGCCGCTTCTCATATACACAGACTGTTTCACAAAAAACATTTGCGCTTATCAACACAAGAATTCAGTTGACCTTTCAAATAATTTATTCTGAGGTACGCATACTCTAAATCAGATGTTAAATAAAGCGATAATTAGAAGGAAAAGTACATTAACAGACAAACTGAGAGGAAATTTATTCAAATCAAAAAGAGTTTACTTACAGTACTTACGTAACTGAACTTTCGTTTTGGATCTTTTGGTAGTGCACCCACCTTCGTGCACATATGCACTGAATCGGAATGAAAGTCGAAGGCTATATACTACCTCGAACTTAACTTTCAGCTAACCTGTTTCCTTTCATTCCACAATGAATAATAATCTCATAAAGTAAGCCCGTAGCTTTCAATAAATTTGCCAGTGTCTGAATGAAACAGCTAGATCTTTTCCAATTTCTCTCACGAGTCACGGCAGAAGACAGTCTCAAGCTACAAAACTTGAATTTTGATCCTCTTCACAGTAACGTAATTTAACGTCTCAGATATTATATATATGCCCTATTTCAGCTAGCGCTGCTTGGCTCAATTGAGGGTTTCTGCCGTCAAAGTTCATTTTTTGTTTCAGTTTTCCCCATATTAGCCGACATGTATAATGTCTCGAGCTCTCAATCCAGTAGAAAGACTCTTATTCTGTCGTAAAACATGCCTTAGCTGTACAAGACCGCCCACGATGGAATAGATTTCTGACAATGACTCGTTGAAAGTGATATCTCCTTGTCTCGCCTTGTCTGAGAGCTTTGAACTTTCTTATCTGAGCGCGCCTGACGAGATCTAACCTTTGATTATAATTCGATACCCGTTGATATCCAAACGTGTTTGGATATTGTATTTCGCTTACGTTTCTAAATGTACATTGGATCTGTCCAAACAGCGCTGATCGAATGTATTACGGCTCCTGGTTGTTCATGTATTTTTATGGTCAACAAGAGCCCATCTGGGCTTTCACTCGGGCCACATGAGATTGAAGATGAAATACACTTTCATTTGAAACCCTCTTAGTAATAACCAAAGGGAATAATTATTAGCAGTCTTTAGGAGTGGCCGGTAGCGCGGTGACTTTCATTCTCTGCTCCCCTAGTATATATACATGTATGTAATTTAATATTTTTGTTTTCTCGTATGTAAATTAAAGTAGTTGATATTTTACTGTAAACACTACTTATTCATGCAACGGCACGTTTACAATTTAGTCTGCAGGTCCGGTAAAACTGCAGGTTCCAGTCGTAAACAGTCCGAATTTGACCAAAGTGAAACGATCGAGCTGCTCGCGTCCGTAGATATATATTTTTCTTCGTTTGCATTTTTGACATGATATAATTCTTCAAATGGCACCATTGTTTTATCTCTTATGTTTAATAATACAGTTCTCAGCTGTAAAAAAAATAGAACATTCTATGGAAGATTTCTTGTCCTAAAGTTTGGAAACGTAACACATGCATTTGACGCTAGAAAGTTCAGTACTCGTGGAAGTACGCAAGGTTAATTTACTAGTGGCAGTTTACTAGTTTGCACTATCGGCTGTTATGGAATGGAAACATACTTTCACAGCTTAATATGTATGTCGCTTGGTCAGAAGGATATCTTGTTTAAATGCTACGGTCCTTTCGGCATCAGGAAATTTTTAAACGGGAGTTTTCGTACAGTATTTCAAGCTATATATGCTGTAGCGCGAGTTCAGTTAAGCCACAAATGTCCGTGAAACTAATACCGTGTTCATTATTATCGGTTTTCTCTATGGGTTCTCATGTATTCAATAATTACTTCTGGAGCTTCATATGCATGGCAATTGGTCACAATGATTTCCTCTTTCAGTTTTTCCCTTTAGTTTGGACATTAGAGATATATCCTTGGAGATTTCGTACAGTTTAGCGACCACGAAAGTGCGTAAACAAACTGTCACAAGCGGTTTCATAGCAGCTCGATGTTTGACTCCCATATAGTCGATGATAACTTATATAGCTTCATATGTACGTCGATTGCTCACAAGGATTTCCTCTTTCAGTTTTTCCCGTTAGTTTGGACATTAGGGATTTATTCTTGGAGATTTCGTACAGTTTAGCGACCGGTGTGTTGAAAGTAGAAAAGTTCGCTTGAAATTTAATACATGGGAACAAAGAAAACACGAGATCTAACCTTTGATTATAATTCGATACCCGTTGATATCCAAACGTGTTTGGATATTGTATTTCGCTTACGTTTCTAAATGTACATTGGATCTGTCCAAACAGCGCTGATCGAATGTATTACGGCTCCTGGTTGTTCATGTATTTTTATGGTCAACAAGAGCGCCAGTTGAAATATCCTGAGCCTGATGGAAGGCTTTCGCCCTCGCGGGTCGACCATTTTGATTTACTGTATTCACTTATGTAAATACATTTAACCTGGCGATTGTTGCGTGACCAGCACAGTGCAATCTGATTGGTTTGAATTTGACCTTTAACGTATGCGCAGAAGCCGTCTGACACCAATTTAAAAAAAAAAAATAACGACTTGCATTTTAAGACTCGGCGCTGCCACAGGCAGCCCGAGTAATTATAGTCGTGCTTGTGTAAGAGGGTGTTGTTGTCATGCAAGAATGATGGTTTCAATGGCGCTCCATTACATCGAAGTGAAGTGTTTGGGTCAATACCGCTGACAATGCTATTCGTAGACGCCGCTGTAATATCAGCTATTCAATCACACAAGTTCTCGGACTGCCAGGTAACCAAGCCTTTGGTGATATGGAGTCTCCATGCAAGGTTACCTTTCAAGAACTACGAATTCGGCTGAGCTGAAATTCACTTGATCAAGTTGCAGTAGAAGAGAGATGGAAGAAATCCAGAGTAATGAATAGATGTGCTTGGACGTTTGTATAATTCAGAATTGGGATAGCGAGCGAGATGTGCAAAGGCACTACGAACAAATTTTGAGTTAGTGATATTTTCACGTATTTGTAAAGTAAAGTTGCTATATTTTTCCTATCCACACCGTTTTCTGATATGACGACGGGAAGTCTTATTTTTCGGGATCCGAGTTTTTTTGTCCGCCATTACTTGAACCCGTTCCGTGAAAGAGCTAATTTCCAGCGGACGTGACGTCATCTCAACAAAACAACATGCGGGGCTACGTTTCACACAAACTTTTCTACGAACTTTATACTTTATGCTATTTTTTCCAAAAACGAAAGGAAAGAAAGAAGTTTTGAATGGAAATATGCATTTACAAGAGCGACGTGCTGAGAAGATGACGTCACGACAGCAAACCGTTGGTCGAAAATCGCGAAGTATTTGGAATACACTTCAGTAATGGCGGACGTGATTTCGGCGGTAAACTCTGCAAAATTCATAGGTTAATTTGGTCCTTTGGTAATATTTTTCACTGATTTGGATATATGCGACACTGTGTCGTTTTGGAAGACAAAAAAGTAGAAAAGAACATGATCGAATGTCGTCGTAGTGGCACTGTAACTGAGGGACCATCTAATTTATAACGCATGATAAATAATAGTCGTCATTTTAATAGGCTTCTTTTTTGTGGTTAATAAAATAGACCAAAACCAATCACTGACTCGCTCACCTGCTCGCTCTCCTGGTAAGAGACTGGAAGTAGTCGCTCAACAGTCGACTGCAGAAGCTGTAATACAAAAAAAAACTATCTTAAGGCCAGGTTCAAACAACCGGCATAAGCGCAAACAACATACGCAGTGCCGTATTTGTCAGCAGCGGCGCTTGTTCTTATCTCGCATTTCCGTGTAGAACAAGTACCGCTAATGATAAATACGGCACTGCTTCTGTGTATGTTGCTTGTGCTTATTCATATATCGCTAGTGAAACCAGGCTTACGCAGACGCAGTAATACATTGACTTTTAAAGCCTGGTTCACACCAGGACATAAGCACAAGCAACATACGCAGACCTAATAATCACTACATCTGTGAGAAGAATAAGTTCCGCTAATGATCACTGCATTCAATGCGTCTGCAAATTTTGGGTAAGATCTGCGAACCATGCAAAACTGAGGGGGAGGGGTGGAAAATCATGCATTTCCTGTTAATAACGGTACCCTCCCCCATTAGAAGTGGTTTGCGATTATGCTTGCGTCGTTTGTGAAAAGCAGGCTTTATTGCATAGGAATATATTTTTTTTAACATGGAATTCGCCAAATACTCTCTTGACCAAAACCATCTGACATTAATGGAAGAGCTGAACTTTTCTCGGGAAAGTTGAACTCTTCCCATAATAGACATCTTCCACGCGGCGGCCATCTTGAATAAACCCATTGTTCATGCCCGTCCAGCCTCGGTTAAACACGTTTGAGACCGAGGCTGGGTAAGCATTAACAATAGGTTTATTCCAAGATGGCCGCCGTGAGAAAGGCCTATGTCAGATGGGTTTTGGCGAATGCCATTGTTTTTTGTTCCTATCTCACACCTGTGAGTAGAACAAGTAACACCAATAGAGGGTTTGCACTCAATCCCCAGAGATTCAAATGACAAAGGGCATGGCGGCCATGTTGGTGTACCTAACAAAACAAGCTAACGAAGAATCTATTAAGGCTATGACGTCACGTGAAAACCTTCAATTGACCCTTCTCGCACAGCGGCCATGTTGGTTACAAAAATATATTTTGCGCAGTCAGCCTCGCACTGAGCAGTTTCAGAACGAGTTTATTCGGGCAAGAACAAAAGATTTTACTATCCTGTAACTCGGCATGGTTGCTGCGTGAGATAGGTCAATAGACCCTTTCAGCTTGCCTGTTTGTTGCCCCATT
Source organism: Actinernus sp. WN-2022 (assembly GCA_030867875.1). Taxonomy (NCBI): domain Eukaryota; kingdom Metazoa; phylum Cnidaria; class Anthozoa; order Actiniaria; family Actinernidae; genus Actinernus; species Actinernus sp. WN-2022. The sequence continues at coordinate 89,257,664 of JAOWCC010000019.1, forward strand.
TCAGACCACGTGACTTTTCCCTTGAGTAGTCTTTGTTTTACTGTATCCCAAGAGGAAATGTACCAGTTTCTATAATTGGAAAACAAAGCACTGAATCCTCTTGAGAACTATCACGTGGTCTGAAATGGGGCAACAAACAGGCAAGCTGAAAGGGTCTATTGCTGCCAAGCGCGGCAGTACACTACTCGGGAAACGCAGGAGATGTTTATATTTGCGGATTCACCCGTCAAACCGGTTAATATGGTAACTAGTAGTGGTATTGTGCAAAACAAAAGTACAGTCGAACCTCCCCTTACGGACACCTCGATAATAAGGTCACCTTATTACGAACAGTTATCTCGGTCCCGGCAAAATCCCCATACATAAAACATACTATGGACACTTGGCTCCGTTTCTTCGGTGTCCGTATTAAAAAAACAGCTCACATCCTTTCAGCAAGGAATAAAATTGTTATTCGATAATTAATTTCGTTCTTCATTTTCAAATTTAAAATCAAGCCACAATTCGAATTCCCGGCTTCGCTAGCTTCGACAATTCTTAGCTTTCGATGAATTTTAAAGTATGCATCCCAGCCCATAACCAGGAGCGTCCTTATCTACAATATTGGTGTCACGGCGTTTTTACAAGTTGGCCGGACTATTTTTATATAAATTTTCGCGCCAATTAGTGGGTTGCACCAGCACCAAAAGATGCCTCATTAGCTACTTTTGTTATACCAATCAACATGGCTGCTACGCTTTTGTGATTTTATTCCCTTGGGAATGATTGCAACCCAAGTATAGCGTAAACGCTGTGATATAGGCCTAGTATGCGATCAATCGACGCTCCAGTTTGAAATTAGAATTGGGCCTCGTCATTTTGACCCATCCCCCACAACAAGGGAAGGAAAGAATGCGCCGCCTCTTTCCCTCTTCTCTCTCCCCATAATTCCTCGCGCCTCCCTTCGCTGTGCGCTTAGACGCCTGGGGACTCCCAGAGCAGTTACGGTTCTTTTGGTTGGTCTCTATCCAAGAAAACATACCACAGAAAACATACCTTGATCCGCACATTGGCCTCCTTACACGAGTCACATGTCATGAACACCTCCAGATGAGTTTTGGTCAGCGGGGCTAACACGTCCTTTTGACAGACAGAGCAATAATACGGCAACCTACAGCATGCAAAGTAACTCTTGTAAGACTAAAGCCTGGTGTACACGACAAGTAATTTGGGTAAGACACTACAAACAGTCGCGCCGAGATTACCTTTTCACCCCTAGATTTTCGGTCACACGTACTCGTTACACGACAAAAATAATGGTGCCGTGCCGAAACATTGGCTTAATCCCAGTTTCTGGGAAACTACCCACCCACCCCTCCCTTGGATATGCATCGTTTTATTAATGATTAACCATTAAAGGTTAGGGTGAAGTGTGGGGGAGGGGTGGGAGTTTCCCGTAAACCGGGCTTAAGAGAGCTGTCCGCCTCATCTGAGAGGACGTCCAGGTCTAACGGTAGACTGTTCGCAAATACAGCAAGCACCCTCAGGTATGTTGAGATCCTGGTTGGCCGGGAATAGACCGTTCCCGCATTTCTCTCCAATGCCCACGAACAATGGCACCAAGTCGAGATTGGAGTAGACATTTATACTGTATTTTTGTCCACCCCAATCTCGACTTGGTGCCATTGTTCGATCGAATGCGAGAAAGGTCTATTGAACACGCGGTTTTAACAGAGCTTTACCACTGAGCTTACCCGGCGTGGGGCAGGCGGTCTGAAATGATCATGGCCGGTCTAACTAACGTTAGGTAACTTCGTGAGCTATGATTGGTTAGTTTGCGGTCCATAACATCTCGTGCAAAACTGAAGCAAAGCTGCTTTTGTATACTTTTGAGCCGTATAATAAGCATCTTATCCCGGGGGGGGGGGGGGGGGGGAACTCTCATATAAAAGGGGTAGGGATGCTCGTCGGACATTTTCGATTTGACCCCTAAGAGGTACTAAAATGGGCGTGGCTCAAGTTTATTTTGACCCCTAAAAGATAATAAAAATGTAAATTGATAACAGCTTTTTGTTCAATTGACACCCGACACCTAAAAGGTACCGCTTTACATAGAAGTGTCTGTGTTTGATGGTGGTTACCCTAAGTGGTACCAAACTCCTGATTTTGACCCCTAAAAGGTACGACGAGCATCCATGTACCCCTCACATAAGGGAGTCCCCCGGGCATCTTATCAAACTCGAATGCTCGGTCCGTGCCGTAAGTTAAAGTTTTCCCTTTTTTGTATGGCCCATGCGCTTCGTGCTTGATATTTATATGCACTGAATGAGGTAACAATGAAGACAATTTACTCGACCTTGGCCACAGCTGTTCCATAAAGGTTCGTTGTATAATCTGCGAGGAAACTATCAATATGAGCACTGATACATCTCGATAGAAAACTAGTAGCGCTAGTCACTACGTAGAAACGCTGAAACAAATAAAAGGGGCCTAAAGGTGAAATAATACGGACAACAATTTCTTGCAACGTGTCTCGCAACAATGTTGCGTTGCGAGTTGCAGCGCGATGTTGCACGTATTGCCACCCACTCGAGCAACTTGCCACGCAACAAATGTTTCAAGTTGCAACAACATGTTGCAGAAAGTAGAAGTGACTTCTACTTTTCGCAACAAATTTTAGTTTTGTTGTTCGTATTACCACTGACGCTGCAACTTGTTGCGCAACAAATATAGAAAGAACGCTCGTGATTGGCTGGATTCGTCATGCTTTACCGCAACATGGAACAAGTTGCTCGCGTGGGCGGTAATAAGGGCAACATCGCGCTTCAACTCGCAACGCAACATTGTTGCGAGACAAGTTGCAAGAAATTATTGTCCGTATTTTTTTTTTTTTTTGGGGGGGGTGGGTTTTGACGTCATCACGTCCGTAATGTCACAATCGTCAAAACGAGGTAAGTAAGTTAACACTGTTTCGATGTAGTCTTCTATTGTGACGTCCGTGTTGTCAAAAACGTCTGGTACTTCAGCTCTCTAATACCTTTCTTAGCAGCTAACTGGCTACGAAAACACAACAGCTGTGCTCCGAGCGCGGAAAAGATAATATCCACACAGAGAGGAGGGAAAAGGGGAACGGCTAGGAGTCTAGGTACTCAAACATGCTCAACAGTTGATCATAGCTATCGATAAGCTTCTACGATTTGGAGGTTTCTTTAAAAAGACTGCAAGGACCACTGCTACAAACAAAAGTATAGTCGGATCTGTGGAGATCGGGATCAGCAGAAGGATTGAAATATACGAAGACAGCATGTAAGGCTGATCGGACGGCTGTACGATTTCATTTATTGTACCCTGTATTTCAGTTCGGCAGAACGAACTTTTTTCATCGATTATATGATCTACTACATGACGATTCGTTCTACCGAACCGAAATATAGGGTTCAATAATAACATGGTACAGCCATCCGATCAGCACTCGTTCCTTACCCGCTTTTCTCGACAAGGTCAGACGATCCACACATAGTGCATACCAGCCAACAGCACGCCGACTCCTCGTCTACACCACGAACAATACCTACATAGTATAGACGATAGCATAGACGATAGCATACAGTTAGAAAAACAATTCCAACCCTCGGGACAGCGACTTGGTGTCCGTCATAAGTACGACTACAGGACACACGTAACAGAACCGGGATGCCTGTGGTATAAAAAGGCCGAGTCTCTTCTCTTAGCCTGCTTTGGGTTCTAATGTATAACCGAAAAAAAACTGCCTTTGTCCGTCGACTTTTGACAGAAACAACTAACATGGAAAATAGAAATAAAATGCTATTTTGTTGTGTAACAATACTAGGGCATCCGTGTGACCTGATAAGATCCAAGATGGCCTTGCGCGCACGAGAAATTCAAATGGGTTTTATGGACAGCAAAACCGATCCATAACTGACATCTAGTGTACAATTTACAAGAAATAAACAGTAATATATTTAGGCATCCATAAGGAACATTTAACTGATTAGTAAACATTGATTTTTAGTTCCCTTTAAGCGATGGCTATCTTGATTTCAACAAAGCGCACAGACTAGTTAAAAAAGACATACGCCGTGACTCTGTGTTCATAACACAACTCATATCTTACCCATAACACTGCACAAAGTTCCTGTCATGGAGTTCATAGCTAGCGAGTACAGGGAGTCCTGTAACGTTATGGACATCAGGTCGGTGTATACGTCACGAGGAATGCACTCCACTTCACCCTGGAGGGGAAAACCGCATGCAATCAAACCTCACGTAAGCGGACGCGCTTTGAAGTACGTGTTCGCTAAAAAGAAGGGATCAATTCTAGGAAACCCCCACCCCTCCCCCACACTTCACCCTAACCTTAAATGGTGAATCATTAATAGAACGATGCATATCCAAGGGAGGGGTGGGTGGGTAGTTTTCCAGAAACCGAGATTGAGCCAAAAGAAGTGTCCTCTTACAAGAGGTTACAAATATAGTACCGGAAGTTATACGAGAGATTTGCCGTGACTTAAAGCTTACGGGAGGTGTCTGTGCAGTCAAACACCGCCAAGAAATGAAGCTCAAAAAATCGTTTGATGCATTCTTTATTGGAGTGATTTATGAGCCAGCTACAATCATTCTTTACGAAAATAAATAACAACACGTAGAAGCCATGTTGGTTGGTATAACAATAGGCATCCTATCTCAATACCAAACAACAAGCTACCCAAGAATAGTGGACTTGTGGACGGAGATCCTGTCAGGGGCGGAATACTATAGGATCTATATCTATTTTTATTCTGTTTGTTTACCACTCGAAGGTGGACGGAGAACTTCAACAGGCTGAAAGCCCCTCTATGGAGGTCTCCGAGGGCCTACGATTTATCGTCCTTATCCGAGAAGACGTGAAGGTCTAACCATTTGCAGTTCCATCACAAAGGCAGCACCTTCTACTCCGTTATTTTAAGACCCCGAGTGTTGGTCTGGCCGGGGTTTGAACCATGCGGCAGCGACCTCCCGCACGACAGACCGGAGCTTAACCACAAAGCTATCCGGGAGACGGTATATGTTCTACAAAGGGAGAACCGATCAGTGCAGGATAAAACAGAGCTCAGTTCCCTATAAAAGCGTAGCACCACACCTGCTATAACAACATACTGCAGGATAAAACAGAGCTCAGTTCCCTATGAAAGCGTAGCACCACACCTGCTATACCAACATACTGCAGGGTAAAACAGAGCTCAGTTCCCTATGAAAGCGTAGCACCACACCTGCTATACCAACATACTGCAGGATAAAACAGAGCTCAGTTCGCTATGAAAGCGTAGCACCACACCTGCTATACCAACATACTGCAGGATAAAACAGAGCTCAGTTCCCTATGAAAGCGTAGCACCACACCTGCTATACCAACATACTGCAGGATAAAACAGAGCTCAGTTCCCTATGAAAGCGTAGCACCACACCTGCTATACCAACATACTGCAGGGTAAAACAGAGCTCAGTTCCCTATGAAAGCGTAGCACCACACCTGCTATACCAACATACTGCAGGGTAAAACAGAGCTCAGTTCCCTATGAAAGCGTAGCACCACACCTGCTATACCAACATACTGCAGGATAAAACAGAGCTCAGTTCCCTATGAAAGCGTAGCACCACACCTGCTATACCAACATACTGCAGGGTAAAACAGAGCTCAGTTCCCTATGAAAGCGTAGCACCACACCTGCTATACCAACATACTGTTTGATTCTAAAATAAATAGTTTTAACATTTCTCATTTTTCTGTACCTTTTCGGTATCGGCATGAGATGGATCGGGTAGACCCTTCTTAATCACAGTATAAGAGTCTGCGTGGACGCTACGGACGCCTGGATGACAAGGAAAAAACTGTATTAAAAATAATAACATTTATCAAACTCATTAATAATTCATGAAGCAAAAACTAAGGAAATCACTGAGCGATAAGTGATCTGTATTAGTAGATTTCATCCTGATTTACATAAAATTTTGCTTCGATTTTCTCGGCCAAAATACGTCGTTTCGGCAAAATAACTGAAAGAAGTCAGATACATCATTCGTGTCCGTGCTTTATCGGATTTACAAACTCTCGCTTTCAGCTCGAGTTAGTAAATCCCATAAAGCACGGCCACTCATTCTGTATCTATTACATAAAATAGCTCTCAATAAACGTGCCCTGATAGGCTAAAAGGCATGTTTATGCAGGAAGTTTAAGCCTGGTTCACACCAGCGACACAAGCAACAACGCAGACGCAGTAATGTACTGATCGTTAGCATGGTTTGTTCTAAGAGCAGATTTCGTATGAGTGGACCGTACGGCATGCCGTGACATTGAAATGGTCTCCCATTGTTTTTGTCCTGCTGATCCAATAAAATTAAAGAAATACGGTACAACAAAGTTGCAGTACGGTTACAGTACAGTTACAGTCTTGCCGTCTTTCTTTCCTACTCATACGAAATCTGCTCTATGGCATGTCGTGACATTGAAATGGATTCTCCATTGTTTTTGTCCTTCTGATCCAATCAAATTACAGTCACGGTACAACAAAGTTGCAGTACGTTTACAGTACAGTTACGGTACTCATACGAAATATGTTGTCTCACACCTACAGCACTGCGTCTTCGTATGTTACATGCGGTTACGCTTTCGTCGCTAGTGTGAACCAGGCTTATAGACATGGAGATAAGCGCGCGCTCTGATAGCTTTGATGAAGGTAGGGATCATCCCCTTAAAATGTTGTCGCTGTTATCTTACAAATTTGCGTAATGCAGCGAGGAATAGATCCGCACCGATCAGCAACGTTGAGCACATGTACGCCAAGCCCCTACTAAGCTTAGGGGTGCCCCCACAGTTCAGGGTGAAACCGCTGACCACTCGATCCTAGCGCCGTTTTTCCTGTTTTCTCCCAACATCTAGCACGTTATAACGGAGCATACTGAAGACATGCAAAATGAGTTTTGTATAACTGGCTTAGCTTCTGACAGGGTACTCGCATCAGCTATATATAAATACACTGCTGTCAATGTAAATATTAGTCTTCTGTTGCAGATTAACTTAATATGGTTTAGGTGAAATATCAGAAGAAATATCCTGCATGTTGCACTGGGTTCTTTTTTAATCTAGACAGAAATCGGTGAGAGGTGTGAGACACTAGTTACAGACTGCCACGATCTCATACCGAGGCAACCTAATCTAAGATAGCATCGTTCAAACCCCTGGCTAAAAGCCAGGGGGATCGTAGAATTTTTTTTGGGTCACGTGACTACTCTGTACCAAGGGTTCTTACGGTGGCATCTTGGATTAGGCGCGTAAAGGAACGAGGTTGTGTTATTCCACAAGGAAAGGAAAGTAAGTTCTATATTTAACGTCAGTACCCCTTTCAGTCTGGACTAACTGCTCTTCCAGGAGGCCGACTCCTTTACCTCCTTCTCTGACAGAGCTGTCGATTAAGGATCTCAAAGCTATACAAGCTACTCGAATCGGAGAAGAGTCAGTACGGATGTGGCAGCCGTGGCAGGAATTGAACTCAGCACCGCATGCTCAATATGCCGTCCACTAACCCATTGCGCTACACACACACACCTAAAAGCAGCAAGCAGTTCTCATAGAGAATCAGTCTTATACACACTGCTACTGCGCTCAGTACTGTGTACAGGAAAGGCAGTCAACGCAGTACCTGAATAGTGGCAGGCTACATCCTTCAAGTACAGAACACTCCCAGTGTTGGTCACAGCCTCCTTGACTGAATCAAGAACCCCGTGTGAGGCTCGTACATCCACCTGGAAATACCTCTTCTGGGATCCCTGTGATGTGGTGGAGCACGAACGATGCAATGAAGCGTCCGTTACAAAAAGCTGTACACCAGTCCACCTCTGATGACCTTGGCCGAGCCCTGCTGCTGTAGGAGGAGTAGTGGGTCGAGAACATAGAACTCGACACCAGACCGTGAAACGCTGGGACTTGACGTCATCGTAGTTGGCAAGCTCGTCAAGATCGCTAAGAAAGGGAGGCTTGTAAAGACTTTCCAAGTCTATATAAAACATTATCAAACTCATTAATAATTCAAGAAGCAAAAACAAGGAAATCAATGAGCGATAAGCGATCTGTAAATCTGATACAGATTTCATCCTGATTTACATAAACTTTTGCTTCGATTTTCTCGCCCAAAGTAAGTCGTATCTCCAAAATAACTGAAAACACGACTATATATCTAGACGTTTGATAAGTCAGATACAGAATTCGTGTCGATGTTTTATGGGATTTACAAACTAGTTTTATAAATCCCATAGAGCACGACCACTCATTCTGTATCTATTACGTAGAAGATTGCTAGAATATTACGATAGGCAAAACATCACGCCCGACAAAATATTATCAAAGTGCTTATAACCTTTTTGCAATTTTTATAGCTTATGAACCTCCCAAATGTTTTGAGTACTTCTGTGAAGACAGTTTTGGTTTTTAGTGAATACTTTATGTTCTACTCGTGTTTGAAATCGTGTAAATGTAACCTTTCCTTACCCATGACCGCGTTAAAGTAAAAGCCTGGGTCGATACCTGTATAGACGTCATCTTGACGTCATATAATGAATTCGGCTTTGCAATCATTTGAAGAAATACTTAACATGTTGACTAAAATGACTTTTTTCTTTACTAACAACTCACAAACTGTGTATATTTTCTATGCATCGATGTTGTCGTGATAGAAAGGCACCATGGAGAATAATGCATTAATGAGGTGACGTCTATACAGATTTCGACCCAGGCTTTTACTTACGCGGTCATGGGTCAGGAAAGGTCACAAAAGGTCACATTTACACGATTTCAAACAAGCGTAGAACATTGAGTATTCACTGTAAACTAAAACGTCCTTCACAGAAATACTCAAAAGTTCCATAAAGGTTATAGGCACTTTAATTATCTTATATTATTATTTATACAATAATTAAACAGCGTGAAACGCGCGCTCTGATTGGTCGATAGCACTCTATTGTGTTGCGAACGTTTAATTATTGTATAAAACAACTAACTTCTTTTTTCCGTATGTCTGTTTCTTATAGATGCACAGATGACGTCACAACGTGAAGAGAACATCAGTTACGGCCCTCGGCTGCGTATCGTAGCGTACGTCTTTGTTCTCTTCACGTTATGACGTCATCTGTGCATCTATAAGAGGACAGACGCACGGCAAAAATACATCTATTTGTTAACGGCAAGGAATGTTAGAAGGTGTCAATTTTCTATTCTTCTTTCTCGTAATTTCATTGGTTGATACTTATAAATTCAATAGAAACCCATCGAAAAAATGCATTTTCATTCGATATTTTTCGTGGTTTGAATTTATTTTTGATCAAACTATGGTTTAATTTCGAAGAATATCATGTGTGGGGAAAGTTCTCAAATTTGCGATTGAAATATCTTTTCATTGTTTTCTCTATATCCGATTGGCTGGATGGTAGCTTGTCTGAGTTTTCACAGAAAAAAGAGCCAATAGACCCTTTGCACGTGACGTCATAGCCGCCATGTTGGTGTACAGTTAACAATAGATTCTTCGTTAGCTTCTTTTGTTCTGTACACCAACATGGTCGCCATGCCCTTTGTCATTTGAATCTCTGGGCATTGAGTGCAAACCATCTATATGTAGTTTGGACTGTAGACTGTAGAGGGAAGCTGTTCTTATCTGGATCATTACTTAAATATTAGTAAGTATTATAGAGTACTGAATTATTTTTTAAATTATATAAGGAGACACCTTTTTCCGAATTTTTGAAGAGGTGGGTTGGAAATGCCACCCGCCTGTTCACAGTATCTTCATACTTACTGTGATGCTCTTCATCAAGTTCCACGACACGACTCGATCCATGCATTGTTAAAACATAACAATAGCTTGGAGCACTCCTTGGGTGTTTTACTGGACTTGAATTATCCTGTTGGATCAGGAAATCTGTTAAAGGAGAACTGTACCCTAAAATTGACCTATTTTAAATAAATCGTAAAAGTATGGAGAATAGATTCTCAAAGTTATTTTTCTCGTGTTGCGTTTTTTTTTTAAATCGAGTTTAATAACTCGAACATCGCGGCGCAGATTTGGCGTGTCAACGGATTTTCTTTATAATAATAAGGGTTGGCTATTTTTGAATTTGCTCTCCAGCCTCAAAATTGTTTCCCTGGCTTTAATTTTAAACATGTGGGGATGAAACTTGCACCAGTTACTATTTTTACTTGTTCCAGATGAAAACCACCAATTAGACCTTCCCTCTTAGTTACTGTTGCTATGTCCTCCCCCCTTAGTTACTGTTGCTATGCTCTAGAAGCCGAAGATTTTAAGCTGAAGAAATTCAAAACAAGCATTGGCGACAAAGGCTGAGTTCGGCGATAGCCATCGTAACATTCTGAATGATCTATCGATTTTCGGCCATCTTTCGCTTAATTGTTTTAACCTTTGCGAAGATCTCGGTTTTCATCTAAATAAATAAATAAATAAATAAATAAATATGTTATTTGTTATAGCAGGCTGAGTATTACAGCTTACAGCTGGTGGGGGCCTGCTTTTCTCCTCACACACTCCCCACTACATTAACTGTTTTGGACACACTACACTCGGCTCACGGTTGATTTATACGGAGGGAGGAAAACCGGAGAACCCGGAGAAAAACCCTCGAATTCAGATAAGGGATCAACAACAAACCTAACTCACATACGGTGCCCGAGTCGGGAATCGAACCAGGGACCGCAGAGGTGAGAGGCGAGTGTTTAACTACTGCGCCAACCTGCATCTCCTTCTGACGAAATTGTGCTACAAGATGACGGCGGTATTTTCCCGGGGGAACGTTGCTGCGTTCTGATTGGTCTGAAGTGTTTTTAATTGACAGGTACGTGCAACACACTTGTCATGCATTAAGATGTTGGCGTGCAGTTGCTGTGCATGTATGTATCATGGTATGTTTGTGTATTTTTGTATCTTTTCTGTTTTTAAAGGCGGAGGATCCTATTTCATGAAGTAGACGTTCCGCAATATAATTCTACATAACGATTATAGACGCGTTTCCATTCATGTATTGAAAGCGAAGCCAGTCCACTATTCTCTCTCACCTCGGAGCTCAGTATTTGACTACAAGGATCCTTTGGTGAAGGAGTGACATCATCTGTTTTCCACAGGGAGTCCATCAAACTGAACAAACCTGGCGATCTGTGGAGCGCAAATCAAATATTCTATGAAATATGTTTCCCACTAAACCAAATCAAAGGGGATCAATCACCCGCAAAGCGTCGACGTAAATATCTACCGCTAGTCACCGACACTGAGAGAAATTAAGTGAAATAACCGGCCTCAAATTCAAAAAGCAATTAAAAAGCGAGTTCTTCGCGAGCGAGACCGAAAACAGTGAATAGTGCCTGAGTAGCCAATCAGAGCGCGCGAAATGCACTATCCTTGGTTTTCACATGACGTCATCGAAAATCTAAGCTACAAGTCCTACAAAACTGTTCTTTGTATATATTCTAGACATCAATAATAAAAGTGTACACAGAAAATTTCACGTCGATAGGGTGTATTGTTCCGGATTAAATAAATTTAAATTTTGATTTTATGACAGAACGACCCAGCGTGTTTTCTGGAAGTCATCGAAATCCATGTAATTGTGTAAATTTCTTTTTTTTAACTCGATAAATCTTTAAAAGTTTTATTCAAAGAGTTTTGAAGTGAAACTCAATGATTTTGATGGGAAATTAAGCTTTATTCGTACTTTCGTTTTATGGCCGCCATCTTTGTGTCCCTGAGAGGGACAAAGATGGCGGCCGCATACAAAGTACTGTAAAATTGTCGTACATTCACTGGCCCACAGCTCTGTTAGGAAATAATCTAATGTTCCAAAATTTGGATTGTAAGTGTATTTTTGGTAGTTCTACAAGGACCAGGATGTTTTATTTGATTTCATAAATGCAAACCAATTGTGTGATCGCGCGTCGTGACGATGAAAACCACCAATGAACGTGTGTGGTATACACTAATAGCCTTTACATTCATTTAGACCCGTGAGGTAATTTATAAAAAATATTGGCGAGAAGATAAGGCTTCGAATATCCATTTCACCGTCTAGTTATTAGTTTACATAACATTTCACAGTGCGATACCTTGTTCTGTTTGTCCGCTGCACCACTCTCAAGTTCGAAAAGACGAACGACTTGCCTTCACCTCTATGAACGCAAGAATACCTGCACAACAATATGTGATTGAAAAAAGGCACTGTTAATGGACGTGTGACTGTGGCTTGGAGACATTTCTCGCTCACAGTGAATATCAGCTTTGTAAAGGAGCTGTCATGGTGTCGCGCATGCGTGGAGTCAATGTACGATTGGTAGCTGTTAATTGGCTACACACATTCTCCTCCCTCGATGCTCGATTGAAATGATGCAATATTTACCTTCAAGACTACGTCAATACACAGTTTATTAGTCATTTTTGAATATTTGCTTTGATTTTAACCATCCCATATGTGCGCGAGGTTCGTTAGTTCATATGAAAATTGCTGAAAATAACTGTGTCCGGCCCGGAATGCGAATATAAAGACCTCTCACCTAGAAATCTCTCTAGAAATCAAGTTTCTAGAATACGCTTTTGTAATCCACTTTAATCTTTGCCATCCTTTATCAAAAAACTTTGAAAAGCATACCAGGACATTCACATGGCATTCCTCTTCGATCTTAGGGTGTTATTTTTGTAGTTTCTTTAAATGAAACTTGAAGGTTCTGTTCAATTGACAGTGTCTCTTTGAGGTATGCTAACCGTCATGGGAAGAGTATAGCAGCTGACGTTTCGCGCGTTAGCCCGTCGTCAGAACGAAAATGATTCAGTCGCTTGTTTTTGTTTTAGAAACTACTTACCAGCTTGCATTGCGCAACAATAATTCAACAGGAATTTGCACCTCACAGAACGTCCTGTCAGTGTCCTGCAGGAGTAATGTCCACCTGAAAAAGGGACCACACTGTAAAGAGGTCTAACAACTTTTAATATCAACAAGCCACCGACTATAGGCAAACTCGCAATCTGATTGGCTGCGTAGCCACCGACTATCGGCAAACTCGCAATCTGATTGGCTGCGTAGCCACCGACTATAGGCAAACTCGCAATCTGATTGGCTGCGTAGCCACCGACTATAGGCAAACTCGCAATCTGATTGGCTGCGTAGCCACCGACTATAGGCAAACTCGCAATCTGATTGGCTGCGTAGCCACCGACTATCGGCAAACTCGCAATCTGATTGGCTGCGTAGCCACCGACTATAGGCAAACTCGCAATCTGATTGGCTACGTAGCCACAGACTATCGGCAAACTCGCAATCTGATTGGCTACGTAGCCACCGACTATAGGCAAACTCGCAATTTCAATTCGATCTGTGGATTAATTAGCCGGGACCTGGCGTTGATCAGCCCCCATGCTTGTTTCAGGTCTCGTTAGAAATTCAGAATTTTTTTTCCTATGTTCTTAAAACTAGCTTATATTTATTTTAACATTAAATTTCCGCGGGCAACTATCGGTCAATAGTTCCTCGACGGACACTCTGTTCGTTAAATAGAAACCTCGAGCTCGCAGTCTAATTGTTGAAATGTATTTATTGAGTAAAAGTACACTTGTCATCATTAACAACAAACTCAGATACTTGCGCACGCAAAAATATCCATTCAAAGCCAGACAGGAATCACAACACTCACAGCAACACCTGACCTACCTTACTTCATCTTTGTCCTCAGCGCTCCGTGCTCTCGTTATGACGGTCTTCGACAGGCAGCTATGACTTGGACTGGAGGAACATTTGTCACCCGTCAAATATTTTATTTCGTACGTGATTACTGGGCCTTTTGCAGGAATATAAAGACACGTAGTTGTACTGGACGGCAAAAAAAATCTTAATTCACTATTTAAAGGCACTTGTACGAGATCGGTAGTGTTAGAGCGGTTTTCAGTTGAGTGTAGTAAAACCAAACGCAAATTACCCACAGCCAGCCAATCACAGGAGCGAGTAATCACAAGTAACTCATAAATGGCTTCCCTGTGAGCCAATGACAAACCAAAGCAAAACCAAAACCAATTTGCGTTTGGTTTTATTTTGGAATCTGATTGGCTGGTTTACTTTCTCAGCCAATAGGAGAGCTTAATAAATGCAAAACCAAAACACTTCCGACACTCAATTGGAATCCGCTCAAACCTGTTTGTATGTGCTATTTTCTAAAACAGCGTTTTGAAGATTGTTTGCCGTCCAGTAAAGCCTTTCCCATGGGATCACGAGCGCAATTATAAGGCCTTTTGCAGGAAACAGTCACATGCTGATATATCATTTCAATAACCAATGAATTACGCTCGTGTTCTCATGCGAAAGGCTTTACTGAACGGCAAACAAACTTAAAAACCGGCGCTATTTTAGAAAGATCGACAATCGATTGGAGGTGGAAAAGAGCATTTACAAACAGGTTTCGCTGATAACACTACCGATCTCGAGCAACTGCATTTAAATAAATGAAGTCAGATTTTTTTGCTGTCCAGCATAGCCACGTGATTGCACTCCTGCAAAAGGTCCATTCAATCGTTATTGAAGTGATAGCACGTGACTGTTTCCTGCAAAAGGCCTATTGCGTCCCTAGGCCTATTACGTCCCTTGGCCTATTAAGGGCCTGCTTACATGAAGGGAAGTTGCCCCTAACCCTAGTGCTAGGACCAGCTGCAGTGTTGTTGATAGGCAAAACCGTATTACAATAACCTGTTTGCTTCTCAGTAACTGTTTGCTTCTCGGAGACCGTTCGCTTCTCGGAAACTGTTCGCTTCTCAGAAACTGTTCGCTTCTCGGAACAGATAATATCCGTGGTCAAACTGCAATGCACATTTCAACGCTACATCAACTAAAGTCGATTAAGGTATGCTAACCGCCGTGGGAAGAGAGTAGCAGCTGACGTTTCGAGCGCTAGCCCTTCGTTAGAGCAAGAGGGAGTTGTGGGTGGGGAAACGGTTTATAAAGTGTTGAGCGCATGATTACCGCTGAGGAAACATGTACTCGAATCAAGGATCAAAGGGAATTGTGCCAACAATAGATATGGTAATAGCTGTAATAGGACACCTTAATCGACTTTTAGTTGACAATGCCCATATTTATCTTCCCCACCGATGCAGATCAACACTAGTTTTTACAGGACCTAGTCACCCATTGTATATTGTTTCTAACCTGGCAGGTATTAAACACGACAGTGGAATTAGAGTCCCTTGGATAGTCTTCCCTGGAATTGACACGTTAACAAATATCCTGCCAATTAAACCCAATGACATAAATACATTACTGTACCTTGGGGATGCAGGTTGGCGCAGTGGTAAAACACTCGCCTCTCGCCGCTGCGGTCCCGGGTACGATTCCTGGCTCGGGCACCGTATGTGAGTTAGGTTTATTGTTGATTTCTTATCTGCATTCGAGGGTTTTTCTCCGGGTTCTCCGGTTTTCCTCCCTCCGTAAAAATCAACATTGAGTCGAGTGTAGTGTATCCAAAACAGTTAATGTAGTGGGGAGTGTGTGAGGAGTAAAATTAGGTCCCCACCAGCTTTAAGCTGTAATACTCAGCCTGCTATAACAAATAAAAAATATATTTTTTACCTCTCTGGCGTCATCTCCCTTGCAATCCTGACTCTTCTTCTATATATCCTCTGTACTACAGCATGGAAGGCAACATCCCCCCCACTACACCCCCCTTGGGCCTCGATTGCTGCAATGATAGACATCACGTGCTTGACTTCTGACGTCTCATCACGTGACGTGCCTACTGTGATCAGTCTGTTGGGAGTCACATCGCGAGACTTTTCTCCAGAACAAGAAGCCAGTTTTCCTTCCTCTCCAAACTGTAATTTAGTTGGGTGAAAACTCTGAAAGAAAACAAAAATGATCGTTACATGTAAATAGCCTGAAGCTTTCCAGATACAACGCACGCTCTCATTGGCTTATTCCATATCACATGACAGGTAAAAAAGAAACTGTTACCCTCTAAAGTGGCTGAGCGGGCAACATTGCTTGAAAACTGTGACGTCAGACGGTAACAGTTCACTTTTGCCCGCTGGCGCACGACGAAAATCATCATCCAATATAACTTTGATTTGTTAAATAGGAATGTCATTTCAATCAAGCATTGAGGGAGACTTTAACTGGCTCTTTGTTGCCAATCAACATCCACCAACCGAGCATCGTATCCACAGATGCGCAGTACCATAGACATCATTCATAATGGCCGCCACCTAATTTGCATAAATTGTAGATAAATGTGTAGAGAGAAACTATTGCTACCACATGAAAGATCGTACCTAAATTAATAATTGACCACAGTTTGAAAACAATATTTGAATTGCTGTCGAGATATTGGCAAAAAAAAAAGGGTTTTAAAAAAAACATGAAAGCGAGGCTGTAAAGGCCTACATGGTTTTCTCATACAAAGCTCTCTAATTTCAAATCACTGTAACCTTACAGCCTTTTATGCTACAACACTCAAATTCTACATGATCACCAATGTTGGTATGCTCTTTCGCATGGCAAGGATGTTGTTTTGCATACATTGGACATGTGGCTAAACTGTTAAAATACAGAGAATACGCCCTTGTCAATGTGGTTGTACATAGCCCCTGTAATGTCAAAGAACAAATTCTAGATCCTCATTACATTACCTTCATAGGCGACTTTGACAGACAAGAGGTTGATGCTTCAGTTCGCTTGCTGTTGAAAGCATGCGGTCCTTCATAAAAAGATACATAAGAGGATAAGAGTTCAAAAGGTTGTACATTATTTCCTCCCAGAAAGCCCCACAATATAATTATCTTTGTTTAAAGTGTATATATGGTCAAATAGTGTTTATCATAAATATCAATTCTACATCAAGTGAATAGTTGAATAGTAGAATATTTCTCGATTTGAGTGTTGCATCCATGAGTTATAGAGGTTTGTATTTATAATATATTCAAGCCGGTAACGTAAAACTGGTTTCATTTATTATACAAAAACATGCTGGTAGAGAAAAATGACCTTTTGTAAATATCTGTTATATTTGAAGCTTACATTTATTTAGTGACCAAATATTTTGTCAAAATCAGAAAACGGTTTCATTCAGAAGGAAAAAGAAATGACAGCAAACTCCCGAAACACGTCACATTATTAGCATATTGGAAATAGAAACCTCAATAACTCATACACACAACACTCAAATCAAGAAACATCCTACTATTCAACTATTCACTTCGGTGAATGGTTGTTAATTGTCAATAAGAAGACAGACAATAATGCTGATGCGAGATACGCGCGCGACCGCATGAAGTTTGTTCAAAAAGCCGAAGTCACCTACAATTTTACATTGTCTGTTAAAAGAAAACAGATAAGACTCCGAGTGGATCCACAGCTGTTTGGCTATCTTATGACGACAAATAATCGTCCATATTAGGAGACAGACACAAAATCTAACTTGACAAAAGTTCCCAGCCGTATTACACAATTTTCCCTGTAATAAATTGTTACTGAATTATACGATGTTCACCAGCATCAAACAAAACTTTATTTTCGTCTACAGCTTCAATCACATAGTACACGAAAACTGTTTTTCGGGGGTCTGCTTTAGGAGGCTATACGCTGATAGTGGATTGGCTAGTACTTTAACAGCCCCGTTTTAACTGGCTCGTGACCCGTGTAACACGCTCGCCTATTTTTTCCTGTCTGGAAACCATTGAAATCGCGCGCTCGGATTCACTGGTTGCTGGACTGTTATTTCTCATACGGACCGGCTGATCCCTAAGTTTTTCTCAAAATCAGAGTTTGATAGCTCTCTCAATTTGTAACGAGACCTGAAACAACCATGGGGGCTGATCAAAGCCATGTCCCGGCTAATCCTCAGATCGAATTGGAATTTAGCGTGTTGGTTTTTGCGGAGGGAGGAAAACCGGAGAACCCGGAGAAAAACCCTCGGAGCAAAGGCGAGATACCAACAAACTCAACTCACATATGGCGCCGCATCCGGGAATCGAACCTGGGCCACCCCGGCTCCTCTCGTTTTTGACAAAATTCTGAAGTAAATGTACCACAGCTACAACACTATCCCAATTCCAGGAAATTCTGCCAGCCTCTTTTATCAGCCAGTAATCTGTACCGGTACAAAAAGTTTCAGTACAGAGCCACAGAGAAAACTCAGCAATCCCAGGTGTTTTTTTCCAGAACAGTTCGGATTTTTATCGGTAAAAACTGGCATATTCCAGTCTGGCGGAAGCTCTGGCACCTGCATACCAGGTAAAGATTTCACGTCGACCATTGGAGAACCAGGTGGAGTCGGAAGTCTCTCACAAAAATATGTGCACAGAAGAACAGAGTAGGGTGAGTCTGGGATCTCTAGTTTTTGCCTGAAAGTAAAGAAAGTAGAGAATGCGACATTTGTTTTGCTTTCAAGTATGTAAGAGTGTGTTCGATTGACCGTATTCCAGAAAAAAATACATAGATTGAACAACTACAAATCGCTTCTATCAGGATATTTTAGCCACTGGAATACCGGGCTAAATGTACCCTGAATAACATACGTCAGCAAGCCGGTTTGTAGCTTACAGTGCATGTAAATGTACCTGAACCAGTGATTTCCAGAGACTATTTCATCTATTCGTATTCCGGAATATGTTCAATCAAATACACCCTTAATATGTTGTCTCTTATTATCACACACGTACATATATCTAACAGTGACAAAAATGTTTCACACAAGCTGAAAAATGCTGGGATAAAAATCGTATTCTACCCGAAATTCCAATTCAAATATTTTAACAACTTACTTTATTAACTTTGGCATAATACTAGCAAATATTCATGGACAGGAACACTGATTGTACTTAACAAATACCTGTCATTTTGCCATATGCCTCTGTCCTCTTATGGATGCACATGCGACACAAAACATGACAAGAACAAAGAAGTATGGCACGAGTCGCAGTCGAGTACATGACTGTTTTAAAGTCATCTGTGTATCTATAAGAGGGCAGACCCACGGCAGAATATATCCACTTGTTTTGTACAACCGAATTTTCAAAATGAATACAAAAATACGATGTCAATTGTACTCTTATTAATCATGGCTCTCAACCAATCAGAGCGCACGTTTCACACTGTGTACTGTATAAACGGCAATGCAATAATAATATGTTTCAGGTACATATATAGTTATACACAATGTATTTAATCCATTAATACCCTAACCCTTACCAAGGTGGGTGTATTCTGATAACAGCCCCAACACCACATGTTAGTTGTCTGTATGTCTCAGAATTGAACACCACGTCGACAATCACAGGCAGGTTGCTGATGTCTTCATCATCAGGCATGATGCAGCATCTTGTTAAATGGAGAGAATACTGCATGTGGGTTGAGAGCACCTGGACAGTGATGGCGCTTCTTCCTTCTCCTAAACTTTCTAAGCAAGAGAACATAAAATAACTCAGTTATAAAAACATGAACTGTCAGATCGATATCAGTGCTATATTCTAGCAGTGCCCAGGGGTTGGGGGAACTCCCTATGTGGCACTGACATGAATGCTAGTCGTATCTTTTAGAGGTTAACATGCATAGTTTTGTACCACTGATGGTGTTCAGTGCCCATAGTTGTGGTTATTGTGGCACCTTTTAGGGCATTACTACTTGTCTTGGCTTCGAGTCTTGCTATTTTCACTACAAAAGCTCATTGTAGAAACATAATCTCGGTTACAGTGAACTGATTTCAAGTTGCTCTAAAATGTCTCTTAAAAGCAGTATTTTCTCCAGTCTAAGATTTTCTCCAGTAACTCTGCTAATCTGAGTAGTTATTTCTGTCTTTCATCATGAAAATGTTTATCATTTCGAGGTTGGCAGTGCCCTTTTAAATAGCTACAAGTTCAACCTACTTTGCTCTGTTCTATTCTGGTCATTCAGTTTGTGGGACCAAAAAGTTTTTTCAGACTTCTCTCTGCTAATAAGACGCTGCAACTGTTCTGCAAAACCGGACCTACAGTGCATAAGTAAAAAAATATATACTAAATTAGGAAGAAATCTGAATGTGCAATGTGTGATATAGACACATCATTATTTTTTTGTTTATACGCTTGCTCTGTAGGTTATCTAAGACAATGATAAACATACTTCTAAGCTGTAGTATAACCATACATGTAAGTAAAGTAAACTGTTTCTTCAATTTTGCTTAAGTTGGGGTGCGGTTTATAAGCGGTATATTAATTCCTTAAAGTTTTCAATTCAAGATTAGATCATTAGCCTAAACTGGGGGTGCGGTACATGTATATGCGGTCAAATACAGTATGTAAAGAACTGGATAGAACTGATACAACACATGTTTATATGGAACACAGCCTTAATTAAGAATAGGGTTAGAACTGTTCTTATTTAGGACTCAGCTTTGCTGATTAGACACAAATATGTTTGTATTTAGGAACCATCAACATATTATTCTTAGCTAGTCTTACTCTGTTTAATGTCCAGGTGACAATAACAGGGCTCGAAATAGAAATAAAATATGACCTGACATTTCTTTTTTCTTGGCAGGCCATTGAGTGTTTTAAATCATTCCCAAGCATAAATTATTTTCACCTACCATTCCTAAAAATTGGCCTGCTTTTTGGCCATTGGCCATTGGCCATTGACCCCCTCCCCCTTAATGTCGGTTTTGCCCCAATCTTGTTCCCAGAACTGTTTTTGTCTTAATGCCACACACTAATGTCCACACCTGGATCCCCTCTCCCCTAAACATCCAGTGGACATTAATCAGGGCACTAAGCAAATGTTGACAGTCCCTTAAACAATTAACTCAAAAACGTACTTTAGGTCTTATTACTTTTAGACACACCCATATTGCTGGGCTGCATGTGACGTCATCATGTTGGAGGACGTTAGCATAAGAAATGTTTAATAATAATCTCATAGTAGGCAAATTATGTGATACATATACAGCAAGTCTTACTTGATACCATACACTCAAAGTAATTCAACTGAGGAAAAAATATAGTATTTTAATAAGTACCTCTTAAATTTCTTCTTCTTCTTTGCTGAATCAATCCCAGCCTTCCCTTCAGGAGAAACAGCCAAATCCTGACTTTGAGGGGAGGTGTGGGGATGCAATTGCTTAAGCCATTCACTGCCTGTCCGGGGAGTCCCTAGAACAGCAATACCTGCTTGCCTGGGTGTGTGGTTAAGGGATGGAGATGGAGTAGGGTTTTCAATATCCACAACTTCTGATTCCTATTTATTAAATATTGGTAACAAAATTACCAAACAAATATTGATAGATATGTACAAAAATTACCCTATCCCCCCTAGTTAAGCTAGTAGACTGGTAATTAGTACTGCTGGACAAGGTATGGTTTTTGAACATTTTAGTCTGGTATATAAATCTCTCCGTTTTGGTCTGGAATAGGGTATCTATTTTCTGGAACCCAGGAGGGAGGTAATAAACAATGTAATTTTCCCATATTTAGTCTGGAATTATAAGTATATATCTTTTTACATCATTATTTTATTCTGGAATAAGACTGCAAAAGAATATTAACTCTTGGTCTGGTACAGCTAGGGTAAAGCTTTCAAGGGCCCAATGGCACATCCCCACCCAAATCCCCCCTCCCTCCCCTACTCATTTTTAAAAAGTTATAGAGAAGAGATGTCAGAGATAAGAAGAGACAGCTGGTAACAAAGCCACTCAACATATCAATTATAGAGTTTTTAGCATGAACGATTAACGTGAAGGCACTTGACTATTTTGTAGAATTATATTAAATAGACCTGTATGGATTTGTGGTGAGTTGAATTTGGTAAACCAGGTCCAGCTCTTAATTAAGTAGTGAAAAGTAGCTGCTATAAACCTGGATTCTCAAAATATTTGTTAAAAATTTACCAGTGCTGTATTGTCAAATAGTTTTGGCTTCCCTAACAAATCATAAACATAAGTACCTCCCCTGGAAGTGAGGCAAGATTATAACCATACCTTGGAATGTTCTTCATCAGAAGAGTCAAATTCACTAATCATACCAATCTGAAAGAAACAATACAACAACACATAACAACATAAGTTGTTATCCTCCCAGTTAGCTCAGTGGTTAAGCTCCGGTCTGTTGAGCAAGGCCGGGTCGTGGGTTCAAACCCCGGCCGGACCAACACTCAGGGTCTTAAAATAACTAAGTAGAAGGTGCTGCATGCCTTTACATAATCGAACAGTAAATGGTTAGACCTTCTCGTCTTCTCGGGTAAGGACGTAAAACCGTAGGACTAAAGTAAAGAGAGGGCCACATGTTAGATAACTGTTAGCCGGTTAACGTGTTTAAACCCTCTATAAATAAAGGTGACTTTACTTTTACTTTATAAGTTAACTATTAATGACTATGATAAAAATGTTGTAGATCAAACAAATAGAAAAAATACTATGGGGGAGGCATATTTGAGGTGAAAAGGAAAGGTCAGTGAGGATTGTTGTAGTGTAATTAAGCAACTACCAATGAAGTATGGACCAATATGGCACTCTGGTAGGTAGTTAAAAAATATAAATTGAAAAAATCAACAAGACAAGACATGTAAATTAAGTTAATCAAGTGCGAGTGTCCATTATAAGAAAGCAACATTAAATGTATCACTGACATTATTTTGAAAACCAATCATGCTGATTACGTACTGTGCTGTGTGTTTGATGCTCATCTTTAGAACTAGCAGCCTCGACAACAGTGACAGGACATTTTGCACAGGACTCTGTATTCTCATCCCCGAGTGAATGATCTGAATCATATACATGTAATAACTCATCCAAGAACCCATCTTCATCAGTTCTGTCCATCTTGTATTGTCTTGATGCAACCTGAATAATATTATAGTCAGGTTTTTGTATTCTCACAGACGTGCCCTTGATGGAGACTGATGTGGGAGAATTAACTAAAAGTTATGTAGCATTAGAATGAACATCCATTGAGGGCTCATTCCAGCTCATCCATGAAAATATTAAATTTTCCTATTAGTGAGTATTTATGTTTCAAACGAATATAGTAATTAACCGGTATATGTATTTAACCCTGCGAGAATAATTTCTTCTCAACCTTATTCCAACCAAAATCAAAAGGGAGAGGAACTTCTGCATGGAGCACTTTATAATTGATTTCCTATTGAGTATATGCATGCCCATTGCCAGTCAGAATACACTGCATGATGTCACTTCATTTTCATTGGGCGTAATGATTTGATATAGTGCTAATTTTATTTTGGAACATCCAGTAAGAGCATATACTTACCGTATTTAAGATGCATACAGTATATGACAAGAATGACTAAGATACATTGTAACTAATGAGTATAGTTAAATATTGCATCAGATGTCTATTATGAACTGAGGTGAAAAAGAGATATTAATATATAAAAATGCAAAGAATTAAATAATGTATTTGTAAGAACTTTGTCCACACATGGATATTTCAGTACAGACTTGGCATAAGATAAAACAAGCTACATAACTGTAAACTGTACTCCTGTTGCTTAATTTCTGAGATATTGGAATAGGGGTGCTAAAAAAATTCTATAAACCAGCTAGGGTACTAAATTGTTAGTGAGAGGGAACTTATTGTTCAGGTTTATTGGAATCGATTCTTTAACACAGCTAAAAACTCTTTGTTTTTATTGATCCTTGGTTGAGAATGGCAGCACATCAAATAATTGATGGTTCTATGCAAAGTTCCCTCCCTCTTATTTTCCAGGGAAGTGTGAGATTAATCTCTGTTCAGCTGGTATCTAACATACAAGTACTTCATGTTGAAATAAACAATATTATGCAGGAGCTCATTACCTGGAGCATCCAATTACATACATGTACTATATGGTCTGTATACACTTTCCACCATTATCGAGATAGATAATTAATGATCTATTGTTCTTTGAGGTGATTTACTATTAACACTGCATTGTCTTGATGATGGTTTGATTGGATTCTCAATGTGAGAGCACGAGAACTCCCACAAGATCTGTTCTAAATAAAGCTCAATCCATGCAGTCAATTATGCTGACTCAGACTTAATTAGTACGTGGAAGATGCCGATGCTCCTGGTAAATTATTGGCTCCTGACAATAAACGATGTTGAGGATATAGATTCATATATTTTTGTCATGTATTTACATAATTCTAGAAACGTTTAAATGTCAAAAGGAAATGTTTATTACACTATTGTCTCATGAAACTTTATTAGGACAGAACTGTATAAAATTAACCTTGAGTTTCTTAATATTTACCTTGGATTTTCTTGCTATTAAAACGGTCCTATAAATTGAAAGAAAAATATTAAATACATTTTGCATTACATGTAAGTCTCCAGCCAATTATGACTATAATGTTTGACCAATAAAGACTATTGTATCTATTCTCATGATTATAAAATATTTTGGTCATTAATCTTATTATAATGACATGAAAACAGGAATATTTAGCCTGCCACCTCAGGCTTCAAAGTTGGCCACAAATTGCTAATGAGTAGTACAATCAATACAATTCAGATTGTGTTGGGTGCATGTATTAATTTAACAAAATAATAGAAGATGGTTCTCTGTATTCTATTAAGAATACTTCATGCTCAACATCTTATAAAGCTGTGGTAATGCACGAGGAAATCACGAGTGCATCCATCAGCTTTTCAATACCTCAAAAGTGCATAATAATTATTAGAAGGACATACATGAATATAGGAAAGCCATTTTCTACTTATTTTTATATTTATTAAATATGAATGTGGTTCTCCTGCTCGAGCATGCATTTATAAGAAATTAATTAATTATGTATGCAATACAAAATCTAAGCAGGTGATTGGCTAATGACTGTGCTTTGTTGGTGACCACTCAGTTGCAATATTACATGGGTTAGATAATTTAGGTTTGTGTTTTATTGACAAATACAGGCACTTGCTGACTGTACGATGAACTCAAAATGTCTTCATACTGAAGTCAGCCTCATGCAGTATTCATTATTTTTCGTTCATCATTCAGTCAGCCTGTATTTGTCAACACGCACGCCTGTCTCTAGCCATTTATAAATCGTGCATGCTGAGCTCAAGTCTCTTTAAGTCAGTGATTAATTAAAATCACAATTATTTTGGGATGATCCCATAATTATATAATACTATAAATGACATGTACTTTAATTTATAAATATAAGCAATGGTTAACACCTTTCTTGCTGCTCTTCCCTATCTGGACTCCTTTTCTGTATTTCTCTCTCTTCCTCTTCCTCAGATGAGAATCCATCTATGCTCTCTTCAGTAGCATCAAACTGTTAGTTTCATCAATTGAAAATACACACAAGTTACCAGACAGCTACATGATCCTATATTGACATTAATCGAGTTGGCAAATTTCATTCCTTATTTGGACCAACTACAGAATGCCCTTATATGCCTCAATCTCCAGTTCACTAAAATTACTGTATTTTTTTAAGAACAAGGAATGCACAAAACAATTAAGTTGCAGGGTACAGCTATAGGTGGGGTATTCTTTACTATACATTAATAAACAGGGTGAAATGCATGCTGTCATTGGTTGATAGCCATGATCAACTAGAGTACACATGCACATATGATGTCAAAAGGTCATGTGCAGGCTCTATTTTGTTGGGAAACTTCACTAATTATTGTATTATAATAATAAAACAAATAGATGTCATTTTGCCATGTGTCTGTCCTCTTATATCATGCACAAATGATGTCACAACATGAAGAGAACGGTTATGCCATTTGAATTTGCTCTCTTCACATTGTGACATCATCTAAGTATACTGATCTACAAGAGGACAGGCACATGGCAAAATGACACCTATTTGTTAAGTTGTACCATTTGTACACCTGTAGCATGTGTGCAAAAAATGTTCTTGATATAATAGTTTCTTGGTTGTTCAATTTTGTTACTTTTACATAGTCTTACTGTAAATGATGCATCACTGGTACTCTTCTTCCTTTTCTTTGTCGGTTGTGGCCAGCCTGGAAATAGTATTTTTTTAAAGAATGCTTCTAAATCATCACTTCTGTCAAAACTTCAGAACTGCAATTTTTATCAGCAAATATTAGCAATATATTTATAGTTAAATAATCTTACTGTGATGTTTGAACTATGAAATTCTATGTAAACACACTCCAAAATTATTTTTTAAGATTGTTTTTACAAGACTTATCCTTTTTCTTTTTAAGAAAATTATGTTTTCCCTTGATACGAATCACAGATTGTTCATCCCCACAGAAGAATATGTTAACTAAACTTATATTTTTCAAAGGAAGACACAATTTTCTTTAAAGAAGGATTTTTTGTTCTCAAGAAGATTTAATTATTCTCAGCAGCATGACATTCTTCCAACAAGAAAGTATAAAGAATGGAATTAAGGAAACATTTATTATTTATGGTTGAGGGGCAGTCTGACACAGATCTAAACTGTAGAATAATTATTTCCCTCCTGACCTACCATAGATAAAGATAAAAAAGGCTAAAACAAATATTTCCACCACACACCCCCTCTTTCAGGAAACATTCATTCTTTATGTTGGGAGGTAGGGGGTGGTCTTCACGTTTCACATGTTTATCGTGATTGTGCTTCTGTCACAAGTGTGAACGTAGGCGTAAGACTTAGAGTGAGTAACTTAGACTATAAAGAGTGACAAAAACAACAAAATATACTTGTCTAGTAACAAAGCTTATCACCGGCTGACCCCGTCGTTGGTATCGCTTTTGATGTGAATCACCAGTTGCTGCAAACGTCTAGCAAAGATAAACAAGAATAAAGAATAGACAGCTTGCATTAAAATCAACTAACTTTCAAAACAGCTCTTTGACTCATCACCCAGACTGGTCAGAGCAGCACTCACTTTGAGTTTGAATTCTTCAAATGTTTTCCAAGACATTCTATGATTTCTTGTTACGTCTCTCCACAGCCAGCTGGACGAAATATCGGTCTATCGCTGAAACGCTCTTTGAATTGTACTTTTGTGAGGTATTTCTAGTGTTCTTCTTTTATCTCCATATTTCTTAATTAATTCGCTTTTTTTGCGTTGAAAAGGAAAGTCGAATCTCCCGCCGCCATTACTGCACAGGTATAGTCCGCTGACCACAATTACCCACATGACTTTGCGCGCTTGCGTCGTTCTCAACAAAATATCTGGATTCTGATTGGTCAATGACGAGTGCATCTAAAGGTTATTGAGTGAACAGTCGCATGCTCTCAGCAATATTATAAACAAAAAATCGCATGAACTGCTCGTGCTATACGGGATTTATAGGCACTGAGTGATAATTTAAAAGTTCTCAAATTGCACGAACCTTTGTAGTCTGAATTCAGCCGTCTCCTCTAGTTCGTTCCTCCCGATAATGCCGTCCAGTGACGTCACTACCAGAAAACCTGGTAGTGATCTTTGATTGGTTCATATTTTAAAATTTCACATAATTATCATAAGTAACTCATCCGAGAAACTTTGGACTCGCGATTGTTGATCGTTGAGTTTCAGTGGAGTGATTGTCTTTGCAAAGACCTTGAATTCGTAAGGAAAACATCTGGAAATGGATTGAAAGTGTCCTGCACAATAACCGGCCGACTGTCCTGTAAACATGTATATTTTATCGCGTCGCGTCCCCGGGGTTGTTGATAATCGATTATTTGTTCACACTCGCAGTGGTAAAGAATGTACGTCGCTAACTCTCTTCAAGGAACTGTTCTTTCCCGTAAAAGAGCGTATTCGAAAATCTCCGTCTTCAGCCGTCCACACGAGTACAGGAAAACGGCGTTTTCAAAATTTCCACTCTGGGGAGCGTTTTCAAAAAGTTGCGGATTCGATACCGTATTCATCGGATACGTGTGGACGGGAAGCCAATCCGCAAAGAAAAAGTTGCGTTTTCAAACATATACGGCTACGTGTGGACGGGGCCTTAAGATCGTTCGCGTGTTCTTTTATGACATGCTCATTAAGTAACGCTCCGGATAGGAAGGAAAGGGCTGAACGGCAAGGAATGTAAACAGCTGTTAATTTTCTATTCTTCTTTCTCGTCATTTCATTGGTTGATACTCGTAAACTCAGCAAAAGACCATCGAAGTAATGCACTTTCATTAGATAATTTTTGAAGTTTAAATTTAGTTTAGATCAAACTAACTATGGTTTGATTTTGGAGAAATTCGTATATGCGAAATGTTATAAAATTTGTGATTCAAAGATATTTAGTTTTCTCCCTTTCCCATTGGCTAGATAGTGTTTTCTTTACGTTTTCACAGTAAGAATGGTCAACAGCATACAGTTTACTACAATTTTCGCTTGTAACTTTGACTGTGTACATCTCATGCAGACAGCACTTATAATAATAATATAATAATCAACTCTATTTATAGAGGGTAGACACATAACAGTATTAAAACTGAAAAACCAGGCATATTCTAGCAAAATTGCATGTGCAGATATGCTCATTGCTATTGCTTCTTTATTTTCTTTCGTAAAACCTTGAGTTTTCACGTAGAGTAGATTTTCAGACAACGGCCAAAATGTGTCAGCCTGGCCTGCTTGCCGGCTCTCCGGTGTGTTTTTCGAAAATGTTTTTGTTCGGATTACGCATTTTGTCTCGTCCCAGTATTACCACGCGCAGGCAACTCAAATCAGAATTTCTTTTCGAAAAACACACCGGAGAGCCGGCTAGCAGTCTAGTGTCAGCCCACACCGCGGCAAATCGTTACGCGCATGCGTATTTGCTATTTCTTGTCGGCGCGCGGCCGCCCCCAGTTTCCGGCGAAAACCGAAATGAAACAACAGGCACATACCCGTGATTTTAAAATTTCTGCTTAAAAGTATCCATTTGTGAACTGTTTTGTCAAAAAATAAGAAAACTACTTAAAAGCTAAGCCTAAGACTTTAACAGGCTGAAGTTTTCTTAATTTGTAATTCACTGTGAGTTTACTAAGTTATAAAATTATTTACTAAAAAAGTTGCAACCCTCGGTAATTTGTATTTGATAGCAGAGCCTTCGTTCTTTTGGCCAGCGGAGCATACCGTTTTGCCGCGGTGTGGTGTCAGCCAGACTGCGCGCATGAACTCTGCGGACCCACATTAAGCGGCAGCCATGTTAAGTCCCAGGTGAATAAAAACGTTCGTTTTCCCCGTCTGAAGGAACTCGTTCTGAAACGGAGCAAAATATCGAAGTGAGTGAAGGCCATACGAAGTTTTGTAGATGGTTTAGGAAGGCTGAGAATATTACTGCCTCTCAAAGAATAAACTACTGATCTTAAGTTGAACATATATTTTAACTATCCAGGGTAATCTTCAAAATGCAGACATTTAAAAAGTGTGAGCAGAAGAAGATCCAGTTTGTCTTTTACTGGAAAGGAAAAGTCAAGCTGAGAACTGCCCAACACCATTGCCGGGTGCTTAGTTGGGTTAGCGATCACTCCTGTTTTTTTTATACCAAGAGTTTGCTATATATATGTGGACATCATGCTGCATGCGACTGTTGAACGATGACCGAGTACGTTTATGAAAAACGGGGTGTGAAACGTTCGCTAGCTCTGAACTCGTAAAGCCGATGATACACGGTTCAATATTTGTTGGCAACATCTTTCAACATTTGTTGGCAACATCGTTCAACATTTGTTGGCAACATCGTTCAACATTTGTTGGCATGCAACATCGTTCAACATTTGTTGGCAACATCGTTCAACATTTGTTGGCATGCAACATCGTTCAACATTTGTTGGCAACATCGTTCAACATTTGTTGGCAACATCGTTCAACATTTGTTGGCAACATCGTTCGACATTTGTTGGCAACATCGTTCGACATTTGTTGGCAACATCGTTCGACATTTGTTGGCAACATCGTTCGACATTTGTTGGCAACATCGTTCGACATTTGTTGGCAACATCGTTCGACATTTGTTGGCAACATCGTTCGACATTTGTTGGCATGCAACATCGTTCGACAATTGTTGGCAACATCGTTCGACATTTGTTGGCAACATCGTTCGACATTTGTTGGCAACATCGTTCGACATTTGTTGGCATGCAACATCGTTCGACAATTGTTGGCAACATCGTTCGACATTTGTTGGCAACATCGTTCAACATTTGTTGGCATGCAACATCGTTCAGCAATTGTTGGCAACATCGTTCAACATTTGTTGGCAACTTCGTTCAACATTTGTTGGCAACATCGTTCAACATTTGTTGGCAACATCGTTCAACATTTGTTGGCAACATCGTTCAACATTTGTTGGCAAACATCGTTCAACATTTGTTGGCAACATCGTTCAACATTTTGTAACCCCTTATAAGCGCAAGCAACATACGAAGAAGCAGCGCCGCTCCCCTCAGCCAATCAGCGTATGGATTCGCAAACGTACTTGTGCGATTCAGCTGACTATGCGTTTCTTTTTAATATTAATGGTTCTTAACTTAAAAATATGATATATTTTTTAAAGCATCTTTCTTTCTTTGCGGCGATTTTATTTTGCAACCAATCGCACGCGACCGGGTTACGCGCGCTACGTTCACGGCATCCAATATCGCATCGTGTAAGGCCTACGGCAAACTAGCCATGAACTTAATTCAGTCGAACCTATTAATTTTGAAATAGGCTCATGGATTGTACGACGTTTGCCGCAATTGAAATCGACCTATTCAATAGGTACGAGTCCAGCATGAGGTTCGAGTAGCCAAGTCGGGAATTACGACTCTGGTGCAACTTTACGGCAAACGTCGTTCTTAACACGCGCCGAACTAAATTCAGAAATTATGTAAAATAAAAAATAAATCATGCAAATAGTATGGATTGTGCCAAAACCGTGAAAACAACATCTCCCAAACACTTATCCCCCCTGGTGAGCAGGCGCTGTACAAAGGCGACGCTCTGCCGGAAATGTGTAGTTCGTGCTTTAAAGTGCCTATCACCCTTTTGCAATTTTGATAGCTTATGAACCTCCGCAACGTTTTGAGTACTTCTGTGAAGAAAGTTTTGTTTTAAAGTGAATAATTTATGTTCTACGCTTGTTTGAAATCGTGTAAAAGTGACCTTTCCTGACCCATGACCGCGTAAGTAAAAGCCTGGGTCGAAACCTGGGTAGACGTCATATTGACGTCATATAATTAATTCGGCTTTGCAATTATTTGAAGAAATACTTAACATGTTGACTAAAATGACTTTTTTCTTTACTAATAACTCACAAACTGTGTATATTTTCTATGCATCGATGTTGTTGTTATAAAAAGGCGCCATGGAGAATAATGCATTAATGAGATGACGTCTACCCAGGTTTCGACCCAGGCTTTTACTTACGCGGTCATGGGTCAGGAAAGGTCACATTTACACGATTTCAAACAAGCGTAGAACATAAAGTATTCAGTTTAAACCAAAACTTTCTTCACAGAATTACTCAAAACTTTTCGGAGGTTCAAAAGCTATCAAAGTTGCAAAAGGGTGATAGGCACTTTAACATCACAAAATACACCTTTTGTAATAAATGCTCAGTATTCGAAAGTAATGAAGACGTGTCTGGCTGGAATGCCGGCAGAAGCATTGGCTATTGCGAATGTTGCGATATAGCTCGCTTTGAAACGCTACCATATGAAGTCAAACCATCCAGAATGTCGTTGATCGACCATTAACAGAGGTTTCAATGTATGAATCGCAACCGCTAGAAACATGGCCAATAACGCCACTTGCAGTGACAACCATCGTCTCCTATACACGGCACCTGTGTAGAACGCCATTCTTCTGTTTTTGACAATCATTTTCCACAGAAAGGCTTTTCTTTAATATATTCGACCAAGCGCTGTATTTCGCCATATCACTAACCGCGGGCGGAAAGTGAAATGCGCCAGGACACGTGTTAGTTCCCGTGATTTAATTAGGCGCAAGTGAATAGGAGATATTGTAGTTGAGTCTACGAATAGCAGTTTCAGCGGTATTGACCCGAACGCCTCACTTCAATGTAATGAAGCGCCATTGAAACCATCATTCTTACACGACACCAACACCCTCCTAAACAAGCACGACTAATTTAGATACACAGTTTGAATAGCGCTTCATTACATTGAAGTGAGGCGTTGGGGTCAATACCGCTGAAACTGATATTCGTAGACTCAACTACAATATCTCCTATTAAGATCGACATAACGGTTCGACGTTTGCTGCCACGTCGGCCCTAAGTCGATCTTCTAACCAACCTATTTTTTAATAGGTTCGGCGCGACTTAAGTTCGACGTTTGCCGTAGGCCTAAATCAGCTTGGTGACTTTTAAACATGTTTTAAAACCTCACCACAGTTGGCTATTTCATAATTAGACTGCGCAATTAGAGTGCGAGGTTTCTACTATACAAATAGACTGTGTCCGTCAAGGAACTATTATACAAATAGACGGTGTCCGTCGAGGAACTATCGGCTGATAGTTGCCCGCGAAAATTTGATGTTCTTAAAACAAAAATAAGCCCGAGAACGAAGTTCGAGGGCTTATATGCTAGTTTTAAGAACATCAAATTTCCAAGGGAAACTATCAGCCGATAAGTCCGAGACTGACACAGTCTATTTGCGTTATTGTTCAACACAAAATTGTCTTTCCTGCTCAGCGGGCACTATTATACAAATAGACTGTGTCGGTCGAGGAACTATCGGCTGTTAGTTGCCCGCGGAAATTTGATGTTCTTAAAACAAATAGAAGCCCGAGAACGAAGTTCGAGGGCTTATATGCTAGTTTTAAGAACATGACATTTCCAAGGGAAACTATCAGCCGATAGTTCCGAGACAAACACAGTCTATTTGTCGTTATTGTTCATCACAAAATCGTCTTCCGCTCTCAGCGGGCACTATTATACAAATAGACTGTGTCCGTCGAGGAACTATCGGCTGATAGTTGCCCGCGGAAATTTGATGTTCTTAAAACAAATATAAGCCCGAGAACGAAGTTCGAGGGCTTATATGCTAGTTTTAAGAACATCAAATTTCCAAGGGAAACTATCAGCCGATAGGTCCGAGACAGACACAGTCTATTTGCGTTATTGTTCAACACAAAATTGTCTTTCGTGCTCAGCGGGCACTATCGCCTGATAGTTTGCCTCCGCGGACGACAACTATCACGTCACGTGATCGCTTTTGACCAATGAGCGCGCGCCAAAATTTTGTGGTGAACTATAACGCCTGATAGTTTTCATCCGCGGACAACTATCACGTCACGTGATCGCTTTCAGCCTATGAGCGCGCGCCACAATTTTGTGGTGAGCTATAACCTATAAATAGTTGGCGAGGGCCTAGGGTGCAGCTCCGAGTCAACTATCAAAGTCGACAGAAACCAAGAGCCACTGTACCGAAAAAGATGGCGGCTGTACATTTGACCACAATCCCTTGCGAACCTAACACGGTCAAGATAATACGTACAAATCATCTATTCTCTTCAATAACTGTGGTTTGGCAACATCATTCGTACTTGCTTGTTTCTAATATCTAAAACCTCTACCACGACTTAATAACGTTTTTAAAGTTTTTTCGCGCGCAAAGGATTGTGGGTACAAGCCGCCATCTTGATTTGTGCCAGTATAACCAAGCCACTATTGTCAGCGGTCTCACTCAGCGCATGTATAAGAGTGCCATTATATTTATTCGTTCGATTGTTTTTACCCTCTCGCTTAAAGACGCTGCCTCCGTTCAGTTAGCGAATTACCTCACCCACCCGCTCCACCCTGTGCCTATCATGCTGTATAAACTGAACGCGACAGCTGACTCCTAATCTCCTATAGTTCTATAGGCTAATACAGTTCTGTCAACTTAGCAAATCGAGAAAACGGTGAAAAAAATCGAAGGCATTTTCTAATTGATATTTCCCTGCATCGCGCACGGTCGACTATTTAATAACAAGAAACTGCACAAAGCTTTAACTCGGACCTTGTTTATATATATATATAGCCGAATTAGAGACTCGGACCCGCTTTCGCGATCCGAGTAATTACACTGCAAACTCGAGGTTTGTATCGGCAGCCGATAGCTGGCGAGGAGCGCAGTTCCGAGTAAACTATCGACAGAAGTTTAATTGTTTTATCATGGTCAAATGGTTTTCCTAATGTCGTGGAGTTTGGGGAGATAAAAATAACATTACACTTATGGACTCCCTTCAGGTTATTCAGAATAAGGCCGCCAAAGTAATATTAGGTTTACCAGTCTTCTCTTCTTCGAGAGAAGCTTTAGATCAGCTAGGTTGGAAAATGCTCAAGGTACGTCGTAAATTCCATCGCTGTACTACGGTACATAAATTACGTACTACGATTTTAATTTTATAACAAATAGAGAAGTACATAATTATAATACCCGAAGAACAGATGACATACATCTGCACAAACCCAAGAGAAACTGGGGAAGCAGCGGTTCACTTATCACGCCATAACGGATTGGAACAGTATACCTTTAGAGATTCGTAGTATTTATTTAGCTCTTTATCATGTTTTAAAAGTAAGCTTAAAGATTACTTATAATTATCGTTCTTAGCTAAATTAGATTTCCTTCATGACTTTTTACTACGTTTTTAATTAGTGTTTCCATCATCATAGTTTAAAAAAAAAAAAATGCATTTTTATCTTTTATCTTGTTATTTGTTTTTAAATTTTATACAGGGCCCCATTGAAAAAACACCTCGGTGACATGGCACCCTGTTAAAATATTATTATTATTATATTATTATTAAATGTCATACGATAAAATATTGTGAAAGGCGTGAGCTGTGTTTTGTGGTCTTTTAAAATGGCTCGGTTTACGAAGTCAACACAGCTCTGCAGTCTTGTCCAGGAAGCAATGAAGGTTCGTTATGAGGCAAGAAATCTCAGCATTTATACCTTGATTTATTTTATCAACACTGGCGTCAAAATTAACATTTTAGAAACGAATTCTCACTGATCAACGCTCACATGAATTTCTTTAAAAACTCATTAAATTCCCTCCAGAGATGGTGATATCAGATCCTAGAACCAGATCGTGTAATCCTGAGAACTTTCGCCATCTACAGTGATCTGTAAATGCATTTAGACATTCGTTCTACGTCCGCACTATACCGCTCTGGAACTCTCTCCCCGTTGCTGCTGTAACTGCCACCACTCTATCCGCGTTTCAAGCCCAAGCTCGTGTCTCCCTCTGAATCACTTAACTTTATTATTTGTAATATTTGATTATTTATTTCTAAATTAATTTTCTGTCACTTGACAATGAACTTAGTAGTTTTTAGAACTGGCCACCGACACAGACCGCTGTACCAGCCTACTGCCGGGATTAGCTTTAAGCTATATATGGCAGTACATATATTTAGATTTTAGATTTAGAGTAAAGATCAACCCCCACTCCCACTCCCACCCCCCCCCCCCAAAAAAAACGTCCATGGGAGCTATGGATATAATGCCATGCACTCTTGCCCAAACAAAGGTCGATAATATTAACCTCGTATCCACGAGTTTGCCATCGGTAGGCTATGGTAAGACCATATGTGTAGCTATTGTTACATACCTTCCGAGAATACTAAAACCAAAGCTGAATTATATCGCAATTGTTTTTACGCTTTTAAGCTCGGACATTCTCGAGTCGCGGAAAGCGCGACGGTCTTTAATACATCTTGGTCACTACTTTCACGTGTGATTTTAGAACTCTCAGTAACCTAGTCCCTTAGTTATATCTATATAGTTATATCAAGAGAGCATATACGTAAGAGAGAGAATATTATAATGTCTAATAAAATATATTTTTATTAACCGGAAACAGCTGAAGCAAAGTGCGCGTTCACGCAACAACAATCTCATGACGTGTGAGGGCGCGAAAAAAATTTCCCGCCATGAGATTGTCGCGCGCTCGTGCACTTGTCATCTGCTTCCAGTTACTAAAAATAGATTTTAATAGACATTATGATCACACAAGCGCGCGTATTGGAGATTCCCTCTCTTACTTATGCTCTCCTGGTTATATATATTAGTATTTTTAAATTCAATTGTATGATTTTAAGCCTTATATGTTACTTATTAGTGTAGAGGCGTGATATGTTAAATCAACCATTATTAACAACTCCTACTACTTCTACTACTACATGGGTTAAATTCAGATATAAAGACAGCATTTTCCCATATAAACTGGTTCTTAAAATACTCTTCATTGTTGACGTACAGTGTCAAAATACGTTTGCTGATAGCAACACTCAATCCTTTTCTCTCCACACTAAACATCAATACTGTCTACAAGACTTGTAAGAAAGTCAGAGTCTTTTATCCCCAAAAATACCAATGTGTTCACCTTTGGGGAATTTCTTAGCAATCACTTGCTGTATTTGTGTCTTTTTGAACTGCAAACCAGTACCATCCCCATCACCAAATGTCTCTGCAAATTCAAATGTCTCAGGTGTCGGCACTTTTGTACCATACAGACAGTACATTCTCACATTAGGTGGACCCAGACAGGGCAGATGAGATTCTTAATGTCTTTACCGACTTTACTCTTCATTGTTGACGTACAGTGTCAAAAGACGTTTGCCGAGATCAATACTCAATCCTTTTCTTTTTTCTCTTCACACTAAACATCAATACTGTCTACAAGACTTGTAACAAAGTCAATGAGTCTTTTATCCCCAAGAATACCCATGTGTTCACCTTTGGGGAATTCCTTAGCAAACACTTGCTGTATTTGTGTCTTTCTGAACTGCAAACAGCCCTCGAGACTTCGACGATTCACAGTACCATCACCATCACCAAATGTTGTCTTGGGGTAAGTATCTGGGAACTCGCCCTCTGCATATTCAAATGTCTCAGGTGTTGGCACACTTGTACCATACAGACAGTACATTGTTACATTGGGTGGGTGGTCAGTCCAGACAGGGGGGATGAGATTCTTAATGTCTTTACCAACGGAAAAGTTGATGTCATCATATAACTGCTCAAGGTTTGACAGTGAATAGTTTTTGGTTGCTGTGTAGATGATAGTCTGGAAAAGTAAAATAAGATGTTAATAGCTGTAATAAATCACATGCATAATTACTGACATTACTGTTCAATGGTACTGGTCCAGCAAACAACTGACGCCCGTGTACACACATCAGGAGCCTATTACCAGGAGCGCCCATCTTTCCCATTGCTTCTGTTCCCAGCACAGGACCAGTAGACGTGGCTATATTTAGAATTGATAGGCAACTAGTTCCTGTAAAAACTAGTTTTGGTCTGCGTCGGCGGGGAAGATAAACAATGGTATGTAATCAACTAAAGTCGATTGAGGTATGCTAACCGCCGTGGAAAGCGAGTAGCAGCTGATGTTTCGAGCGCTAGCCCTTCGTCAGAGCAAAAAAATTGCATTTCGCGCGAAATAAACAAAGGCCATGTTGTCTTCGCCAATCAGATACCTGTACGTCACTTCTCATTATTATTCATTATCATTATTCTGACTTTCAACGTGGGAATTCGAATTCTAAATATAGCGACATCTATTCTGCGCTGGGGGCCCAGCCCATGACATAGGAATGCTCCTGGTAATGGGCTCCTGCACACACGGTAGTATAGCGACATCTATTCTGCGCTGGGGGCCCAGCCCATGACATAGGAATGCTCCTGGTAATGGGCTCCTGCACACACGGTAGTATTTACTGGTTATTTCATGGTTTTCTATGGAATTCGGGCGAATACTTCACAAGAAACTTATGTCATAATATAAATTTCAAGTAAAATTTTCGCTCCTATGCCATTGGAAAACCATGAACCTTCTACTACTCATCAAATATTCATGAGAACTACCAATCAGAGGTCTCGATTTGTACCACGTGCCGTACTTTGAAACTCCTATTGAACACTCTCACGAAGAGTCGGATGGGTCGGATGACACTCCCAGGTCCGAAGACTTTGAGATTCAAACTACTAGGGACTTTGAAATGTCTAAGTCCTGTCCATAATAACTGGGAAAGTGACATATCAACAGTAAAGAAGTGAAGTGACATCGAAAGAAAAAACCTGCCTTCAACGGGATTCGAATCAACTTTCTAGCCTTACCAATAACACTATTGAATCGCGACTAATTATGTATTCATATGTCTATATTCTGATTGGCTGTAAAAGAAATTGAGCGAAATTTCCTGCAATTTGATTGGCTTCATCTACTGTAGGAATGAACTAAATACCACTTATTAACCGAGTGCTTTGAGGTCTGTACCGTAAGTGATGGACCAAGTTTTTTTCCCCTTTAAGCGCGGGGGCTGTCAGAAGGGGAAAAAAACGATGATCCATAATTTACGGTACAAGGTTAATAAGATGTTTATTGAGAAGCTTCTATCATTTTCACTGAGACCGGAAGTGGGCGGAAGGTCCATACGAGAAGTTAAGGACCGCAAATTGACAAATCATAGCTCGCAAAATTATTTAGCGATATAATAACCAGTAAATATTGTCCTGTATTTAATAGAAATGCTGAGCTCCAATACAGTATACGCCACACAAATGAAGTGCTTTTCGTGCGCTCACTCGTTAGCTCAGTTGGCAGAGCACGGTCTAGAGTGCGGGAGACCGGGGGTTCGAATCCCGGCTGTGTCCTTGGGCAGGGACGTTTATAAGCCGTTGGCCTGGTCTCCTTCTACTTCTAATCAGTATTTGAAGGGGACGTGAAAGCTGCTGCTGTACTACTAGAAAAAGAGCAGGGGATTGTCACCCGGTACAGTACCTTGGCCATTGTAATAACGACACACTCAACATTGTAAACTGCGAGGCAGCTATTAGCGTCGTAAGCAGTCCGAAAAAAATCACTGACGGGATATGTCAGTAATATGTAAAGCGCCATGAGACTGTGGTGATATGGTGACATATAAATATGGCCATTATTAATTTTATTATTATTAATTGGCTACTTAAACTCAGAATATCCAGCATTAATTCACTGTTTTCGGTCTCACGCATGAATAATTCACTTGATAAAAGTTTTTGAACTAATTTGAGGCTGGTTAATTCACTTGTATGGCATATTATAGTCCTCAGTAGCTCTGGTCTGTTGCGCGAGAGGTCGCGGGTTCAAACCCCGGCCGGACCAACACTCAGGGTCTTAAAATAACTGAGTAGAAGGTGCTGCCTTTGTGAAACAACTGCAAATGGTTAGACCTTCACGTCTTCTCGGATAAGGACGTAAAATCGTAGGTCGGCCGTCGGCCTCAAGTTTATCAGGCTCACCAGACTGTCATGAGTTACTGACGTTAAATAAAGTTGCATTTCAGACCACGTGACATTTCCCTTGAGTAACGCTTTTTTGTTTTTCTGTATCCCAAGAGGAAATGTATCAATTTCTATAATTGGAAAACAAAACACTGAATCCTCTGGAGAACTATCACGTGGTCTGAAATGGGGCAACAAACAGGAAAGCTGAAAGGGTCTATTAGTCAAAATCACAAAATTCTCTGCAGTAAGAGGGACATAAATATACCAGTATATTTGTCACTTGACCACCATATTCATTTTCAAGTATGGTTGTACACTGCGTGTTTCATGGATTTTCAAAAAATCTACACTACAGGTGCTTTTGTATGGTAGTAGACTTCAAAACAACTTTAAAGGGTCTGTGTCACGATAACAGACTTTACCTTCGCGTTCCGCAATGTGATTCTGCAATGTGATTCATTCTGCACTGTGATTGGTTCTCGTTGGAATGCTTTGTTTTCATTCTGCAATGTGATTGGTTCTCGTTGGAATGCTTTGTTTTCATTCTGCAATGTGATTGGTTCTCGTTGGAATGCTTTGTTTTCATTCTGCAATGTGATTGATTCTCGTTGGAATGCTTTGTTTTCATTCTGCAATGTGATTGATTCTCGTTGGAATGCTTTGTTTTCATTCTGCAATGTGATTGGTTCTCGTTGTCCAATTGCCTCTGGTTTGTAATTTTGAGGTGCTCTTTCCAATCATGGTATTAGTTTTTCTCTTAGCCGAATTTTTAGAAATAATACATGTTGAGTGTTACACTCCCATAAAATTGAAGGGCTGTGGGCAATAGGGGCATAAGTAACTCCTGATCTCATTCTAAATTCTTCCTTAGAAAACAAGGAATTTGAAGGAAAATTCAGAATGTGATCAGGAGTCACTTACACCCTTGTTGCACATCCCTTCCATTCCATTGCGTTGCTATATTTCTCCTGGGCAACTTTCGTGATATGGACTACACCTAATAAAACTCGTGCAAGTGATTAAGTTTTCTTACTTCATCTTGGGCCCAAAACTTCTCACTAGGAAGCAGGTATGCTGATGACTCATAAGTTCTTAAAGATGACCTAAGTTTTAAAGGATTCACAATGAAATCTGGAAAGCCAAGGTTAGTCCCAGAGGAGAAGATGCGGAACAACTTTGCAGCACCACCCCATGCACCAGCGATGGTTACCCAAGAGTGAACATATTTATTCTTCCATGTCTGATCCACACGGTCCAGCAAGTACTTGGTAAAAGGAACACCAAGGCTATGGGATATAAGTAACACAGGCTCTCCATTGTTCTCCAGGGATGACTGCTCTATGAGACCTCTCAACTTATCAAAGTATTCTCCTGTAGAATCTGAGGGTCAAAACAAATTAATGTAGCTCTTTCGTACACTTGTCCCTTTATATATAAAATGAAATAGATAATCTCGACATATCCGATAGACTGTAAAACAGTCCATTTTATATCACAAAAATCAGCACAGTATAAAGATGATTACAACAACAGGCCACATACGTGGCCTGAGAAAATGTGATTGGGATTTTTTTTTTGCCTGTGTGACCTCATGCAGTTACAATTCTTCTGACTGTGCTCACAGCCCTGTTTCTCGGTTGATTTTTCACAATATATTAAACAGACTGTTTTACAGTGTGCATATCTGAAAGATAATATCTTAAGTTCATATGTATAAATGTATATACCAGTATTAATTATTTGGAAAGAACTTCCCTGTAGAAAAAATACAGTGTCATACTGGTATTTTGTAGCTTTATATTCACCATGCAGTAAACTAAAAAGATATACTAGTAATATATATGCAGGACACTCTTGTGTTGAATACTAGATCTAGTTGAATTGTTTGTTTGATCTCGTATGATTGATTTTAAAATGTACTATAATAATTCTGGAATTATATTGATATTCTGCAACAAGTTTTATTTCAAAAGTTCAAAATACACAATATATGGTAAATTAAGCTAGTGTCTGTATGATATCATATTTTTAACTTTCATATTTTTACTCGGGCTGCAAAATTTCTGCGCAGGCGTTAAATTATGCATTAATTATTGGCGCTAATAGATTTATCTCAAGTCCAGTCGCCATCTTAAGGTTACCGTATACCTTCGCGGCATGTTTTCTTAAAAAAAAAAAAAATTGGGAATTCTTTTTAAATTCATGGATTGATCTTCATCTTTACGTAAAAAAAAATTTTAAACATGCAAAAGTTTGCGAGATATTAGAAAAAAAAATAATTTGAAGGAAAGTAAATAAATCGCTTAGGCGTGATAAATCCCTCTGATCCCATTACGTGCCACACGCACCCCGCTGAATTTTTGCGGGAAACTACATCCGGAGCTTCAGACTCACAGTGAGCCGTGACTCGTGAGTTCAGTGATTTTATAGCGTTTATTTTACCGGTATATCGATCGTGGATATGTCCAGAAGAGAAAAGAATTATCCTTGTATAAAAGGTAAAAAAAGAAGACAGGCCCCAAGAAGATTCAAGAGAATGAGCTCGAGAAGGAGCAAAGTTTCAATACGGAGAAGAAAGTGATGCTTGCGGAAAGCGACAAAGGCTCGTGGTTCGAACAGCCTTCATGTTCGACGACTCCCACTTCGAGTTATATTAGTACTGCTACAACTCCGACGGAAAGCTGCTCAGCTAGTAGGCTTAAACTTTTGCCAGGTACAAGAAAAGAGACGGAAGATTCAGAGAGTAGCAGCGAGTCCGCATCCGACTCCGATTATAATGTCTTGGGTGACTCGTAGTTTCCAACCTGGGCCGTGGCAATCCAGGAGTTCTAAATCGTGAAGTTGAGCGAAGTTCAGCCTGTCGATTTTGCGGAACTGGAGGAATCATCGCAGCTAACATAGCAGGTTTAGGATCAACATCAACGTTCGGAGCACGAGGTTGCCTGCCACTCGCTTTTACCTTCGCTCTTGTTTGCGGCGTTGCCTTTCGACACGATTTAGTTTTCGATATCCGGCCCTCTCCCTTCTTGGTACAACCCGTTGATTTACCTTTCTTTTTCCCCTTTTGCGCATTATCTCTAGTTTTGGCCATAACACAGCGCTCTTTTGAATATTTGTGACACGACACTAGTATGTATGTTTCTTATGCAATTTGAGCCACGTACTAATTTCCCGCGAATTTCTGGACTTGATTCATAAGCTCCGGGGATCCTTACATATAATTGGCTGGTTGGTTTAAAGTTTGCTTTGATGAGGTGTGATGTGTTTCCTAACCATTAAAGCCAAAAACACCGATAGATTTTTATGCGTATTCACTGTCTTTGGATGAATTTATAGGGTATGAAGACTTGTCAGATCTTGATGAAACTTGGCCTAGTGTTAGAGGAGCTACATATGAACCAAAGCGTGTGAGCGTTTAGCGATATTTTAATTATTTTTCTTGTAAGAGTACTTGCCGTGATGAAACACAGAAACTATTTCGATTGAAACTTTGAAGATGAATTGCATTTGAACAAAGTAAAATATTAAAAAACGCTCACACACTTTGACAGGCCATCATGTGCTGATTGACATTATGCAGCCGAATCGTCCGTAGGCGCGAACGCGGAGGGACATAAATTCACTTCTGTGAGACTCGTCTTTTTTGCGTTTGTTGCCTTAGCATTTACTGAAAATGTAATATTTGTGCAAAAAAAAAACATTTCAGCGCATTCTACATTACATAATCTTTCCAGTGATATATAGGTTTCTATACTTTCCTTTAAAATGATGCGCGTGCGATTTTATTTGCGAGAGACACCCGCGAAGGTATACGGTAACCTTAAGATTCTGCGGACGCTATCAGCTTGTTTGGGGTACGTTTCGTAGGTTTTATGCCACATTTCATTTTAATCTCGGTCATAATACATACCAGCACAAACACCGTGATCGGTAGGCCAACACTAATATAATTTTGACCGTGTTTTTGGCTGGTTTACCGATTTCGTACGATCTCTCTGTACGTTATACAGGTATACTGAATAGCTGATTTATAGCGAAACATAGCAATTTACTAGCAAATATATATACTGTGGTTGAGCAGTTATGGGTTACTATCCTCTATCGAAGTCTGAAGACATCTGAACTCCTGAACTGTGAGAGCACAGGCTTCCCAGACTCGACGTATATTTCCCGCTTATTAGTCTGTTGGGTTACCTGTGGTTTATCGATTACTTTCATAACGATCTCAGAAGAGTTTATGTAATTGCTCCGTGTGAATTCTCTTTTCCGAATCCTACGAAATAAATCTTCAATAATAAAAGATTGATACTTAATGAAGTTTTTTTTTTTTTGGCGATTTTGGGCCTTCTGAAGCAATTTATTAGGTAGGCAACTCGACCTCGCCAAAGCACAGACTTACCTCCAAGATCACCCAAAAATCGGCACTTTTTTCTTCGCTCGCTATTCAGCTTTCGGCACAGGGGGGAATACTTATCAAGCAACATCTGACCCGAGATTTAGGAAAATCCATCAAATTTATCACCGTCAAATGGCCTCCTCAAGACCCAAAAAGCGCGACCTTCCAATGATCTGTAAGAACCAGACCGACCAAAGCGGTCGAAAATTTTCTCGCCCCTACCCAAAACGTGCAAATCGTCTTTTTTCATTGGGGGACCCCAAGCGTGAAACTATATCTGTATCTGTTTATTTGATTGGTAAAGCTATTTGCATACAACCAATATAAATTAATAAATACATAAATAAGTAAATCAGTAAATCGATTAACAACTAAATATAAGCTTATTGCAGAAAAGACAGGACTTGCTTACTAAAGCTTTCGGGGCTTTTCGTATTTACTACATGCTCTGGGAGATTATTCCAGGCAGAAATAGTGCGGAAAAAAAAAGAGTACTTGAAGACATCAGTGCGCACATTGAAGTGGTTGTAATTTTTAGAGTGCTTCCGCCGTGTAACCCCGGTAGATAGGGCGGCATACTGGGTTGGCTCAATAGCGTTGAGGCCAAGGGTGGCTTTGTGAAAAAAGCTTAGGCGGAGGCACTCCCGCCGTTTAGAAAGGAGGGGCCAGTTCAGATTGGACAACATGGAGCTGACACTTGACTCCCTCGAGTAGTCCCGATACACGAACCGTGCCGCACGTCTTTGCACCTTTTCCAACTGGTTTATATTACGCTGA
The DNA here is from genome assembly GCA_030867875.1 of Actinernus sp. WN-2022. Classification (NCBI taxonomy): domain Eukaryota; kingdom Metazoa; phylum Cnidaria; class Anthozoa; order Actiniaria; family Actinernidae; genus Actinernus; species Actinernus sp. WN-2022. Next base: position 89,302,024 of record JAOWCC010000019.1, read on the forward strand.
GTATAAGGATCCCATGCTGAGCATGCGTATTCCATCATGGGGCGAACAAGAGTGAGGTAAAGCCTAGCCTTAACCTCATGAGTAGAATGATAGAAGTTCCTTGAGATAAAATTCAGCGTCCTGCTTGCCTTACTTGACACATGGTCACAGTGCTTATTGGAATGAAGATCTGAGGACAGGATGACTCCAAGATAAGGGTGAGAGTCAGTTTTCTTAAGAGCCTTGCCATCCAGGAAATAGGTGGTAATAATTGGAGACTAGCTGCGCGAGATATGCATTGTGAAGCATTTCTCACAATTGAATCGCATTTGCCATTTCTTGGCCCATAATGATAGGGTATCAAGGTCAGTTTGAAGCACTTCAGGAGAGAGTGCAGAAGACAACTGGAGATAAATAATGCAGTCATCAGCAAAAAGACGGATCTGAGAGGAGATGCCTTGAGGGAGGTCATCAATGAACAAAAGAAAGAGTAGGGGTCCAAGTACGGACCTCTGTGGTACACCGGACGTTACTGTACACATATCGGAGTGGTCGCCATCGACCACTGTCACTTGAGTGCGGTTTGTTAGAAAGCCCTTTATCCAAGATAAAGTGCTGCCCTTTATGCCATAGGCAGAGAGTTTGGCAAATAACCTCTGGTGCGGGACAGAGTCAAATGCCTTAGAAAGGTCAAGCAGGGTGAGATCAGTTTGAAGTTTTAGATCAAAGTTGTTAGCTAAGTCATGTGAAGTTAGAATCAGCTGTGACTCACACGAGAAGCCTTTCCTGAATCCGTGCTGTAAATAAGATAATAACGAGTGCTTATCTAAGTGGCCCATAATATTTGAGAAGATTATATGCTCTAGTGTTTTGCAGAGAACACAAGTCAGAGATATGGGCCTGTAGTTTCTGGGGTCTGAACGAGAACCCTTCTTAAAAACTGGGGAGACAAGAGCATGTTTCCAATCAAATGGCAAATCGCCCCCATCCAGGGACTGCTGATAAATAACACTGAGTACAGGAGCAATAACTCCGCTGGAGATCTTCAAAAGGTGAATGGGGATCTGGTCCGGACCAGTTGCCTTTGATGGGTTTAGATTTGCCAAGAGACTAGCAATGCCCTCTGTAGTAACTGTGATGTTACCCATAGTGGGAACACTACTTGACCCCATAGTGGGAAAAGTACTGAGATCTTCATTTATAAAGACTGATTTAAAGTAATTATTCAAGATATTTGCCTTTTCCTTACTAGAGTTATAAAATGTGTTATTTACTTTAATAGGTGGAACCCCAATTCTGTCTTGTCGCTGGGACTTTACGTATTTCCAGAATTTCTTGGGGTTTTCTCTAAGATTGTCAGACAGTATAGATGAAATATGATTATTTCTAGCTTGGTTGATAGCTGCTTTTGTTTTACGTCTAAATTCCCTGAAATATTTCCATGTATCAAGAGTATTCTTATTTTTAGCTAGATTGTACAGACGCTGCTTTTTCCTGACCATACGCCTAAGTTTTCTATTGAACCATGGATGAGAATTAGCGCTGGGCCTAATTACCTTAGTTGGGAAGTGCTTGCGTGCATTTGACATAATCATACATTTAAAGTTGGTCCAATTAATTTCAATTGTGTTTAATACTGGATGAGAATTTAAAAAATTCTCACAGTCCCTTGAAAGATCTTCCAGGAATTTTTCTGAGTTACCATGTTTGTAGTCTAGTACTTTCCTGGGTTTACATTTGTTCTTCTGGGCTTGATGGAATAAGCTGGCAGTGACGATATCATGGTCACTAATGCCAGGGGAGACCTTGATGTCATCCACAAGTGTAGGCTTTGAGGTAAGAATTAAGTCTAGAATGCTTGCAGTAGTTTAAGTAGTACGTGTAGGTTCATCAACCAATTGAGTCAAGTGGTAGTCATTTATAATGTCCAACAGGTAGTTGCATTGCTGAGAGTCACGAGCACCAGTTCTTATGGAGGAGAGACCCCAATTTATCCCTGGAAGATTGAAATCTCCAGCCAAAACAACTGTGTAATTTTTCGCTAGTTTCACGATTTCTCCCAGGGATTTATCAAGTTCTTGTAGTATGGAGATGTCAGAGCCCGAGTGACTTTAAAAAGACCCAATGAAGGCTGACTGTGTTCCCTGAAGGCCATGCAGTTCCGACCAGGTAATTTCACAGTCAAAATCCATGCTTGTGTGTTGAGTAACTGATATGCTGGATTTAGTAGCTATAAGTACACCCCCACCATGAGAATTCCGGTCTTTGCATAGGATCTTGTATGAGGCAGGGAACAGTTCACAGTCATTGATATCGGAGGAAAGGTGAGTCTCAGTTCCAATTATGACATCAGGCTTTTTGTCTTCGAGGAAAGCTTGTACGCTGGCTATTTTGGAGCGAATCCCACAGAAATTAATAACAGAGATTTTCAGTTTGGAAGCAAGATTGATTATAAGCCTCTGCCTTAGATTGGACAATTTTTTAGGCTTGTTATAATTCGCTGGTGAGGAAGCGGCCACAGGAGCACAGGGAGATGTGCTAGTGTTCATTGTGTCCAATGAGTTGTATAAGTTCTGGCTCAAAAATGATTCATCACTAGTAAACAGAGACGACGAGAAGTTTGGTAATCCACATGAACAGCAAATCCATGAGGTATGAGAGTTGTTGAGACCATGGTAGACCTCAAGTGGCATTTCCAGGCAGCGAACACGATACCATATATCGCACGAGTCGCACTGAATGCTTTTTTGGTTTATTCTGACAGTTTTCTCACAGTATCCACATCGCGAGGAGTACGGAGGGCCAGGATTGATGCTTATGTCGCCAGCCATTAGGAGTACACTGCTCAGGAGAATATTGAGAGCTTCAGATCTCGGACGACTTGAGCATAAATCCAAGATGGCGGATCGGTTGCGAGTGATCACCGGGAAAGCTTGGAATTTCTGACTTTTTCAAGCATATCTTAACCGGCCTTTCAGGGTGAGCCCGGTTAAAGCCCGGTTAAACCGGGGTTAACCGAGCTTACCAGGCTTTTTACCAGGCTTTTGGTGCCTGGGGATAGAAGACAAATAAGCTTCAGTTCCAAGTGAAATATTAGCTGTTCCATTGGTCTTAATAGGTAAGTCGATACAAGGAAGACTTTCAGTATCGATGAGCCAGACAGAATTTTGAAGTCTAATCAGCACAGTAGTACAACAAATCAGGATAAGAAGTGGAGCTAAAAATTTAGCAGCCGCCATGATGGATGACCGCTGAGTCGGCTTATACTTCCGCTCGAGGAACGGAAACAAATATATCGCCAATCAGAGGACCATTACTAGGCTTTTAACGAAACTGGCGGTTACCGACTAATTTTAAATTTGGAACTCGCGAAAATTTCTCACGTGGAACTGTCATAACACTCGCTGAAGACCCCAGCTCACTATCTTGGAAGTATAATTTCACGCTTGGGGTCCCCAAATGAAAAAAGACGATTTGCGGGAAATATACGTTGAGTCTGGGAAGCCTGTGGTGAGAGCAACACTGTCGCTCGCCAGCACAGAATAATTTATGATGACCCAAGCAATATTCAACTCTCAAGGTAACTCACGGCCGAGGTTTTGGTTCGAGAAATTAAAGGCTTCCAACAATTCCCTTTATAGTTCTTTAATATAATGAGCAGACTGAAGTTTTGGGAATGAGGGTAAAGCTTTTAATTAGAGATCCAACAGGCATTTCAGTTAATAATCTTTAATCCAACAAATACCAAGATGGACTCGTAATGGCAAGAACAGCAGATAAAGTTACATAGAGGCACACAAATTGACATAGCTAGCTCCATCACAGGATGGACAGGATACAACTTATAATATGGTACAAATAAACATACATTTGAGACAATCATCTATTAGTACTCGGAACCTGCAGTATAACAGAACAGCAGACTAAATTGTAAACGTGTGTTACATGAATAAGTAGTGTTTAAATTAAAAGGTCAACATACAAGAAAAACAAAAATATTAAATTACATAATTATATACTAGGGGAGCAGAGAATGAAAATCACCATGCTACCGGCCACTCCTAAAGACTGCTAAATTCAGCTAATAATTCTTCCCTTTGGTTAATATTACTAAGAGGATTTCAAATGAAAGTGTATTTCATCTTCAATCTCATGTGGCCCAAGTGAAAGCCCAGATGGGCTCTTGTTAAACTAAAAATATGTTGTGTGTGTATTAGGCCCTGGCCAAACAAGTCCAACATCGCTATCCAACACTGTCCAACATACAATTTTGGGATATGTTGCAGGTCAAAACATAGGTGTACTTAACGTTTTTCAAACTATTAGGTATTTTTCACCTAAGTTTCTATTGCGAATCTTTTATGGGAGTCATAAAATAAAACACAACTGGGTTTCATTTTTTTTTTTGGGTGGGGGGCCTTTCGAGGGACAGGAACAATTATTCATGATCTACTCTCTAATCTCCAACCACACTGCAATGTCCAACTGTTTTCCTGTTTTGAAAAATTATTCAGGCTGAACAAAAACAACCTATGTTGAAAAACCTACAACAGATACAACATCACTGTCTTGTAACCATTAGCATTTGGCATGGCTTAATAACATAGTAATCATCTTGTAACCAAGCATTTGGCATGGTTTAATAACATAGTAATCATCTTGTAACCAAGCATTTGTCATGGTTTAATAACATAGTAATCAATGTTGATGGTTTCAGCCAAAAGCTTTAGTTAATACTCTAGACTTTAATCCAGAAACTCAGTATTTAACATTTCAAATACAAGGTATCATTATTCTGGATAGATGAATCTACATAATACTAGATACAACATACAGGTATGTTGGACTTGTTTGACCACCATGTTGGATGGTGTTGGACAAAGTTTGATTTCTGTCAAACATTATGTACATCCTTTTATTCTAGAGTTTGATGAACAATGTTTGATTTGTTTGGACAGCTTGTACAACATTATTGGATTCACACATGCACAAAAGGCTGGGCCTTTGTGTATAAAATAGTTACATGTACATTTGTACACAAAGGATTTGAGGTAAATGTTGGTCCCAGAATCCTTGTCGCCTATAATGTTCAATACAACATGCTTTACATTTGTTGGACTTGTTTGGCCACCCCACACAACACTGCTGTATTCAACAATGTTCAATTTGTTTGGCCTGGGCTCAAGTTTTTGATTATTATTTTTGACATGACCTTTAGTTATTACAAAGCCATAACAATATTATAAACAACAGTAACTGCATATTATAGATAGAGCATGTGTTGAGTGTTCTAATCCCTATAATTATTATATATATGCATTGGAGAATGTATGGAGATAGAGTGTTTTCAGTTGCTGGACCTAAACTCTGGAACAAACTACTATACTTGAGAATGCACATTGATTACTTTATTTAAAACTAAGCTTAAGATCTACCTTTTAAGAAAGCTTTTTATAGTTAGCAATTTCATTATATATTATCATTATATTATTTATGATATAATTTATTGTCTTAATTTTAATTGACAAATTTTTAAATACATGTACATGTATCAATATTATTCATTTTAACTACCTTAATTAGTATTGTAAAGCGCCATGAACAATTAGTGGATAATAGCAGAGATTGAGCCAGAAGTGATAATTTGGCCCAATTTGGCCATTTTGCAATTTAATTTCCCTTGGAAGTGGGACAAAGCAGGAATATTTGACCCTTATCAGGAGCCTATTACCAGGAGCATTCCTATGTCATGGGCTGGGCTCCCAGCACAGGAGTAGCTGTGGCTATATTTAGAATTGCTGGTTTTCACTTGACGTCATAGCCACCATGTTGGTTCCCTTAAACAATAGATTCCTCGTTAGCTTCTTTTGTTGGGGCACCAACATGGCCACCATGCCCTTTGTCATTTTAATCTCTGGGGATTGAGTGAAAACCAGAAATTTGAATTCCCGCATTGAAAGTGAGAAGAATGATAATGAATAATAAAGTGAAGTGACGTTAGCTATCTGATTGGTTAAGACAACATGGCCTTTGTTTATTTCGCACGAAATGCAATTCTAAATATAGCCACATCTACTGACCTGTGCTGGGAACAGACCCAATGGTTAAGATGGATGCTCCTGGTAATGGGCTCCTGCCCTTATAGTATATTTTCAAGGGATAAAATAATGTGCTTTTAAAGCGGGAAAGGTGCAATGGCACAGCCTGGCTCATTCCCTGTAATGGCGCTATAAAAATAAGTAATATAATTATTATTATAAGGCATCACCTAAGATAATTTACCTGGTGCATAACGGAAGTCAAAAGGAGCTCCCCTTAAGTTCTTCCCCTTCACATATCCAATGGAGACTAAAGCATCCAGCAAAGTTGCAAAGTATTCACCTGGGTGATCAACAGTTGGGTCAAGATAGGCTATTCCAGTTGTCTCTCCAAAATATGGCACTTTTATATCTACTCCAGGTGGGCTTGTCATTCTCTTCTCGGATTGATTGTACACAAGTCTAGGAGAAGAGTCACATAAATAAATCATATTAACTTAGTATAATTTCATAGAGATTCCAGCATTCTGAGTGGTTGAGAGGTTCTAAGTAATATGTAATGTCACTAGACAGTATATTCATTGAGCAGATTTTGCATGAGTCAGGAGTTAAAAAACAGTCTAAAACGCATTTACAGGTACATGCGCAAGCAAATATGGCACAGCACCAAATTTTTGCCTGGTACCAATTACATTGTACTTCCTGATTACATTTCCAATCATGAGAACCCAGATACATTGCCTAATATTTTATATTATCAAATTCATGAATAATTCATGAAGCAAAAACAAAGGAAATTAATAAAACATCAGTGTCTGCATATCTGATACAACATTAGTGTTGTATCAGATATACAGACAATGATGTTTTAATCATCAGTCCTGTATCCAACAAACACGCTAGTGTCTGTTAGGGGGAGGTCTCACAACCGATCACTGACTTCCCCTATCCCAGCTGTTGGGTGAAATATGGAAGGAAAACTCAGACTACTCTTTATGCACAGAGACCAGTCTGATCAATGATCTATTTTTTGTGCACACTGCACATGACCAATTTAGTACACTACAGAGCTACACTACAGTTTCATTTGATAAGTAGTTTACAACATTTGCATTCATGTTGTATCACCCTATACAATCTCTTGCCTCCGGCTTGAGATTGTATAGGCTGATACAACACTCCTGCTCATGCTGGCACCCTTAAATTTGCACTTTTTTCCTGGCAAAGATCATAGGTCTGAAACAGCTCAATACATGTTTATCATCTCCAAAATTGAATAAGGTGATGCAGAGAATGTAGCCAGCAATGTTTAGCTCTAAAGAAGGAAGAAGAGCAACATTGTTGAGTGATATGCAAGATAACAAAACGAGAAAGAGAGGAACATGTGGTTATTATTGAAATACTATGCAGGTGAATGTTGCCCAGAATAGATTCCTCGGCCCAGAGCTGTAATAGAGTTTGTATAACTTCTGATGCATTGCTTCAGTTGATATGTACATGGTTCTTCTTCGGGATTTTCCTGATGTGTCTTGCTCTGTCCACCATTTTTCTTTAACAACGGCACCTTGTTTACATGTTCAAAGTTAGGGTGCCATGCCACAAATGTAGCTGCACCAAGCCTAGCCTGCTAGTGGCTCTTATGGGTGCTTTTTGCTAATTTGCTTTGGATTGGGCTTAACCTGTAGCGCACAGTCAAAATGGGGTGAGGAGAAAAGGGAAGGATGGGGGAGGGGAAGAAGAGAAAAAGAAATAAGAGCCTGCAGACAAGGCATACCTTTTAGAGTACCGCCCCTGGTGAGATGAAAGATCGTTACACGTCGGTGATACATCAACTGTCAGACAGTCAACCAATGGTAGCAAAGTTAAATGTAAACAAGAGGCCCTGAGTGGCCTGAACTCGGGCCATCTAGGCCAAGATATTAATACATAGAGTTCTAGCATATTTTGTCATACATGGTTTGTGCTAGGGGAACCAGAGAATAATTAATTAATTTAATATAATAATTACTTATGCTCTTGTGATAATTTATATACAATGGGACTACAACATACATGCTGTACATTTTCGCCACAATTTCTTTCAATTATGATGTTTAATATTATTTTCTTTTCAATAATAGTTCCTTGACGATCTTTAGAATTATAAAAAACTTGGTATGGGTGTTGTTGATTGAAGTGCAATGGTTAAAATTGAGTAGTAATTCCACTGTCATACATGTAATGTTGCTATTCCTTGTGAATATTTAGGGAATATGTCATTCTACATGTGAAATAAAGTCATCTATCTAGATTTGTTTGATTTTCGAGTAATCAATAATGAACAAGAGGAGATGGCTGAAATTCAGGCTAAATTCTCAATACAATACTTATTTTTGATTGGGGTCGTAAACTACAGCTAGACCACCATTTTCAAATATTAGTGAGCACTGTACTAAGTGTTCATTTTCTACATCTTGAAGGAAACTGAAACTTACATGTATAGTGGCAGGTCACAAAGATACATGTGATTTCCACTCGTTTTTTTCTATCATTGGGGTAGCAGCAAGAATAATTTTCGTTCCCAAATAATTCTTAAAAGTACTTGTACTCCTGACCAAGTGAAAGTGCCAGATGCTGACCTGGAACGGTCAGATCCAAGAACTGAGGAATCGGGCCATTTACTACTACAGTATATTTGATGCCATTACTAACAACAACAACAATACCATTTATTTTCTCATAAGTTGATGGAAATGTATAGTAACAAGGCATAATAAGAAATACAATTATGAGAAGGTGGGTCTTTAATATGCTAATGAGTGATATGTCACCACTGACACACTTTTATACAAAAGCATGCTGGTAGAGACAAATTACCTATTTTTAAATTCTAACTTGTCAGTGATTTTACAACAACAACAAAAATCTAAATTAGAAAATAGCTTAATTCACAAGCACAAAGAAATTCAGCAAATGTCAGTGATGTCACCACATCACACCCATTCGAAAAATGGCGTCCAATTTAAAAAGCTATTGTCCTGGTAACGTGAACACAATTAGGCTAGTCAGTCCACACGAAAGCTTTTGACCATGTAAGCGAGGCTAGTCAGTCCTAAACAATAGTTAATTAAATTGGATGCCATTTTTCGAATGGGTCAATTAGCATACTGGAAATATAAACCTTCATATCTTGCAGATGCAACACCCAAATCAAGAAATATTCTACTATTTTGGACTTCCACTTCATGTACACTGAATCAATATCAAATAACTAATTTGGGCTTAATTTATGCACTTTAAGCCTGGAGCCCTTTGGACCCTATATATGCATAAATTAGACATATAATGCACTTTAAGCCAGGACCACCTCAGATAGAAAACATTGCAAATAAAATAAAACCTCTGAATTTCTAACGAAACCTGAAACAACCGTAGGAGCTGATCAAATTCAGGGCCTTGCTAAACTACAGATCAAATTGGATAGAATGTTGGTTTTTGTGGTGCCTGGGAGGACAACCAGAGAAAAACCCTAGGAGCAAAGGTGAGATACCAACAAACTCAACTCACATTTGGTGCTGCAATCGGCAATCGAACCCATGCCACAGAGGTGAGAAGCAAGGCACTTAACCATTGCACCACGCCAGCTCCCCCATGTGCCACCCCAACTCCCCATTGTAATTAAGTAGTACATATTAAACTGTATACTTTAGAATTTAGGAATAAGAGAAGAGAGAAGTTGAAACTGATGCAAATAAATATTGATACAAAGAGTAGCAGCAATCATGTGAATAGAACGAAGTCATTAGAGAAAATGTCAGAAAAGTTGTAAAATTCATAAATATTTTTCAGTCAATTTTTGCTTGAAAAAATATTCAATTTTTTTATTTTATTTCTTGTGCCAGTTTTTTAAACATACTTTTAACTGAAACGAATATTAAATAACAACACTGCAAATCTGGTAAGTGTTTATGTGTTTTACTTACATTTACAAATGTCGCCATGGACATGGTTGGTTCACATTATTTAACCGTCAAGCCACGTGCGTTTGGAAGCGGCAGACACTTTCGTAAACATATATTCTAAAATGTGAGAAATTTCCATTCAAAGCCCGTATAACTCCAGTCAGCCCTAGAAAAACTCTATTTCCGTCAAAGAAACCTTCGGATTCAGCAACATAATATAATGGCTACGAATGGGACAAAACTTCGCTCACGTTTTGGTCGTGACTCGTGGTGCATGGTGTTTAGAGACTTGAAAACTCGTAGGTGCTTTTTGTAGAATTTTACTTTCATTTCATCCCGCAACATCACTACAGATCGAAAGCTCCTACATAGGTACCTCCATAAAATGTTTCCGAGCTTTCTCTTTACGGAAAATTAAATATTTATGTACTTGTACTCATGGATCTTGTCTTTCTTTAAGACTTTATCTTCGGCTGGCTAGCTTTCGACCCACACGTATTACAATCATCGAAACTGCTCTCACAAATTTTGGGGTGTTATAATCACTTGCTGTCACAATCCGTAGGAGAATCAATTGCACAGAATTCCGAATGAAGAAAAACAATGAAAGATTGAAAGATTTATCCACAACAACAACTAATCCAGTGTGGTTTTGCTCATAGCGGCCTTGGCCTTCACGTCCTGCAGACTGCAGTTGACGTAACGATGGCAATGTAAAAAAAAATGCGAGCTGATTGGTTGACGGCCCCGGAAGTCGATAAAATGTCACATGGCCAGCACGTGAACAGTGCAATGGGATTGGTTTGGCGGTTGGCGGCGACTTCCGGGTCGACACAAAAAATAATAAAAAAGACTTGTGAAACTTGACTCGGGCGGCCAAAGGCCTGGCCCGAGTAATAAACATGCTTGTTCAAAATCTCGTTATACCAGTATCCGAACAACACTTTCGTACGTATAGGCTAAAATAAGAATAGAAAGAAGTCTCAAAGCCAAACTCTTGCACTGCAAACAATATTTGTAGCCTGTGTAAGTCTTGTTTCAAGTATATGGAACAAGTAATTCTAGCCATCCTTCTACAGAAAATTGATATAAAGCGTTGAATCACGAGGGAATCATGGGATGAGTGTTGGCTTCGTTGTGTGAAGTTGTTGGATTCAACATTGCAAAATCATCCAGACTGTATTATTATTTGTAATCCTTGTGGACAAAAAATCAGAAATTTAATTGTATGAGCTATTTCTTCATGTGAGAAACTTACTTAGCGACAAAGAAGGCAACCAGAATTGTGTTAGTCCAGCTGCAACTGAAAGCAAACTACAGATCAGATGCTGTACTCAAAAGGAACTCAACCAGGATCAAGATGTAAAGAATACAGTTGTTTCGCTCCCAAGTTGTTTCTCTCCCAATTAAATAATAAATCTGACATTATTTTTAGAACAACAACTTCCACGTAATATTATTACAAGTTGAGGCCAAAACGACCGGCGAATACCGATGTAAGTATCAGTTGGTATTAAATACTTTCCACCATTTCTAAGATCCATCAAATCACAGTCTTGCAGAGACTGAATCAGATCAATAGATCTTGTCTTTGATAAAATACAAGACCTGAAAATGGGCTGATAACTAAAGCAGTTGTATTTATTCAGACTCTTACCGATCCCCGATCCGGTAGATGGAACAGCAAAAAGATCTTTTTGATTAATTAAACAGGTTGCCACTTCTTCTTCTTTTGATTTCAAGCTGATGTGAAAATCATAGGCTGAAAAATCTGCCACTCAAAATCCAAAGATTGTTCTCTTGGGCTAAAGTGAACAAGTTGCACCGTAAATTTGTTGTCGGTAAGTGGTCGGCCCGCTTACCAACAGCTTACCAACAGCTTACCGACAGTACTTGAGGAATGGTTTCCACAGGGAATTTTCGTCTCAAAGTAAAATCCAGCTGATAGTACAAACAGGGAATTTTCGTCTCAAACTCAAAGTGTGCATATGTGCGTACATACACGCTACACTCTTGATATCATGTAGCTTTCCAATGTTAGAATGGAATTTGTCAATAGCGTATTCTTACTACATTGTAGATAGTTGGATATTGATGAAAATAGTGAACTCAATATATCCGTCTTTTCTTCTTTGCAGCATATTCGTAAATTAGTGAACCTGCGCCATCTTGGATTCCCACATGATATCACATGTTCTTTAAACAAACTGCGCCACACTGCGGCAAATCTATTATTTTAGAATCCTGACTTTTTGACGCCTCTGGCACGCAGGGTATTTACCAAAACGTTTGTAAAATTGTTTGTCATGAATTCGAATTTGTCACGCTTTAATCCTTGTGAAAGAAAGGTTAAAATATGAAATTGTGCAATGAACACGTACGATATTTCGATAACCTTTTCGTTTGACAAGGAACGAAATATCTTCGAAATGTCGCTTGCAGGTTGGCAATTTTTTCGTCGAAATTTCGAACGGAACAAAGAGCGAAATTCGAAGGGGTTTATCGTTGCCACAACGTTGGAAACTTAAGAAGGTATAAAGCATATTTTGGTTCAAATGAGTCAACCACTTACCGACAGCTTACCAACAGCTTACCAACAGCTTACCAACAGCTTACCAACAGCTTACCGACAGCTTACCAACCACTTACCGACACAATTTTACCGACCACTTTATACCAACCACTTACCGACAGCTTACCGACCACTTACCAACCACTTACCAACCACTTACCAACCACTTACCAACCACTTACCGACAACGTATTTACGGTGCAACTTGTTCACTTTAGCCGTTCTCTTGACTGACACTTGTCACTTTTAGCCAATAGGAGAGCTGCGTTTGTTGATGAACACAGAGAACTCTAAATGGTATACCTTGCATACAGGCTCGTATTTCCTTTTCTCCCCTTCCCCTCCCCCCTCCTTCCCTTTTCTCCTCGCCCCATTTTGACAGTGTGCCACAGGTAGCCCAATCCAAACACAAATTAGCAAAAAAATAAAAAAATAAAAAAATAAGAGCAGCTAGCAGGCTACAGCAGCCCAAGATTTGGGTTTAAGATAGTAATTATCACTTTCCCAACAAGGTAATCTTATTGGATAATTGTACCTCATGTTGTCAATAAAGCAGTCGATAACCTCTGGTAATAATTCCTCCACACTTAGCCAAATATCAAACCAGTTCGTTGTTTTCTTCTCACAGAAGAAATGAGGTGCAGTCTGCTTGTTAAGTTTGGCTTGCAGACGACTTCCACCATCTCCAGGTACTGTTAAATTGAAAGGAAACAACAGAATTAGTGATAACAAAAACACATAGTTTTAAAATAATAAAAATTTAATTTATTATAATTATAAGAATGATGGTCAAGTGTCAGGTACATATAATACTGTTAGTAAAGTTCCCAAAGTAACGACTCCTCAAAAGTCATAATTAGCCTCAAGTATATCAGTTTCTCAAGACTGTCACACAAGTTACTGATATTAAAGTGTCTAGTATATAACCTTTTTGCAATTTTTATAGATACAAACCTCCAAAACGTTTTGAGTACTTCTGTGAAGAAAGTTTTGGTTTACAGTGAATACTTTGTTCTACGCTTGTTTGAAATTGTGTAAATGTGACCTTTCCTGACCCATGACCAGGAGTAAAAGCCTAGGTCGATACCTAATATATAAGGGCAATTCCACGTTGCGGACATTACATTCAGAGACCAAAAATCAGATTACAAATGCTTGAATCCCAAACTTAATTTAAAATAGCTGTGCTGCTTAAATTTATACACAGCACACCTTAGTTGGGCCTCTCTATTTTCAATTAAAAAAAATATAATTCCCTATCATTACTCTTTTTTAATTAATATCTAAATGTCTGTTGCGGACATTACAGCAAAAACAACCACTTATTTGAGTCAACTTTTTAAATTCTTAATTCCTGTGAGTTGTGAGGAGTTCCAAAAAAACAAATGGACTTTCTGAACTTGCTAATAACCAGAGTTCCCAACTATAATGATAAAGTTCAACAAAGCTCACTGTAGTAGTTTTTATTTGCTTTAAATATGCGTTGCAGACATTACACAAAAATTCGTTGCGGACATTACATTTTGGGAATGTGCTCAAACAAGGCCCTCACAGAGCGGGTGTGGCCAACATTCACAATATCTCACTTGTATCTGATAAACCAAGATGTCTGCTCTTAACTAACATAAAGTTTGCTAAAAAATAATAGATTTGAAAAAAATTATTTTCATCATGTCTCGTGTGGAATTGTCCATAGACGTCATCTCATTAATACATTATTCTCCATGGTGCCTTTCTATCACAACAACATTGATGCATAGAAAATATTACAGTTTGTGAGTTGTTAGTAAAGAAAAAAGTCATTTTAGTCAACATGTTAAGTATTTCTTCAAAATAATGATTGCATTTAGCCAAATTAATAATTACATGTATATGACATCAACATACATACATACATACATAAACTTTATTTCAACTCGAATTTTCAGAGTAGCAAATACATGCTAATATCTTCGAGAAAACTACTGTTACTAATACTAATACTATTGTTATATTACTAATACTAAAAATATTTACAATGAAACCTAGAAATTATTAACAAATAGACATTACTGTAAAATTAGATTAGATTGTATTTACGGATTTCTCTCTTAAAATCAGTGATAGTTGTTAAAGATCGAAGATTATCAGGTAGGGAGTTCCAGAATTTTGCAGTCGAATATTTGAAAGAGTGCAGGCCATAAGTTGTTGTTTGAGGTTTAGGTAGGTTCAAAATATCAGTGCCTCTTAAGGAATAGATTACAGATCTTAGAGTAAACATATCTTTTAGGTAGCCTGGATAGTTTGAAAATTTCAGAGATTTAAAAAGTATAATTAGCATATTCTGTATTCTTCTATTATATAGTGAAGGTGTTTTAGCTTTATATAATAGCTGGTTGTAGTTAGAATTCCTGTCATCGAACATAAATCTCAGAATACGCTTATTTAAGGCTTCTAATTTATCAGTGTTTCTACAACTACAAAAATGCCAAACCGTGGAACAATAATGGAAGTGCGGTAGGATAAATGCCTTATATAGGCGAAGCAATGTACTTTTAGAAATAAGCTTGCAAAATCTAATCATCACATTAAATTGATTATTAACCTTTTTACAAATTGAGGTTATGTGATCGTCAAAGCTAAGCTCATTATCTATGGTCATGCCAAGCAAGTCTATCGAACGTTTGACCGGAAAAGAGAATTCATGGTCAGTCTTGCCCAGCACCATAGCTTGATGTTTTGTGGGATTTACAATCATACCGTTGTCATTATACCAATTATTCGCAATGCTAACATCGTTCTGTATGCGTCTATCTAGGGCAGCAGGATCCTTGTCAGAATCATATATCTGTTCATCGTCCGCGTATGCGTTCAATTTTGTAGTTTTAATATGATAGAACAAATCATTAATAAAGATATTAAAAAACATCGGTCCCAATACGCTTCCTTGAGGCACGCCTCTTCTGACTACCTGCCAACCAGAATACGCGTCCCCGACCTTCACTCTCTGCTGCCTGTCTGTGAGGTAGTCTCTGAGGAGTTCACAGCTGTTATCATTAAGGCCATAGGCCCTCAGTTTAGCTATCAGTAACGCATGTGAGATGGTGTCGAAGGCCTTAGACAAATCCATTAATACTACAGCCACTATTTCCTTGTTGTCTCGACTCGTGTCTCGATCAAGATGACATCTATACAGGACTCGACCCAGGGTTTTACTTACGTGTTCATGGGTCAGGAATGGTCACATTTACATGATTTCAAACAAGCATAGAACATAAAGTATTCACTGTAAACCAAAACTTTCTTCACAGAAGTACTCAAAACTCTTTGGAGGTTCATAGCTATAAAAATTGCAAATAGGTTATATGCACTTTAAATAAAGTTGTATTACCTTTGAGTTTACTGTCAATATATATATCATCATCATTTGCAGACATTAATCTATAGTTTCTGCCACATAAAAAATATATTCTTGTTTTACAGCTCGACCTATAATTGTATGCAATTTAGCTTCCCGAAAGTACAATAACCCCCTGAAAGTGAGCGACCCTCCCAAAAGTAATGAGCATAAAAGGCTGCTAAAACCAAAAGTAACGACCCTTAATATGTGTACTTTCGGAACTTCATGGCATGTGTTTAGCGAAGGTTAGATTTAGTCAGGTAATAACAAAACACTGACCCACATCCATGAACCATCCATGAACCACCCTGTGATCATGTTCTGATCATTCACCCACAATTTCTTTACAACTTCTACTGACCATAATATAGGAAATGTAGCTGTTGTAGGTCAAATTGAATTCCAGGTCAAACTGATTCAACCTTGTCAAATTGATTCAACCTAGGTCAAATTGAATCAACTTAGGTCGAATTGATTCAACCTAAGTCAAATTGAATAAACTTAGGTCAAATTGATTCAACCTAGGTCAAATTGAATCAACCTAGGTCAAATTGAATCAACCTAGGTTGGAATATCAATGATTCTAAAAAGGGATTTTTAATTTTTTTGGGATTCTTAACAAAAGGAGTTTAGTTTTTTTTTTTTCTTGGGGGGGGGGGGGGGGATTTAACAAAGAAAAAGAAAATTCACCCACCCCTCCCCTACAAAATATTTTTTGACTCCCCATCCCTCCCCTCTACTCTACTTCCCCCCTCCCTTTCCATCTCCCTTTTCTTCCACAGATGAAGTTTATGTTGGCTCTGTGTTCTTTTATGAAAACTGCAGCAACTCAAGAGAAGTAGGGATACTAAACAAAAAAGCAAGCTGTGCTAACCAAACCGAATTTTACAGAGTATCACTCAGCTGATGCATGTAAATTACTAAATATAAAGTGAATCACTAGCCTCCTCTGCAGGCAACTCCTAATTATAATCAAACAAATTGAGAAAGAAGATGTGAAACCGGGCTTCCTGTGGTAAGAGATGGCCAAGCATGGATCTGAGGATGAAGCAAATGAGGGGGGAGGGGAAGAAGGAAAAAGAAAGAAGGAGATGCCTGCCAAAACCTGAGGTGTTCGAACCGACTCCTGTACCATATGGACTTCCTGTACCCCTCTACCCAAGGGAATTATTGTGCTCATCTATATAAAACAAAAGTATAAACGTAAGTGGGAAACCAAAAGTTGAGTTCTAAGATCCCAGTGCTGAGTAAAGGTTAATTACAATCTGAGCATTCTGAAAGATGTGAAGTCCAGAAAACAGCAGATAGAAAAGGAAAGCGCTGACCTTGAAGTACTGTACTTAAAACAAAATTAGCCAAGGTGAAACCTAGGCCTAACCATTCAGTCACTCAAACCTAAGTCAAACATCCCAAGGAAAGGAACAGCGATCGAGTGCAGGAGCGAGTCAACAGTCAACATACAACCGAAGGAAACTGAGCCGGGACTACAATTTATTGTAACGCCTAAAGGAATATATCGTTGATTAGTAACTAAAGTCAACTTCTGTTTTATAATTTCTGCCCTTATTATTTTCACCTCAACATTATCAAATTCTTTGCCTTTCGGCCACTAAACAACCCTGTTTAACCATTAATTTTTTGACCCCTGATGAGAAGTCTTACTTTACGTGTTCTCCAGTCATTATTACAAGTCCAAATGAGCTCATTTGATTACCCCAGTTAGTCATACTATGCCTTTATGCTTTTATGAAATCTCAAAATTAACAAAAGCACCATTTACCAGTCATTTCTGAAGATAGATGTTTCATTCATAATTATTATGGTAAATTCTAAGTGGCATGTACATGTTGTTTCCTGTTTCATGGCATGTTAGGAATTGTGCAAACACCACTGTGTATAGCTTTGATGTAGGTCACAAGTAACTATAATGATTTATTCACACACTATAAATATTTTACAATGAATTAGAATTGACAAGATAGAGTGCTGGGATGCCATCTGGAAGTAACTCTCAATCTCATCCAAAACATAATAATCTTAAGGACGGTGCCTACTATTGTCAGCGCGCACGCCGTTCTGCGCATCTTGTGTCCCGCGAGTCATCCCGCGAGACAGGCCATTTGCAGACAGAAACATGAAGGATTTTAAAATACGGTCGAAATATATGCTTGAGAAATGAACGATTTGGTAAATCTTTAAATCCACTACACGGCCACGAAAGACACTTTTCAGCTGAAAGTGAAATGGTATTAAAACTAAAAGAGCCGACCATTTCATTTTCAATGATTTATCTGGGGAGATGGTCGAAGAATAGAGTGTAGATTTAGGAGATTTACCCGACCAATTGAATGAGGGTTGTTTGGACTGCCATGAATCGCTGCTGTCTTTTCACCCAACGCCTTGTGCTTTAGGCCTGTCGATGCTTTCGAGTTTCGTCAGTTTCTCCAAACATGGACTCGACCGACTGGTATAAACAATGTGTGAATGCGGTTAAATAAGCTTTGTGAAAACGGGTAAACCTCTTGGAAATCCAAAGAAGAATGAAGAAGGAAGGACTGTATGGGGTTTGAGCACAAAGGAAGCAGTAACAGGTTTGATTTTCAATGAAGAAAGTCGAAAGACGGGACTGACTCTTTTCCCTACCGCCATCTTGAAAATCTCCCAGAATGCAATAAAAGAAACCAATTTTCAGACTTACTAGGGAGGCCTTGGTAAAAAATGTCAGTTTTTGAAAATAAAATTAGCGATAAAGAGGCCTACCGTCCACATAACTTTTTAAAACGCGTGGATACCCCCATTTTTTCTTTTTGTAATCTATAATATAGAAGCTAAACAACGTTTACATATATTTTTTGTCTTTATAAAATTGAAACTTGTTGTCCATTTCAGCAAAAAATATACGTCTGTTCATGGTCACTAATGAGGCTTACGAAGCAAAATTTGTACAAAAAATGAAAATCTTTGTAAGATAAATGGTTTGATTGGCATCCTTTGTGAAGAACACTTTGTCTAACGCTTTTTGTCCTAATATTTTGCCAGATAACCCAAAATATTAATCGAATTAAAAAATAGATGATTCTCGGACAAAGAAAAATGCTGAGTCAGCACTTTTTTCGATTTTCATCCTTAATTATCTCTCTTAAACGTATGGGTACCCTATAAAAAAAATTCTGATTTCAAAAGCTCCTTAGGGGGTTCAAACAATCCATATAGATTTTTAGAAAATAAATTGGTTTGCAATTAGTAGGCACCGTCCTTAAATTGTAACCAGGATTAATATTCATAACGTATTGACTTTGTAGATGGCCATATATTTGTTATTTTTAAATACATGTCATGTTATATGCCATACTATACTGGCTTGTATGTAAGTTTCTACACCACAACCGTTCAAACTGAAAGTTAGGCAACGGCCTCAAGGAGGTCAATTTCTCGCACTGTTGAACTAACACTTCTTCATTTACTCCAGTATGTACCAAGTATTTTCGCTGTTGTCCCACCCTACTGAGTATTTTTTTGTTATGCATCTAATGATACATGTGTGTAGTGCACAGAAATTATGTTCAAATTTGGCAGGCTAATCACTAAACAACAAAGAAATAATTTATAATCAAAATTATGATTCTTAAATGTATATTCTGTGAATTAATCTAAACCCTTACCCAACATTTTTAAAAACCCTAACCATCAAGTCAACGGGTGCTCACTAATTTAGGGTTCTTTAGGGCTAATCACTAAACAACACTGAAATATAATGCTTCTTAAAATGTTTATGTGAATTAATCCAAACCCTTACCCTACATTTTTAAAAACCCTAACCGTCAACAATGGCTGCTCACTAATTTCTAGGGTTCTTTAGGGTTAATCACTAAACAACACTGAAAATTATATAATACTTCTTAAATGTTTATGTGAATTAATCCAAACCCGTACCCTACATTTTTTTAAACTCTAACCATCAACAACAGGTGTTCACTATAAATTTAGGGTTCTTCAGGGCTAATTACTAAACAACACAGAAATATATTTACTTCTTAAATGTTCCTGTGCCACTGATGCAAACCCTAACCCTTACATTAAAAAACCCTAACATCAATGAATATACAAATGTACAATGTAAGTTCCCTTTTTACAATCTTGAAAATATTACCTAGGTTGAATCAATTTGACCTAGGTTAAATTGATTTTGACCTGGAATTCAATTTGACCAGCTAGTAGGTTCCTGGAAATCAATTTGACCTACAACATAACCATGCAACAAATGGAGAGCACAGTCAAAGAGGAACTTGAGTTAAGTACCGTATTCACTCACGGATAAGCCACACCTTTTTACCCCAAATCTACGTTTGAAATCGGGGGTGCGGCTTATCTGTGAGAACATCTGCAGAAGGTTCACAATTTTAAAAACAAAACCAAAAGAAACTATATAAGCACTGGTCATTGCTTTTGCAAGTTTGGTGGCTCTCATTAGAGTCATTTTGATGTACAGTATTAAAGTTATATTCTTGCTGCCGTTAAACCTTCTTCATCAAAACATCTTTAACACGGTTTATAGCTGCTTTTCTGGAGCAACTAAATGCCACCACACATGGGATCTCCATTCCACCACAAAGCTTGTTGCAGTGTTGTCTTCAGCCTGTTACTTCAATGGTTATAATTCCTCCACGAGCAACAAGAAAATGCCACGCTATCCTTGAATATTCGCGCAGTAAATGGGCCACTGTGTCGTCACTGTTTAGAACTTTCACATCAAATTAGTCGAACTAATCTAGCTTCCAAACTAGTTTTTTTTCCCAATAGATGGCTTCCAAGTATCCTTTTAGACATTAATACATATATCAATGGACAGCTAATGAAAAAGCAAACGTTTTGACTTCGTTCAGTGAAAACAAAACTTCTAGTGTCCAGTTTTCTCTCTTCCAGCAGATGCCTGGTTACTAAGCTACGGACGAACATGAGCACGTTGGTTTGGTTGACATGTAAGATTAAATCTAAAAAGTGACCCGAATGAACAGATCTCGGTAAACAAATACTATGGAAAGATAGGTCATGCATTTAAGTATGTAGACATGAAGTTTATACTATTTCAGAGCTGAAATTACAGATACAACTTTGGAGTTTTCTCCAGTTTGAAAGTCCAATGAAGGTTACAATGTATGTTTGATATTCTTCCAAAACACATTTTTTTCCTGAACTCAAAATTCTAAACTCGGTGTACGGCTTATCTGCAAGTGTGGCTTATTCGTGAGTGAATACGGTATATACATTTAAATGTTTATTATCCCCCTAATATCCCACTGCCAAGCCTAACCGTGCAGCTGGAGGAAATACTCACTATATATGTACATGTAGCTGGCTGTGGCAGGTTTAAGGAATATTAGTGCAGAATTGAAGACAGAAAGAATAAAATGAAAAAGAAACTATTTTCGCTGAGCAGGGCATTGAACTCAGTGACCTCTGGATCCAAAGCTAAGGCACACATTCTAACTGATTGACCATAGAACCAATGACTATAATTAAGTAGTATCAGTATTTGATTTTAAAAAGTATGTGTAGAGAAGGCATGCCTCAGGTGACATGAGTACATGTAATTCCTGGTTTTGCACTATAACAATACTTTGTGTTGATAAACATTAGAACTGTTATGCTAATGTGCCAACCATGATCTCAAAAGGCCGCTTTGTGTCAGGAACCAATCGATCTCTGGTTGGCACATTAATGACAATGGATGACATGGCAGTAAGTATCGCTATTACCTCAGTTGAATATGTACCACAATCCTTTTCAAATTCTATTTCTTATTCCTCTCAGAATAAGTAAGTTCGAAGAACAAAAGAATCAGTGCAAAGGATACTGGTAGTTGTATTAAACTGGGCCCGGTTGTTCGAAGCAAGGTTAAGCACTAACCCAGGGTTAAATCGCTAACCCAGGGTTAAACTGTATAGATTACAATTACAGATTTAGCGCTAACCTAGGGTTAAAGCTAACCTTGCTTCGAACAACCCTGCCTTGATGTATAGCGATACTTACTGCCATGTCATCCATTGCCATTGGACATCATTAATGTGCCAGCCAGAGATCCATTGGTTCCTGACACAAAGCAGTTGGTACATTAGCATAACAATTGTAATGTCTATCAACACGAAGTATCGCTACAAAGCCAAATTTTAAACCACAATATCAAACGAGGATATAATTATAATAATAACAACACTTATTAAGTTATTTATACGCGGTGCGTTTAACTACAGCATAAGCTGCTGTGGCCGTGTTCAAACAAAAAGGAATATTTTGTGAAGTCGAAACAGGGACGATGAAAGGTTTCATCCGGGATGCAACAAGTTAAGGTTCCGAAGATAATAATTAATCCCAAAAACAAACCTTGAGCCTTGAGGGTGGTTTCGTACCAGGTAATACCAGCCATGAAATGCGGAAACCACATGGTTTGAACTGAAACTGAAGCTCGTCATCCTTCCAGGAAGCTACTCTAGAATTGTATACATCCACTACTAACAACTCAAGGAGCCCAACTCAATCCAACTTAATGCAGAAGAAAGGGACCGGCGGCAGATCTCACTGAGTCACTCAAGAATGGGGGAAGAAACTGGTTTCTGTTGACTCGATCACTGAATCAATGACTAATGAGACTGAGAAAGCTTATGAAGGAAAGCAGAAGCTATATTTCACTTACCAAGCACTATTGGCGGCATACAGTCACATATGTTTATCAAACCACCCATCTGAAGGGTAAAGCAGAGGAATACAATCCAAGAACTCCCCATTTTAGGTCCAAGAAGTGTGCAATGCACATCAACACTGAAGTTCTGTGACGTACCGCAATTACTCGATCCAGTCCCAAAGTGACTCATAAATAATTCGTCACACTGACATTTAAAGGAGCAATGTCACGATTATGATTGGTTGTTATAGACTGGCAAAATCACGCTATGTCACGCGCCGCTGCAAATTTCCCTTTCGATTGAAATAAATAAAATTCTGCTTTATTAAAATATAACATCAAACCTAACCATATGATACTGAAGTATAGTTTTAAAGCAATTTCGGCTCGAGATATCGTGCAAATACGCCGATGCAAGCGAATTACTCACTTCTGTAGGAAATTGTAGTGTACAGCCATCGGCTGGCGCAAGGAATATAGGAGTAGTTTTTGATAGTTGTCTGTCAATGGAAATGCAAGTTAAATCAGTTTGTAAGTCTGCACTATACCATCTTAGGAAAATCAGTAAGATTCGAAATTATCTGTCAGAGGAATCAACAGAGAAGTTTGTCCACGCCTTCATTACATGTAGGCTTGACAACTGCAATTCTTTACTTTATGGGTTGCCTAAAAGCCTAATCCAAAGGCTTCAGCGCGTTCAGAACTGCGCGGCTCGGCTTATTACTCGCAATTCTAAATTTAGCCATATAACGCCAGTCCTTAAAGAACTACACTGGCTGCCAGTAGAGAAACGAATAATTTTTAAACTTCTTCTCATTACCTATAAGGCTCTCAATGGCTTAGCTCCATCATATATTAATGATACGCTTCATACTTATGTGCCCAATCGCAACTTAAAGTCTGCTAGAAAGTACCTTTTAATTGTACCACCCTCAAACCTGAGGACATATGGGGACAGATCGTTTTCCGTTGCTGCCCCAAAACTCTGGAATGGTCTTCCACTAGACCTTAGATGTAGTTCTACTGTAAATATTTTTAAATCTCATCTAAAGACTCATATTTTTCGGGAAACGTATTTGTAAATATTTTTTCTTTTGTTTTTAATGTATTTTAATGATCTTTGTATTTAGTTTTTAATTTTTCAACATTGTAAAGCGCCATAGAGCATTTAATGGATATGGCGCTTTATAAGTACACTATTATTATTATTATTATTATTCTGTCACATCTTTTGATTTCTTGTCCGCCTGACACATTTTCAAAACTTTGGGCATGAATACTAATCGTGACACTGCTCCTTTAAAGTGGCTCGCCTGGATTTTCCATGGACGCACCAAACCCACTTTGAACGGCTGATACTCCACTGTCAGAGCTCGGTCGAGCTAGCCACTTCACGTATTTACTAGCAATAGAATAAACCTTCCAAAAATGTAGGTTAGTATGACATCGGTGTTACCATAGCAACACAGCGTTGACGTAATGCATTTTACATATCATCAATTAGCGTTTTCGAAAAAAATGGGTTGAATATTTTCGTTTAAAAAATAAACAATTCGCCTTACTTCCTGTTTAGTTGTCAAGAACTGTGTTTTCCGGACCGATTCAAGCGATGTTTTAGCGTATTTCATACCTGTGGCATAGGACTGCTTCCCATGAACATTTCATTCCATTTGCTTTATTCGATTTCGGTTTATGGAATCATAAGTAATGTCATAAATATGCTCATTTTACTCAAAATAGTAACGTATTTGCTATATAAACCCTCGGAGGGGGACTCCCATATAAAAGGGGTAGGGATGCTCGTCGGACATTTTCGATTTGACCCCTAAGAGGTACTAAAATGGGCATGGCTCAAGCTTATTTTGACTCCTAAAAGGTACCGATAAAAACATGCCAACATTTTAAACTTTCGATGCCTTTTATTGCTATTACTTGATGTTGTATCATCAAGCACATTCTTCCTTGTTGTTTTCAAAAGCGCTGTCATTCTCTAGCATTCGGTGACACCCGACCCCTAAAAGGTACCGCTTTACATAGAAATGTCTGTGTTTGATCGTGGATACCCTAAGAGGTTCGAAAATTAGTCGATAAATTTAATTGTTTTTAAAGTCGCAGTGTCACGGTACTGCGCATGTGTGAAAATCTGATGATTTTAGAATTACGTTCCGGGCCGGAACGAAGTTCTCAGAGGGGTGAAATATCGAATTTTAAATCGACTTCATCAGTGTTCTTTTTGAACTCATCCTTGCCTCATTTGGTCATTTATGGAAATGTAAGATGTGCTTAAGTAAGTTTTAGTTATTTGTTTATTCAAAATTAGTCGTTGAGACTGCAACACAACTAAAACAAAAAATTACCGGCGGGGAAAACGGCCACTCAGTACTCTGAATACAGCAGCCGAAAAACGCAAGAAATTGGAAACTTTTTGGCATTCCAACCAGAAGCGAAGAGGGTTTGGATGTCCAGTAGAGTTCACGAAATACATGGCAACTTTTCAAGTCGTATTATAATGATATGGCAGTTTTCAACAGCGATACGAAGAAATATATATCTACGGCTTAGAAACGAGGCTGAAATTATATGAAATGACCGTAGTGCAAAGACTGTACGAAAAGTTAGATAAAACCTTTATTTGCTGGCAAAAAAACC
Organism: Actinernus sp. WN-2022; assembly: GCA_030867875.1. Taxonomy (NCBI): domain Eukaryota; kingdom Metazoa; phylum Cnidaria; class Anthozoa; order Actiniaria; family Actinernidae; genus Actinernus; species Actinernus sp. WN-2022. The sequence goes on from JAOWCC010000019.1 coordinate 89,327,261, forward strand.
TCATGAACTCAAACATGATAGCCTTGTGAGCAATCTACATACATATGAAGCTATATAAGTTATCATCGACTACATGAGAGTCAAACATCGAACTGCTATGAAACCGCTTGTGACAGTTTTACGCACTTTGATGACAAGCGAACTTTTCAACTTTCGACACGCTAATGCATCAGTCAATTCCAGCAATGCCCATCCCCCCCCCGGGACATGGTGGGGCATTTGCATATTTTGAGATCCCGGGAGTGGGGCATTTGTAATCTTATATCGGCCCGGGGGTCGGGCATTTGACACTGCCGAAAAGAATTATAGGAAAGAGCCGGACTGGTCTCGTGGTAACGACGCCATACTGTATCAAGTAAAAACAAATCTGATTTCTTGTAATTACTCCAGCTGCCCGAGGATTCTACATGTATCTATTTCTCTAAACCTAGAAACCTGCAGTTTATGACTGTCTTATCCACGTATTTGTATATGCTAGGACACGAAAAAGCCGGGAAATCTATGGATGTTGAATTTTTTACACTAGCTAGAAAATAGCAGTTCCCGTACGGTATTCTTAATGCTACGCTGCGCTAAAATTTTCAGGAGCCACACGGGGCCCAAGCTCTGCCGGTCCGAGTTTGAAACGATATCAAGTAGTTCGTTTACAAATATACACAGTTTGCTGCTGTCCACCGGACGAACAGAACAGTTACACTATTATTATAAAGTCACATGGTTTTAATAAGCGTTTATTGTCGATAACATTAACCGCGTTGCGAATGATTATTTATAGGAATGAAATAAAAACTATATATACTGATGTATTAATACCATTTTGCTCCAGGCAGCTCAATAGTATAATCAAACAGCGGTAATAATACAAATACAAAACAAGATGGCGGATCTACAAAACGAACGGAAACTATCAATGAATAGATTCTCTGCGCCTTGTGTATTTGCATGGAATTAAACTTGGGCAGTATATCATTATGGATGTGCCCGGGGGTGGGGCATTTTCCTTACTTCTTTGGCTCCACTGTGGGGCATTTGAAGACCTTGCTTGTCCCCACGGTGGGGAATTAGATTTTTTTTTACGAAAATGGCTAATGCCCGGGGGTTGTCCCGGGGGGGGGATGGGCATTGCTGGAATTGACTGATGCATAAACTGTACGAAATCTCCAAGAATAAATCCCTAATGTCCAAACTAACGGGGAAAACTGAAAGAGGAAATCCTTGTGACCAAACAACATACATATGAAGCTCCAGAAGTGATTATTGAATACATGAGAACCCATAGAGCAAACTGATAATAATGATCTAACGTGCTATTAGTTTCACGGGACTACGCACTAAACTCGCGCTACAGCATAGCTTGAAATACTGTACGAAAACTCCCGTTTAAAAATTTCCTGATGCCGAAAGAACCATAGAATCTTAAACAAGATATATTTCTGACCAATCGACATAAATATTAAGCTGTGAAAGTAAGTTTCCAGTCCATAACAGCCGATAGTGCAAACTAGTAAACAGCCACTCGTAGTCCGAAAGTACTGAACTTTTTAGCGCAAATGTATGTGTTACGTTTCCAAACTTTAAGACAAGAAATCGTCCATAGAATGTTCTATATTTTTTACAGCAGAGAACTGTGTTACTAGTTATGTAGAAATAAAACAATGGTGCCATTTGGAGAATTATTTCATGTCAAAAGTGCACAACGAAGAAATATATATCTACGGACGCGAGCAGCTTGTTTCACTTTGGTCAAATTCGGACTGGAAACAGCAAAAAATACAAGCAAGTAATGAAATATAGATACCATTCTTTACTCAATGCTGTTTACCTTGGATGTAGGAAGAATAAAATCCTCGCCATATACTGTGCATAACTACAATCTGTGAATACGGCTAACACCCGAACAGTCTGGCGTTTCCTGCAAATTATTTTGATTGATTCTCATTGGATGTTACACAATGCAGCTGTCAATTCAATGTCTGGAGACTGTGACATGCGCAGTACCGTGACACTGCTCCTTTAATCTTTTCACCAGAAATTCAACATGTACTACACTCGGTTCCTGTAAATTTCAAGAGCATTGAATCATTTTAAGGGCGCGGAAAAAGCAAAAACATATATAGGGAACTTTTACATTCATCCACGCAAGCTTCATTGCCATAGGCGTAGCTGCCTTAAAGCCAGTAAGCCCGGGCTTACAAACTTTCTGGACATGTCTATTATCCGAACATTTTCCCCGTTGAACTAGTTGAACGAAGTTTGGAACGGGCTTACAAACCAAAAATGGCTAACGCCCCTGATTGCTGTATCATTTTGTTGATAGCTTGTGTTTTTCCGAAATTTCTCTTTTGTCTAGATTCTACACACAAGTTTGTGTGCTTTTGAACTAACAAGTTTACCATACACGCTTGCTACGCTTCCCTGCAACGCTCGTGCAAATTCTGTTCTTAGTACAATGGCATGCAATTATCATAGTCACGCTGCCAGTTGTAACGCTGTTATAATATAACTTATAATATTTTTGATTTGTGCCGTGAGATTCATATTTGTGCCGTGAGATTTTTGTATGTGCCATGAGCAATTTGTTTGTGCCGTGACTGTTCTGGGCCACCGTACGCCTGTCACGCGCTTTGATTCCCGATTCTGACCCGATCCCGGATCACTCGTTACGATCCTGTCACTACGCATGTCCATTCGTCGTCACTGTTTTTCGTGTTTTGCTCTTCACAAAGCAATAATTTTTTAAAAGATTCGTTTTTTTTTATCAAAACGCTTCCTCCGTTAAAATACTTCGGTTAGGAAGAACTTTACTGACGGTAAGTCCTGTTAGAAAGATACTATAAAACAGTCCCTTTCATATCACGAAAATCAGTCGAGAAGCAGAGAAGCCACGCAGTCAGAGAAAAGGGGATTGTCTTTCCTCTGGCCATGTAGCCCATCAACGTTTACCCACAATTCTTTGCGCGTGAAAAACCTTTGCCTGAGAAGAATATCGCGTTGTGGGGGACATGGAGCGATGAGTCGGCTGTCTTCTCTGGCTTGTAAAACCTTAAATCCCTTTTAAAATCGCGGGAGAGAGGTATGGAATATCAAACATGACCAGGAGCCCATTACCAGGAGCGTTCCTATGTCACGGGCTGGGGCCCCAGCACAGGAGTAGATGTGGCTATATTTAGAATAGACCATTTTCTTAGGTATGCGCACGCAATATTGGCCCGCCAAATCGCTTTTTGAACAATAGCCACCAATTTTTGAACAATAGCCGATAATTTGAATAACAAAGGCTGACGCATCAGAACGAGTCTAACAAAAGCTAACAAAACTCACGGCCCGCCAAGAAATACTTCATGTAGGCAGCTTGGATTTAGTATTGGTTGAAATAATAGGGAGGGTTATAGGAAACCACTACGTGATTGCCCACGTGAAGTATTTACCGGCCCGTCAAGCCTGTTGCGTGCGCATACTTGAGAAAATGGTCTATTGCTGGTTTTCACTTGACGTCATAGCCGCCATGTTGGTGCCCTTAAACAATAGATTCCTCCGTTAGCTTCTTTTGTTGGGGCACCAACATGGCTAGCCTGCTACACTAGACGATTTTTTTCACACTCATAAATCTCTGGGAATTGAGTGAAAACCAGCAATTCGAATTCCCGCGTTGAAAGTGAGAAGAATGATAATGAATAATAATGAGAAGTGACGTTAGCTATCTGATTGGCTAAGACAACCTTAGTTAGTTAGTTAGGTCGGGCGCTAGCCCGGACCATATGAATCCTCTTCCTCCAGTCACTTCTGTCCATCATTGCAGTTCTTATTTCTCCAGTTGTTGCTAACCCAGTGTCACCAAGCAATGTGTCAATATAAGTCCTCTTCCGCTTTCCTCTGTTGGTTCTCCCATGCGGCTGCCATAGCACAAGTTTTGATGCTTCCTCTTCTTCATGCCTTACACAGTGTCCAGCGAGCCTCATCCTCCTTTCCCTAATCTTAACTGACACCTTTGGAAGAGACCCGTATAGCTCATCATTGGTGACATGATCTCTCCATGAGACATTTAATGCTGCTCTCAGCATCCTCGTGTAAGTGCCATCTATCATTTTCTCTGTGGTTTTGGTGATGGTCCAAGTTTCACAGCCGTACAGCAGAACACTTTCTACAGTTGCAATGAACAGTCTTATCTTCATCTCTTTCTTTAGGCCGGATTTCCAGATCTTGCTCAGTTTGTTGCATGCTGTCCAGGCTTGTGCTTTTCTAGTGTTGATGTCTTTCAGAGAGTCGTCGATTCAGGAACCTACGTATTTGAAGTCTTGGACCACCTTGATCTTCACCTCCTTTTTTTGTGCGTATATCCTCTACTTCTTTATTGTAGATGATGACCTCTGTTTTCTTGGCATTTAGGTGCAGTCCGACTTTTGCTGCTGCATTTTCAACATCTATCAACGCCTTCTGTGCTTCTTCGATCAGGTTGAGAGTTAGGGCTATGTCGTCTTTGCAAAGCCAAGGTCATTTACCTTCACTTCTGGATGCCTTCTGCTTCTTCTCTGCTCTATGATGAATCCAGGGTTCTTATTCTTCTCTATCGCTTGTCTCATGACATAATCCAGTACTATCGTGAAGAGGTATGGTGCCAGTGTGTCACCTTGCAGAACTCCAGCTACGATGTTGAACTCTTCTGTTTCCCCATCTGGAGAAAGAACTTTTGCTCGAGTGTTTTCGTACATCTTTCCAATCGCCTTTACAAGTTCATCAGCTATCGCATATGCTTTGAGAATCTTGAGCATTTTTCCTCTATGTACGCTGTCAAATGCTTTTCGAAAATCCAGGAAGAGTATCACTGCAGGAAGATTGTTTGACTTTACCCCTTCGATTAGACGTCTCAGAGCAAGTATCTGCGAAGTAGTTGACCTTCCTGGTCTGAAACCATTCTGGTTGGGTCGTAAATATGGATCAAGTGCAGGTTGGATACGATTCAGTATCAGTCGATTTACGAGTTTGGCATATATTGCATTTAGTGAGATACCACGGTAGTTCCCACCTTTGCTTAGGTCTCCTTTTTTGGGTATGGGAATTATGTCACTTAGTGACCACTGCTCCGGCTTTTCTTGATTAATTAGTAGGTTGTTTGCAAAACCTAAGATAATTTCATCAAGATCACAGTTCTTGATGACTTCTGGTGGGATGTTATCCGGTCCTGATGCTTTTCCTTGTTTGATCTTTGATTTTACCTTTTTGTATTCATCCATGTCAAGACAACATGACCTTTTCTTTTTCGCGCGAAATGCAATTCTAAATATATAGTCACATCCGACTCCTGTGCTGGCTGTTATCGCAGCTCGGCCATCTTGGATAAAACAATAGTTTTGGCCCCGGTAGCCTCGCACTGGTTGGTTTCAGAATGAGTTTACCGGACGAAAACAAAGGTTTTTATTCAACTGGGGAAGATGGACGCTCCTGTTAATGGGCTCCTGACATGATGATATGTAATGATGTCCCGTCATTTACAAGAATGGATGATCGGCCTGCGCGCATTATATGGAGTTAGGATCGCAAGGAATTGTGGGGTGGATTCACTTCTGTCATCTGTTAGCTCTTTTTCAGATCAATGATTTCAATAATTTTGTTTATACAAGGAAAAGTGCGAACAACAACAACGATTTCAGTCACACTCTTTGTAAACAAAATATTTTTAACACTGAATGAATTAGAGTTGACTACTGAGTGCTGGGATGTCAGAAGTAGCTTCAGTAATCTTGACTCATCGAAAAATGTAGTAAAATTATATATGAGATTAAGATGTCAGACAACAAAACACGAACAAATGAACAGAACACAGAGGTATGGTCAGTAACTATCATTATACCTGTACTATCCAGTAAGAAAAAAGGATTCACGAACAAGCTGAATGGAAGCTCTAAAATTACAGCGCGATTAAAGTGCCTATAACCCCAACAAATATTTTTTTACATCGATTCTGTATAGCGCCCTGACTAAGAATTCGAAAAAATTAAAAGAGAACAAACTAAACTTGGACGATTTTAGCGACGTCAAAGTTAGGGAAGACATCCGTTTTGGGCTCCCTGTTTCCAGTTGGAAGTCAGCGCTAGTCTTAGCGAGGGCCTGGAGTTCTTACGTCATCATTTTAATATAACTACCAGAATCCTTTGCACGGTTTCTTTTGTTCCTTTAATTAAGTCTTGCTATTCTTAAAGGAGTTGGAAAATCTGAATAAGAAAAAGAATTAAAAACGGAAAAATGTCCTTTTATATTCTAATCAGTATGAAATAAATTCCATCACAAGAAAGAGCACATCGAAATTAGTAGCCTCCTCCGCAGGCATCTCCTCTTCTCTCCCGGAGTCACAGGTAACCCAATTCACGATTTTTAAAATCTGATAGTCACAGGTAACCCAATTCACGATTTTTTAAATCTGATAGTCACAGGTAACCCAATTCACGATTTTTTAAATCTGATAGAGATGCCTGAGGAGGCTACGAAATTAGTAAATTTACCAAGTTTGGTGACATTTCATTGGATATTTACCATGTGGTGAGCTTTCAAGAGTCGCAGAAATAAGAGATCAGGAAGGACGCCTCACTACATATACGTCACAGGTCAGTCTCCAGGCCCCTAAAGGGAATTGAAAACTGATGGCCACATGTTCTGGTTCTCAACTTTAAAAGGCCGTAAAAAATACAGTCGAGTTTTACCCTCCCATCAATAAAATATATATATATATATTTGGTCAAAAACTGTTTTAAAATATTTGTTTTAAATATATTTCTAGTCTTCACAAAACGCGCGCTCAAAGTAGTCTACTGCTGACAAGTCCCTTCCATTCCTCTAACGTTTATATAAGCATGGGTAAATATAGTTCAAGATGGCTAAACATGGCATAGGATGATTAAAAAAGGTTCACGAGGGTGACCCTCGCTTTCAATTACGGACCTCGCTTTCATGTGTCCCAATTCCCCGCGCTCACCTTAACAAATTGAAGTGTTTTTTGTGTCTGTCCTAATATTGACAATGATTTTCGTAATAACATGGTCAAAATAGCTGTGGATCCACGAGGCGTCTTTGTTTTTACGACAATAGATGGTTTTCACTCAATCCCCAGAGATTCAAATGACAAAGGGCATGGCGGCCATGTTGGTGTACAGAACAAAAGAAGCTAACGAAGAATCTATTGTTAAAGGTACACCAACATGGCCGCCGTGACGTCATGTGAAAACCATCTATAACAAACTAAATAGTCAATTTTACAACAACAAAACACTTTTTTGCCTGTCCAAATATTGCATATGAAAATAAGCCAATCAGATTGCGAGAAATTTGGCGGTTGTTGTAAAAATATAGCTTGGTTCCAGAGGTAATTTTTTCCAGCCTAATCATATCCTCAACACAATTTCTCGATTCTGATTGGCTGAGAGGAATGCAATTTATCCCAAATTGCAGCCAAGTCCCAAGGCCATGTTCTGGCTGGTATTTTATCTGATGGGTTAATGGGATCCCTGTGGTTTGTACTGGTTGGTGACGTCACAGCTCACAGTTCGACTTAATTACCGTGACGTCACCAACCAGTACAATCCACAGCCGGACCATTTACCATTCAGAAAAAAATTCCAGCCATATAAACGCTCCCAAAATTGCACTGTTTGGTTGAAATTGTACTAATAATCAGGAATTTGACCTTACAAAAGCTCCAGAACGAAATCGAAGTACATAAAGTTGTTTACAGCCATGTTTTGGTAAATGTTTCTTCCCGACCATAGCCTGCTTGCCGGCTCTCCTGTAATTGTTTTCGGTAGTTTCTTTTCGGATTGGGTCACCTGTGGCACGCGGTCAAAATGGGGCGAGGACAAAAATGACCCAATACGAAAAGAAACGACCGAAAAAAATTACAGGAGAGCCGGCAAGCAGGCTATCCCGACCATAACTGACTTTGCTGCGCTGTGGTTACAGCAAAAACACGTCTTACCCTGAAAAATAATTTTACAGTATTAACATGACACATTTTCTATTGTTTCCGATATGGATATTTTGATGCGCTTTGCAAAATAGCAGCAAAAAGATGTTCACAAGGTCGTTATACTCAGAGCCATTCGGTTGGCTCTTATGTAATGAGTTGTTGTTTTAGTAGCGATGATCGCTCAACCATCGCATGCATATAAATGGTTGTTTGTTAGGAATTGGGCAATCTAGGCAAAGCTAGTTTTATTTTATTCTCTTTATGTATTAAGGTTTAAGTTAAATGCCAATTGTTAGTATTCGCTATAAGTTTAGTCAAGAGACCATTACTAATCTTGGTTTAGTTAGTTGTACCGGTCCTTCTCCTCCAGGACAATGCCTGTATTGCATTAGGGGAGGTACAGGTTTCCCCTGATTCAGGGGTTTTTCCTGGCTGGCACCAGGCTACGGTACGTTTTCGGCACTAACTTAATTGTGCTTTGTTAAATAAAGTGGCCATGCAGCTTTTGCAGCAGCCAGCGAAACCACGAGCCCGAAGCGGCCAAGCCGCGAGTCGAGCGACGAAGTCGGCAGGAAAAAATAAGCTCTGGAAGCAGCTATTTAGTGAGTGGGGTAAACTCGGACCACTTTCCATTTCCTAAATAGACCAGTTTACGGTTCATGCGCAGTTGTACACCCCCAGATATTAGAAAATGGTGGCCCGTTAGCTGGAACAAGACCTGAACTGCGCATGAACCGTAAACTGGTCTATTCGCCTCTAACTGCACTCCTAAAACTGCAGGGCATTTGCGTGATGTCAGGCGTAAAAATACTAGAACTCCTTGCACGGATTCTTTTGTTCCTCGATCTAATTAGACTATTGACTTTGCCAGGAGTTTAACAATCTGAAAAAAAAAAAGTACTTGAAAAGTATTCTGGTTGTTGTAGTTGAATGACGCTGTCTAATACTTTTGTTTCATATTTTCTTACCAAGCAAGCAATTTTTATTGTTGCATCATGTATCATTCTTACTTGATACCAGTAACTGCCCTTACGTTTAATTAACAATTAATTACTATGTAGTGTTTTTTATTATTGTATTTCAGTATACTTTTCTTACAATGTGTGTATTTTATCAATGAAATAAAAATCATCATTATAATAATCAGACTATATAATGCAAATGTCCTATTCTCATCTATCTCTTCTCCAGAGTAGAAATACAACAAACCATATTGAAATAGTTGCTGTGGGTTACGGATCAGGGGCGTGATAAATGCGTCGAATATACGATACCAAAATATAACGATATTGAGAAACAAAAAGCAATACTTTATTCACTACGATTACGACAGTTTACAAGACGAGCACAAACTCGGAAACTGTTAGAGATGTCACTGCTACGTCACTGATCCATTGTCATTAATGTGCCAACCATTGGTTCCTGACACAAAGCGGCCTTCATGTACATTAGCATAACAATTGTAATGTTTATAAACAGGAAACAGCGTTATTGCTAGTTTGCAATCAATCCCCAGAAATTCTGATAACAAAGAACGTGTGGCTAAATACAGGAATGCTCTGACCTCTGACAATATAAACTAACTAAAACCCTACCCTGAACCATAAAAGAACCCGAACCGGTCAGTAAACAAGTTTCCAGGTAAACGACGAGGTTTTGGGGCTGATTTGTGGCTAGGGTTCACAGGTAAAGGAGTTCTCAAGAAAATGGGGAAGAAAACAAATTTGAGAGCTTTTCTGTAACTCGAAACCCCTCTCTCCTGCTCGTAAGCAGACGTTATTTCTACCAGCACAGATATTAAAGATGATTACAATACGGAGGTAAAGAATAATACTAACATTATGGAACAGGTTAACGGAAATAGCTTACGCCAAACGAGTCCGACAGCCATTAAAATAAGTAGTAAATATAATCGTCGCAACCACTACACTAAACAACCATCGTCACTCAAGCTCCGTCAAATGTTAAATTTTATAACCATGTAAATTAGTTCCCAGTCGTCTGGCGGCCACTGCTAATCTATTGTATTCTTGGCCAATCAGAGGTCGGAGCATTCCTGTATTTACAACCAAGATGGCGGCCATGACGCACGTGAAAACGAGCAAAACACACAAACGTGTTCTTTTGAAACGACCATCTTGCAAAATATGATGGTTGAATAAGTTCACGCTACGAAAAAGCAGTTATTACGGGCATACAGATGTTTAGCACGAGCTTGGCACGATTAATCCACCTCATTCATAAGGAATGGTCTCTCAGTGTATTTCAGTTACAGTTTAACCACTCACATATTAAATGTATGAAAAACAACATCCTTGCCATGCGAACGAGCATACCAACATTAGAGATTCTGTAGAATTTGAGTGTTGTAGTATAAAAGGCTGTAAAGTTACAGCAATTTGAAATTAGAGATCAGTTTGTATGAGAAAAACCGTGTAGGCCTTTACAGCCTCGCTTTCATGTATTTTCCACATTTAAAATGCCAATAACTCGACAGCAATTCGAAACATTGCTTTCAAACTGTGGTCAATTACTAATTTATGTACGATCTTTCATGTTACAGCAATAGTTTCTCTGTACACATTCTTCCAATTTATGCAAATTAGGTGGCGACCATTATGAATGAGGTATGTATTCACTTGATAGATAAAAATACAAGCATTAAGTTCCGAGTGATCTTCTCATTAATCATTGTTACGGGGTAACTAAGCGATTTCAACAACGCAAAACATTTTTTGTATAACACTATCGAGGCGACAAGGATTATGGAACCAAAATTTATCAAAACTTTAAGTCGCAATCAATGTTTTGCAGACCGAGAAAAAAAAGTAATTGGTTTCGATGTCTCACGCGATGTTTGACATAAGTCCACCATGTTAAAATATCGTAAAACATGGTTATCAAACGGTTTTAACAATGTTCTACGCGCAATATACTAACGGGCCTTCAGAGTAATAAATATCACATATCACACCATCACATGGTTTCTAGGAAACTCTGTTAGCGAAGTCTGTAGAGTACTCGAATGTGAAAAAGCACCTAAATTATTCGATTCTGTACCTCAAAACCACGATAAACAAGTGAGCCTGGTTACACAGCATGTCGAATGATTGTGTTGAATGACTGCTCTATGCACGTAACACTGAAATCGGTTGTAAATGGTCTTTTAGTTTAGATTATAATTTTAATGACGTCACGCGCAAGCGGTCTATTGTACAATTCAGGGGCAACTGTGTGACGTCATAAGATCCAAGATGGCGGTGCCCAGGAAATTCAAATAAATTATATGGACAAGAAAATCAGTCCATAACAGACACCTACTGTACAATTGACACAAGACGAACACAGCATTGGGTTTAGGTATCAAAATCAAAAATGAGGTTCCTTTAACGCTATTTGCTTCATTCGTTTTGCCTTGATGTCCGGCGGGTGTAAAGTACAGGTCAGGTTACAGGTCACGTCTCTTCTTGTTTACTTGTGAACCCTAGCTCTAGGTGAGTGAGAACCCGTCGTTTACCTGTGAACTGGTCCGATGGTTAGGGTTAGGTTTGTGGTTAGGGTTAGGATTTGTAGTAGAATTAACAACCTGACCTGTGACATGTACTTTACACCCGCCGCTTAATGTCAGGCAAACCCACTGAGCCTACAACGATTACTTCACCGAATTGACTTTGCTTGTACGTTGTTGTAGGTGACCTACAAAACTAGATATCTTATTGAATCACGATGATTTTGTCTACCAGAATACAGGATAATTTCGCCTTCGGGTTCGACATTCTTTGGATTCAGTTTTTCTGCGTTGCTATTGAGTGGAGGATTTAAATCACGAAATTCTGAAACTCTTACAATATTGATACTCAAGACAACCACCAAACACATAAAACTAAAATTACTACTTTTTTAATAAAGAGCGAGTTTCCTATACAGTCTGCGCCCGCAGTTAGAGACAATAATCTGGTTGTTATGGCAACCAGGATGTGCGAATTTTAACGAGGTCACCAATGTCCCGCCAACACTACCACAGAGATCTCATGATTTAAAAAGTTTGAAATATTTTGAAATTCCAATATTACGAGTAAGAGTACGCTGTATCTAAAACCAATAATTTCTACAAAGATAAGATAGGTAATTACATATACGACATAAAATCAAGGGAAATATTTAAATCCCTGCGTACTTTTCCGTGTAGTTCTCTAAAAACCACCCCGCTATCTTAAGGCCATTCATTATTCATGTCTGAGGGGCGCTTGTCAGTTCTATAAAGGCTTTTCACCCCCTTCTACTACTTTACAAAGTAAGTCCCAAGTTACTTCAGAAATCAGTACCTTCCCGTCCTCCCTCCCCCTTAGGATCAAAAAGTAGTTAATCCGACACCCCTCCCCAGACATAAATAATTAAGTGTCCCTTAATACGTTGGAATTTAAATTAGTAGCCGATTCGGAAAATAAATATATTCGCTAGATATGTGTATATACAAGGCAGGGGTTGGTTCTCAAGGCTTGACCTAGCACAGGAAGCCCACAAAACGTGTTTGTATTTAATTTGACGTTGTGTCGAAGCGAGCAAGAAAAAAACTACGATCTAAAAAGGTTCAAGAAATGTCAAATATGGCTTCATTAGTGACTGGAGAGGTCTAATTGATATGACTACTGTTGAGGTCAAAAAACAAACTCTTCCGTCGCCATGTCCATCGCCCAGGCAAACTTCTCTCGCTGTGTCTTATTGTAGGCCTTCTCTACTGGAACTTCAAATTTCTTGCACCTAAGGATTAAAAATAATATTCAAAAACTCGTGAATAATTCATGAGCATTTTGTCCAATCAGATGAAGCGAACACTAACGTGCATGCTCCTTTATACCCGATAAAACGCAAGGGTTTTGATACAACTTTTCACTGTACGAGTGTGGCCCTATATAAAACTTCATGGTTGAGGCGGCCTTTTTCCTTTGTTCAACAAAGGAAAAAGGCCTCAACCATGAAGTTTTATATAGGGCCTCACTCGTACAGTGAAAATCGTATAAAGATCCTCCTAGTCAATCCTCATGAAACCAAGGGCTTATTACAGTGAAAGTCCTTAAAAAGATCCTTACGGGAAATCTCAGTTCATAAGATGAGACTCAGGGTTGCTCAACCAACGGTCTAAGTGCAATGACTCGAGGAGCTCGAAGACAAAGGCCCCTTGGCTCACAGTTATTCATACGCAACCGGCCTAATATTATAGGACCAAATTTTCGCTCCATATTCCAACTGCGCATGTCAGTGACGCACAACGTAGCTATAAACAAATAACTATTCGCTTTTCATCTAAATTTCTGAAAATTATTATCTTTTAGAAGTAATGTTTTTGAAGCCGTTTAATAAACTCGCAGCACGTGTTTTATCTGATCAAAAAACTCTCGGGCGCAATCTGATAAAACACTGCTGCGAGTTTATTAAACTATACATAAAACATTAAAACGCGCACTTCACTGGTTTGGGATTAGCATTTCTATCAATGGTGCATTTTCCTTTGAATCTCGGTCCGAGTACATTGCACTGAACACTTTATAAACCATTTACCCAACCAACAATTCCCTCTTTTGCTCTAAGGGCTAACGCTCGATTCGTCAGCTGCTGCTCGCTTCCCAAGGCGGTTAGTATACCTTAATCGCTTTTCAGTTGATTATACCAGAGTCCATATCTGTACAGTATATGTAGAATTACGAATATTTAACAATTATTCACCTCATTGGAGGTGAATAGTGCTTGGATATTTACCGAGCCGCTTCAGCGAGATAAATATCCACCACTATTCACCGACACTGAGGTGAATAATTACCCTATATCATTATGACGTCACGGCTTGTTTATGAGGGGGACAGAATCGACTTGAACAATAGAATTTTGAACTAAATCTGCTCTGCTGAGGAAAATTTAACTTCGAATTGTCTGGTTTCCAGATATCAGCTGTATCAATGTTTATCCCACAATATTTACCGTATTTGGTGGCTGTTACCGCTATTCTACGTTCTACAAAATGCATTTGATAGCGATTTCCTTTGAGTTGTTGCTGTTTTGTCCCTGTTTTGTCCCCCTCCCACGACCGTGATCCTTAGCGTTTAAACAATAGATTGTTTTGATATGACGTCATAGTGATATAGGTCAATTGTTTTAGTATATACCACACAGTGAATGGCCAGCACCAAATAGTTATTTAATTTTCTGTCAAATGGACAAAAAATCGCGCGAGGTGATCACTGCTCCGCTCGGAGGTCAATATGAAATCATATTCACTGTTCGACTAGCCAATCAGAGCGCGCGAAAAGCACTATTCACTGGTGTGGTATATACTAAAACCATTTAATGTCAAATCCACAGCCCCCTATCAAAGTGATTCCCCTCAGTTCGCTTTTAGGCTATCCCAGATCTATAGAGCGGATTTCGAGTATATACTTCATGGTAGTGTTTCGTTCCATATAGTCTCCCTGTATAATACTGTAAAACAGTACAGAAAATGAATATGCAGGCAGACTATATGGAACGAAACACTACCATGAAGTATATACCAGATTTCGTATGAGTGGGCAAGTTACGACAACGCGGACTTACGGCACGGTACTATACGGCACGGTACTATACGGCACGGTACTATACGGCACGGTACTGCACGGTACTGCACGGTAATGTACTGTACGGCACGGTACTGTACGGCATGCCGTGACATTGAAATGTTTCTCCATTGTTTTTGTCCTTCTGATCCAATAAATTATGAAATCTGCTATATAATATGAGTTTACTAACCAAGCCACTGTAATCCTAGGGTCCAGATAGTTCAATTTGGACGTGCCCAGCGCTATCTCTTTGTTCTCCTCCTTGTCTGTAGCCGTCACTTCCAGCTTGAATAGCTGTTCTTCTAACCTCTCGACCTGCGTCTTTTTCTTGTCTACCAACCTGTAACACATACCAGGCATTGTTCATACAGACTTAAAACATTTTTATTCAAGAACTTTTTAAAGACTTTCCAAGGACAATCCACATTTTTCAAATTCTTGTTTTCCACAGAATCACACATTAATGAACTCAAAATTCTATGCAATTTAACCCAATGTTGACTCTTTCTTCGACTTGTTTACACGATACAACGACCTTTTGGAGGCAAACGTGAGGCTGTTTTACTGTCTTCGCGAACATCCAAGGAGGTTTCAACATAATTAAAGGAGTTCTCATAAAAACTCAAGAACGTTTCATGGAGAACACCTAACGTTCAAAATGCAAGGACTTTTTTCTGATGGGCTGATCCAAAACTACGATCATTTCACTTTTTGGAAGACTCAATTTCACTTTTTGATACTGCAATTTCTTTGTTGTCACCTACCCTAACTCCACTTTTTAGGCACTTTGAATTAATTGTTGGTACTGTTTGGAAAATATCGAGCTTCTCTCAGCAATCAGAATAAAAAACATATATACACATAATTAAGCGTACGCACAGCTGCAGTACACTTGCGTATTTACGCGGTGCAAATTTTGTCACATGCAATTAGCTTACGCTTATAACACAAATTGCTTGGTGTATAACAACCCTTCTACCACACCGCGGCAAATCATATACAAGTTTCCGAGATCATAAACTTTTTTAGTAAAAAAATATAGGTCTTAGGCTTAACTTTTATGTACTTTTCTTGTTCTTCGCGAAACATTTCAGTAGTATATGTGGAGTTAAAATGATACCCGTTTTTTTCGTTAACGTAGTGGAGGCCTTCGTTTAAACCTCAGGCCTCCCCTACGTTAACAAAAAAAATGGCATCATTTTTCCTCCACATATACTACTGGAAGCATAATTGGTTGAAATGCTGTCTTACAGCGATAACATTCTTTGACCTACTTATCCATTTTTTGACTTCATAGACCGTGAACAAGAAAGAAAATAAGGCTTGAAATGTTGTCAGTTTTTCCATTCGTTGCCAACAACGAGGCAAAAAAAAAAAAAAAATGAAGAGAAACTGTCAGTTCGTCTCTCTTCATTTTTTCCTTTTTTTTTTACTGCCATTCGAAAGCCCTTAGCGAGCCCTCTACTTCTCCATGAGTCTTACGGTACTTCGATTCTGCCAGTACTTTCGAGAAGCGATTTTCTTTTGATAAGTTCACGTCGTAGTGGTGCACTACACGTTGTACAAAGTCTGTAGCTAGTTCGACAATCACGATCGCATTTACGACATGGATATGTGGAATCTTTTAGCGAGCCCTCTATGTTTTTACGAGCCTTACGGTCCTTCAATTCTTCCAATACTTTAGAGAAGTGATTCTTGATTTTGCGTTTCTCTCCACTAAGTTCACGTTGGCGTCGTGCACCACACGTCGTACAAAGTCCGTAACTAGTTCGACAACCACGACCGCATTTATGACACGGACCGAATGGAGTGGCTCCTCTTCGTACCTGATAGTCGTGTTGAGCACAATATTCTGACACCTTCGAAATCTTCCTTATACATTTCGTGTCCTTGCCTCGCATTAACCAACTACAAGTTATCGTCTCAGGCATCGCGCGATGTATACCTTGTACTAGTTTATTTCTAAATGCTTTTTTGATTTCGACCTATCCTAAATGACTAAAAGTCCTTTGAGAGCGGAATTCGTATTTACGTTTGGCAGAGCAGCTGCCGTATGTTAATTATGGCTGGCAGAAATCTACATACGAACCACATCCATTGCATAAGCCAAGGGGGATGAATACATACATTCCTGAGTTCCCCCTAAAATTCCTGAGCGCCCCGATTTTGCTCGAACAAGTGAAACTGGGGCGCTAAGGAATGCAAAAAAGTTTGGCGACCCTAAAATTTACGTACGACTCAGACAATTTTTATTTCACCTGCGGCCCGTGACATAGTTTGACGTGACTAGACAAAAATCTGCATACGAATCGCAAAACAACACGGTAATTTATACGAACTAAGAGCATCTGTTCTTAGCGCAGTAATTTATACGATTTTCTTAGTGAAGTTAAAATAGACTCCGTTATGGTTTCTTTCATAGGAGATGTTGATTCTTATCCCACTAGACTGCCAAGTTTTGCTCTCATTTCCTTTCGGATCTCCGAGCGAAGTTGTTCTAGGTTTTTTGACCCTCTTTCTTGCCTATTTTTTTGTCGTATTTCGAGCTTGAGTGATTCGTATTTCGATCTTTCATCGATAACACTTCCGAACTCGGCTTCTGAAATATTACCATCGGCTAGAGCCTTTGAGACTTTGACTTCCACGGAATTGGCTTTAGCCTTTGCCAACATAACGGTCTTTTCGTGCTTCGAGACGCGAATGCCAAGTTTCTTACTTGCGATAGACATCGAGGCCGAAATGACGGCACAAACGAACCCGATGCTTCCTAATGAAATACCCACAGGTATCCCGATTCCCGTAAATGTCAAGCCCAACGCCATAGCGGATAATGCACCACTCAAGCTACCTGTGGCCACAGCAACCCCGTGAACAATACCACGCGCTCGGGCATATTTCTTACGAACTACTTCGTAGTGCTTTGCCTGCCGTTCGAGTTCAGCAAGTGTGTCACATACTTTTTGTAGTTGACTTTTTAATGTTGACCTCGGAGCTCAAGGCCCACAAGTTCGCTCGCACATGTTTCTGTCTCCGCCATCCTTTCGAGGTAGTATTAGAGATTCCCGCACCCGAAGCATACTTCAATGGTATACACCATGGATGAAGAAATCAAAGAACTGTTAGGCGAGTGCGCCGTCGTTTGTCCGCCGGTCGTACTGGAACATCCATCCAAATCAGAGGATGTTAAAGATCGTAGGGAGGCGCTCTCGATTCTAGCCGCAATGGGCACAACAAAAGAATATCTAGGTCGGGACTTTTCTCTAGGAGATATATCTAAACTGCCTGATAAAGACGTTATACGTTTACATAGTAGGTACCAGGCTTTAGTAGCAAAGCAAATAACAGGTTGTCTAGTAGACGGAGCGCTGCGACTAGCAACTCGTGCAGTTGGGTACGTAGTCCGACTAGACAGCGAACAAGCACTTCTCCTAGATCTACAAGAAGACCACCTAGTTCGCAACGAGATATCTGCTGTGGCCGCCTTGTTGTCTCTTAAAGCAGGTCGCTTTGTGGCTCTAGCTAGTGCCTTGTTCCATGTAGCTGACCACGTAGTTCCATCTAGTACGCCAAGCAGTCAACCTATTGAAGACTCAAAGTCTACTGACATGAACAATGGAGGAACAACAAGATCGGATAACTGCAGATCCGCCGAAGACTGTGCCTGAAAAAAAGACCAAAGATCCAAAGCGCGTTGCCGCTGGAAAAGCACTGGCAGAAAGCAATCGCCGCGCTAGAGAGGCATTAAGTCGTGAAAGTGAGCACGAAAAGGAACCTGAAGTTCGGGACGACGGAAGCTGGTACGATAAAGTGTCTGCCAACACTACACTATCAGCCATTGGAGTAGGCCTCGCGTTAGTTGGGCTGTACTATCGGTATAAGGACCGCAACGCTACGACACCCCACACTCATTCCGAAGAAGTACACGAAGCTAGAAGCAAAAAATTGCCTTCCATGGAATAAACATTTGAACATATCGACAATACAGATACGTTCGATGGCAGAAAAAGGCAAAGTGGTAGAAGTAGTAATTGATGCCGCCACATTGGCTGGAATAGCAACTGGTATTGGTTGGGTCGTAAAAAAGGCGACAAAAGAGTCTATGCTTGGCGATCCTTCATCAAGCATCTTGAATTACGTGAAGTGGACGGCCGTATTGGCTGGTAGCATTGCCGCCAAAAAGTATCTCGAAGACAAAGGGCTCGTACCTAAAAGTTCGTAAACAATGGGGGGATCGCTTAGCATAGCGATTACCTTTGCGGCAGCAAGCCTTGGTGCTAAATACCTCGACCGATATATTTCTGGAAGAGACCCAGAGGAGACTAATATAGAGATCAAAAGGCATGATAGAGCCCTTGAGAAATACAAGGATGACATGGCCACTTACGAAAAGAAACAAGAAAAGCTATCCAAGTGGGTCCAAGAGCAGGAACGTACGAAATACTACGATGCCAAGGATCTAGCCGATACGGACCGCGCCCTTGTGCTATACAATACAGTACACGTGGGGCTGCACCGCATGAACATGAAGAAGCCTCACTTTTCCCACTACTACAAACCTTCGAGTTCACAGAGAACTACGGAATTGGTAATCGTAGGTGGTGGGACGTTTGCTCTAGGATACGTCGCTAGTCGGTTGCTTTAAAAATCACAAGACTAATTCCAAGGAAAAGCTGAAAGAAGACCACCACAACGGGGTCGTAAAAAAAATCGAATCCAACAACCCTATTAGATAAAGACACATGTATATATATCAAAGACGATGGCTAGCCAAGTTTCCAATGCAACCAACGATGCCCCCTCAACCAATGGTGCCATCTCAACCAACGATGCCAATACCACGGCGACGGCAAACAAATCCTCTGTGTTCAACGCAGAAGACATCCTCAAAGCCTTCGAACAGGGAAAGGAGGGAATAGTTGTGTTCGACTGGGACAATCCTCGAAGTGGTCCAAACGGATGTAAATACATCCCAGTCTACTTTGATCTTGGGGAAGGACAACGTCCAGCAATCTTTCGCTTCAAAGACGAAAAACATGTTGGTCAAATATGTCCACATGAGCAAGAAGACCTTGCCCGATTGAACCTCGCATCGGGACAAAAGGATAAGTACAAGAAGCGTGATCGCAATCCCTGCCTACAAATTCAAAAGTGGTGTGTGCCAGTATTGACTCAGATGGATGGAATCACCTTGAAGACCGACAAGGATGGAAACCCTGAACTTCCAAGTCCAGACAAATTGAGTACCCTCTTCAAAGTGATCCAAGAGTTGGACTCTGCGTTCGAAAACGAGGTTGAGGCGTGCCTCACAAGTGGAAAGATTTGTGCACGCAATCTGCGTCGCCGTACCGCACCAGCCGAAGGAGCTCTCGTTGTCTCCAACACTAAGATCCATACACTGGTTCAACGAACTATCTCCATGGAAGCCTCCAAGAACGCCGGATGTGCATTGAGCAATCCCATTGCTAGGCTGCGCATGAAATGCAACATGCAGACAGGTGTACCCAACTGCCTATTCTTCGACAAGAGTCGGCCGTTCTCCGTAGGAAGCCGCACTTCTTACGAAGCTCTCGTAGATGCGAATTCCAACCAAGTAAATGCTTCCAACATAACTAATATGATATTGCCAGGTTCCATACACGATGGCGTTTGCGACGCTAGTAGTGTCTGCACGAGTGGATTGGGAATATCCTACTTACTCGACGCCGCCGTCCTAGTCGTAACGCAACCGCTTCCAACGAAGACTCGGGCCACTCTCGAGGACGTATACGAATAGGGAGATGTAGAAGAAAAAAAAAAGAAAAAAAAGGAATAAGGACCGATGGGTCTTTATTTCTTTTTTTTCACGATAAGGACTATACATATTAAAGTCTCGTTGTTAACACTATACGTAATGGATGCTATCTTCTATGGCCCTGAAGGATATTGGAAAGGTTACTCCGCAATTGGTAAACTATCGGCGGCAGCAAAGGTATCGGAAGACACGGCTAAGAGTTGGTTAGAGAAGCAAGCACTATGGCAAATTTATTTATCACCACCACGATATGTACCACGACCACATTGGACCGTATCGAAACCTAACGAAGTCCACCAAGCTGATTTGATATTCTTACCACACGATCGACCTGGGCGTGGACGGAAGCTATACAAGTACGCATTGGTGGTAATCGATGTGGCTTCTCGATACAAAGAAGCCGAACCTTTAGCTTCGAAAGATAGTGGTGAAGTTTCTGCGGCATTCGAACGAATCTACAAACGTAGTCCACTCGAATGGCCAAAGACGTTGCAAGTAGATCCTGGTAGAGAATTCATGGGACGTATGTCTGAAACGTTAGAACTACATGGTACGAAAGTTCAACGAGGCGAGGCTGGTAATCATAGAGCGCAAGGCTTCGTCGAACGAGCGAATAGAACGCTAGCTGAGAGATTGTTTGGATACCAATATGCACAAGAGATGGTACTTACTTCGGAAGGCTCAGAGGCGCGTAGTAGAGAATGGGTAGTTCGTTTACCAATGGTTATCAAAGCCCTGAATGGTGAGGTGACTCGACTTACAGGAAAGGAGCCTTCGAATTCCGTAGTGACGCAACAAGTAGATCTAAAGACTCCTACATATTCACGCACTGTTGGCTTGAGAGAAGAGCGCCTACCATTTGACGCCTTAGTTCGATATCTCTACGCCCCAGGAGAATTGGAAGGAGGTGAAAAACGTAGAGCCACTGATCCCGTGTGGAGTTTACAGATATACACCATTTCGCGAAGTGTAGTATCTTCGGGACAGCCTGTGCTGTACTACCTCGCTAAGCGAGAAGGGGGGAAGGATGCACCCAAACGTGGATTCGTTCGTGAAGAGCTACAAGTCGTTCCTAGGGATACGGAACTACCACCGAAAGATGTTCTGTTCGTATCCAAGCGCTAGACAGCATACTCTATTGGCTCGGTGTGGATTCCATCGGGAAGAACGCGTCTTTTGTCGTAGTAAGCCGATAGCCCAAGTTTCTGCTGTTCGTAGGTTGCCATACCTTCCGGCACTAGACGGAAGCCTCGGTTTTTCGCCATGTCAATACTACCCTGGAGTGCTGCTTCGAATCGAGCCCACGAAACGTCGTTGTGCCGTCTAGACATACCTTTGGTGGAATATTTCCTGCTGCCACCCACATCGACATACCAAGCTTTAGAACATAGGGCAATAGCGCGTTGACCTTCGAATTCGAGTTTGAAGAGTCCTGGCGTACGACTACTCCATTTGTCCCAAGCTAGCCATTCCTTTCTGTGGGCTGCGAAATCCTCTCGTAGGTCTGATCTTACAACTTCGTCGAGGCTGTTTCCAGAGATGGCAACGTACGCGCTGTCCGTATCCATCTGTATGTATTCGAAATCCTTGCGATCGACGTACTTATCAAGGAAGTCGTAGTAGAACTCGAGCATGCGAAGTTTGGCAAGCTGATATACCGCGATACCTACTTGGAAAGGGCGTTTGATTCGGATCTGGGCCTTTCTACTCTCGAGTTCGTATGCCTCACCAACCTCTTCCAGATCTTCGAACCAAACACTTCGCAATGCTTTGTCAACAACTTTCTCGTCTTTCGTATAGGTGACATCTGTTTGGCGTCCCAAGTCTTCGAGCAACTTTCCATAGGCGCTGTTTCCTAATAGCTTGAACACATCTGCCAGCAAAGCTTTACTTTTGTCTACGTCTCCCATGCGTCGCGCCTCAGTGACTTGGTCCACGAACCATTCGAAGATTTCTTTGGATTCGTAGTCTATCGTGCGGTAGACAGCAGTAATCACTGCGCCATGATCGAGATACCAACGTAGTAGGGGCTCGTAGAGTAGCAACCTCTTTCCAGAGAGACTCCCAACTAGCTTCTTTTCCTCGCTGAGCTTTCTACCCGTCCTTGCGAGGTAGGCCAACATTTGTGGAGAAATTGCTTCCTTGGGGATTTTCTTGTTGTAGAAGAAGGGGGGCATCTCCTCAAATTTCTGCCACAATTCTTTTGGTATCTCGATGTCTACCTCCGCGTAGCCAAACCACTCACCGTTTCGTAGACATTCGACGAAGTCTTCGGCTTCTAGATCTGGCTCATCATAGTGAACGACCTCTTCCTTTCCACAAGGCATTTCTAGGGCCATAGTAGAAAGATATAGGGCATTGGCATCGTATCCAAGAATCTTACGACAAATTTTAGTTCCACCCTGATGACTGCGAATCCTAGTCACTCCCGCTTCGTGGCGTCTAGTGAACACTATGCTTGGACCTCCCACGACAGCGCCTTTCAGCATGTGGTAGGCTTCCTCACCTGGAGCGTACATCTCGGCTCCCCGTTCTACACTACCTCGAAACAGGAACTGTAGCGAGACTCCTGGGATGGACACTGCGTCTTTCAGCATGTCTACTCCCTTCTCGTGGTAGAAATCTCGCATCTTTTCGAGTGCCTCTAGGAATGGGACTACGTCTAGGTCGTTGTAGTATCGTAGCCAATCTGCGAAGGTCTCCATTCCTTTGTCGTGAAAGGTGCACTCGCAATCTTCAAACTCTGATCTAGATAGTAGGTGTTCTCTTTTCAACTTTGAACCCCACTCTCGATAATCTGGTAATCCAACGTGATCCAACTTGTCGGGAGAGTCGAACCACTCATATGGGAAGAAAATCTTTTGCGATTCACATCCATAGGCAGCGATCCAACGTTCATAGGAAATTCCAGGTCCAAGGTAGTTTATCACATCGAGGAAACGAAAATCGGGAGTCAAGAGAAACATAGTGGAATTGGCTTTCTTCGCTACTCTGACTTTCTTGCATGTATCGGCAATAGATTCTACGAAATAGTTTCTGATCAAATTCAAATCATACCGGCCAGAGTTGAAGCCTAGAACGGGAACTTGGTTGACCCATTCGTCGATTCTCATCCGTTGTTCCTTTGGTAGTGTGTCAAAGGAGAATTCAGGTGTCTTGGGGCAGAACTGTTCCGCAACGCCTTCTTGGATGTTCTGCGCTCTTAGCTGGAGTTCTTCGACGAAGGCCGCTATAAGTTCCTTTGGATCACGTCGACAGAGATGGGTTGGTGTTCGATCGTACGTGTCGGCAATTGATACTGATATGGGAACATGAACGTTTTCGATGCTCAATCGGTCCGTTGGTTGTCGACCTTTCGTTCTATCGAGGTAGGCTTCAAAGTCGTACACTATGGCGTGTGGGTAGGCGGTTTGCGTTGGTGTTGGAACCGGTTCGTTCGTCTTCTTTGTAGAGCAACCCCAAGCCTCCACTACTACGTAACCTGCCTCACGTAGACTCTCCGTTCTTTTGCAGGTCTTACGATACAGACATCTCTCTTGAGGGAAGCATTTTGGGCAGCCGTGGAAGTAGCATCCATGAAATTGGAAAATGGTTTTCGAAAGAGGTTCGTAGCCATCAACCGCTGCTCCTTCGAGCCAATGCTCTCCACCATGTCCACAAGCTGCGTGATGAATGTGTTGCCCAATCCTTTCGGCTTCGCGTTTCAACCAGCGTAGAGCGGCTTTGCTGGCTGTGCTCTCTGGCCAGAAGGCTTTTTCGTATGCCGACTGAGGTACCGTAATTACTTTTCCAGGGCAAACAATCTTCGTTTCGCCACGACTACAACGATCTGCGTGGCGTTGAAGGTTCGAGGCATTTGTGAACCGTTGCTTACAAGCATTGCATACGTAGACGTGCCCTAGCTTTTTGACGTCCTTGATATAGAAGGCATGTCCTTCGTATATCCCAATCGTCATCGTATGCTTGTAGTGAGCTGCATGTCGCATCAGATGCCAAGCGCCAGCCTCCGTAGGTTCGTACACCCGAATGCCGATTCCAAAGTGTAACTCGACTTTCTCCAGCTGGTCTAAGGAAGTTCTGGGAACGTCTTGCGTGGGCGCTGTCAGGCGATAGAAGTTCTGGGCAAGTTTTCGAGCTGAGGTGTTGCACTTGTCTGCACGGGCTCCTTTGCATACGGCAAGGCAACGCCAAAGACATAGGTTGTCACCATATCGATCAAGGGCAATCATTCCTTTTTTCTGACGAAGCCATTGGGGTAGTGGACCTGTTCCCAACAGAGGCTGACGATCAATCACGACTTTGACATCCACGTAGATCCAACGCACGAAGGCCCATTGGGTATTTGGTCGATTGATGTTGTCGGGATTCAATCGAGCTGTCTCCTTGCTATTGATCCACTCCTCCGCATTGCCTAGGACATTCAACCATGGAGAACTGGGGACAGTCTTGGAGAATAGCATCACACGTCCGTCGTTGACATTGCGAATGCGATAGGTGTAGCCGTAGCGCAGGTAGAAGCTGGTGGTTACCTTTGCAACTAACTTTTCCATGATCCTAGGGGTTAAATCTCCTGCCACACCTTGGAAGAAGCGCCACTGGATAGTACGGCGGCCGATCTCCACTCCCTCGAGCATTCCATCTCTCTCATCGAGAATAGCCTCGGCCTCTCGAGCTAGACTCCGTGGAAGTGGCTCACTACGAGGCTCTTGCAGGAACCGTCGGAAGGCTCGGCGTTTGTGGGGCAAGCGGCTTCGAGGATCCGCTATGGACCTCTCTTCATCAGCTTTTGCCCTTAGGCTTGCCGCAACCTCCTCATTCAACTGTTTGGTTTCCCGCACGCGTTGAGCTCTTTTGTGAGGATTTTCCGAATCGCCTCGAAGAGCTGGAAACCTACCTGTTCGATCGGCTCGTTCGATTCTATTCTCCCATTCGAGAGCGCGAGCCTCAGCTATTGTCTGGGCTAGTTTGGATTTGTCGAACCTAGAAAAACCTCGCAACCCAAATTGCTTCGCTTGAGTACGTAGTTCTTCTAGGGTGACCATCTTCTATGTCGCGGGACAAAGAACACACAATCGGTGTCGATATACTATACATGTGCGGCTTTCTCTAATATGGATATCGAAATGCAATAGTGTTGGCAACGAATGGAAAAACTGACAACATTTCAAGCCTTATTTTCTTTCTTGTTCACGGTCTATGAAGTCAAAAAATGGATAAGTAGGTCAAAGAATGTTATCGCTGTAAGACAGCATTTCAACCAATTATGCTTCCAGTAGTATATGTGGAGGAAAAATGATGCCATTTTTTTTGTTAACGTAGGGGAGGCCTGAGGTTTAAACGAAGGCCTCCACTACGTTAACGAAAAAAACGGGTATCATTTTAACTCCACATATACTACTATTTCACGTAAATACGCATACGTACTTAAAGTGTATATAAGCCATGGCCAGTTATGCGCTTTTTTGAAACGCTTATTAGACCTTAAAAGAAAAAGACCGAACAATTACTAAAATTGTTTTCATTATTCTTTTAGCGGCTAAACTTCCAAATTTAGACTTCATTTCCGCGCACGTCTGGGGACTGGGACGAGAATGAAATGTGACGTCATCAACAGAACTTGTCTCTTCGCGGGTATGAAGCGACGCACCTCATTCATTTGGCATATTTGCAATATACTTGAACAGATAACTGAGAAAGATGATAATATCGCGATAAACTTTTCGGAGAGCTTTACTCGGCAAGGCCATTCATATCGAGCACCTTCTGTTGATGACGTCATCTAGACGCAGTGCCAATTTTCTCCCGCGCTTGATTTCGGCCCACAGACAACCAAAGACACGTTTTTGGGCAACTTTGAACGGCTAACACACCATGACAAATAAATCAAATCAACGTTTTATTCCGAAATCTTTGGCTATGGTCTCTAGTCTCTTCCTAAAAAAATATAATTAGCCAGGGCTTATACGTACTTTAAAAGGTGATTGTTTCTGTTTTCTTTCAGTTTCGGCGGGAAACTGGGGAGACGCTCGCGCGCGACCGGTTCATCAAAACTGAGCGCATGCCCGTGACGTTTTGTCGCGGTGTGCTTACAACTGTTGCATACAGCAAGAACAAAAGGTAAGTACATATGAGGCAGTCGTATGTTGAAAGCAGGCTCGACGCCCTCGTAATTAACCCCATTTTTAAAATAAAATTAATAAACAGGAAGAACACTTACTTGATAACAGGGTCAGACCTTCTCTCCTTCGCCTTCTTCTTGAGTTCTTTAAGCTCCTTCTTGGATTCCTTTATGGCCGTCTTCTTGTCCGAGATCTGATAAAACCAACAAACAGGAGCTGAGGAGGAGTTTGAACACCATTACATGTCATCTTAGGCCCGATTCAAACATGGAACTTTTCATGCGCCGAACGCAATTAAAACAAAAGACAATTGACCTACCTTATTATAGGAAATTAACAATGCACGTTGACAACGCGAAGAAAATTTACGTTACACTAAATTAACGCGAATTTTTCAAAAGTTAGGTTTACATGCATTAAATTAACGCGAATTTTTCGATAAGCATCTTGCTTTATTTACTGCGATTTTCATAATTCTGCAAACTCGCACTTTACATTTCTGAACGCCAAACTGCGTTTTGGCTTCCGTCAATAAAACCTTCCAAGACAAGTGCACGGATGTTTCTAAGTTTTTTTTAAAGCCGAAAATTTGGGTTTGAAGCCTAACTAGACCCTATCAATTCAAAAGATCTTTCAAAGCCTCACGGTGAAATCACCAAGAGCTGCTCACTCGTTTGATTGACGGAAACCAAACCGCAATAGTGACTCTGAAGAGCCAATAGAGGAGTCATGAACTAATAAGGTTTTGAAATGAAATAAAGGTGCTTTAAAATAACAATGTTGTAAAATAGCGTGCATTAAATTTACATCGACATTAATTAAGATACATTAAATTAACGCGAATTTTGTAAAATCGCGTTAATAAAGTGCATTGTTAATTTCCTATAATAAGGTATATCACTATGACGTCATATCAAAACAATCTATTGTTTAAACGCTAAGGATCACGGTCGTGGGAGGGGGACAAAACAGGGACAAAACAGCAACAACACAAAGGCAATCGCTATCAAATGAATTTTGAAGAACGTAGAATAGCGGTAACAGCCACCAAATACGGTAAATAATGTGGGATAAACATTGATACAGCTGATATCTGGAAACCAGACAATTCGAAGTTAAATTTTCCTCAGCAGAGCAGATTTAGTTCAAAACTCTATTGTTCAAGTCGATTCTGTCCCCCTCATAAACAAGCCGTGACGTCATAATGATATAGGGTAATTAGGCAGCTTCTTTTGATCTAATTTGGTTCGGCACATGAAAAGTTCGACGCTTGAACCGGGCCTTACGAACACGTATCCACGGTCCGTTTATCAAATTGTCGTTGCCTTTATTTATTTTCATTCCTGTCTTATTTGCGTGGTTCTTTTCGATTCGTTCTAATTTCTATCAGCTCAAGTCCAGTGCAACATAGCTTCCCTTTCCCTTGTTGGTTCCACTAGTGCAACTATTTGGTCTGTACGCTAATCGTTTTATCTATGAAAGACAAAACAATATTTTGCTGGCACGGAAGAGAAGCCTGGGAAGAGAGGTGGGTAATGAAAGATGGCCGTTAAGAATTTATATCAGTCTTCGGTCAGCCTTGCACTCAGCTTAAATTAATTTTATTCTGCTTTGTGAAGTAGCAGGACTGCATTGATCGGGGTAAACGTTCCCAGTTTATTTCCACACTGTAGATTTAAGGGTTTTCGTGTCCGGCTATGCTGAAAATATGAACTGACTTGATGTAAAGAGAAACACAGAGAAACTAGTGAAATAAGATGCGTTGGGCTGACCAACATGCCCAAGTATCTAACACTGTCAGCTGTGTCTGTCTGATTATGTAGGAGGCAAAATTAAACTAAATAAAACAACTGTATTTACGTGTCTAGTCTTCTAGCTGCCCCTAGAAAAGGTCTACCAAACGGGGACACGCATTCCTCGGTCGAATTGGAATTGGGTTGGTTTTTGAGGAGGGAGGAAAACCGGAGAACCTGGAGAAAAACCCTCGGAGCAAGGGCGAGATACCAACAAACTCAACTCACATGTGGCGCCGTGTTGCGGGAATCAACTCGGGCCACAGAGATGAGGAAAATCACTTAGACCTTCACGTCTTCTCGGATAACGACATAAAATCGTAGGTCCCACGTCGGCCTCAAGTTTACAGTCTTATCAGACTTTCACGAGTTACCAACGTCCAAGAAAGGTTGCTTTAGCTTTTTCAGTATACCTTGGTATGGTTATAGTTAGACCGGTAAAGTCACAGCAACGACTTACCGAACAGTGCAACCTGAAATCAAAATGTTTTATCCCACTTTATAATATATTCAATAAAATATCTGGATTCTGATTGGTCAATAACGAGTGCATAAAAAGATTAACGAGTGCACACGCTCTCAGTGAAAGTTTGCTCAGCATATTACAAACAGAATCGCATGAACTGCTCGTGCTATACGTGATTTATAGGCACCGAGTGATATCTTGAAATTGCACCCGCCTAAAGGCTCGTGCAATTATCAGAACTTTCAAAATATCACTCAGTGCCTATAAATCACGTATACACTCGCGTTCATGCGATTTCCTCTGGTATTTCTCACAGTATAGATGTGCAATGATTTGTTGATAAAAAGCTAGATCTTCCTGGACATTAAATATGAATGTCCTTCAAAGACATGGACACGAGTCATACCTTGAGTTGAAGGTTACTCATTGACTTCTCAAATGTTTTGGGAGCAGTCCGCTGAAAAACAATCAAAACAGGAAAAATGTTAGCATCACAGACAACACTGCATCATTTTTAAAGTGTCGTATAAGCCCTAGCTATTCCCCTGCCCCGCACCAACTTTCTCAAAAATAACTTTGGCTATAGTGGTGCGGTCCTATGAAATGACCTTCCGATTGAGTTGCGGCAAGCCAGAACTCTAAGTAGATTTCGCTCTGGTTGCAGCAGTTTCTTATCTTAGCTTAACTTAATTCGATTTTAAATTAGCACACGGCACTCGTGGAAAGCAGGTTTTTATTTGAGCAATTATAGATCAGTTTAGAGTTTGATAGTATTGTTAGTAGGACAATTTAATGGTGTAATCATTTGCCGATATCAAGTTAACATAGTAGTACAATAATTTTAAAGTAATTTTATATTGTAACCTTTTTGCAAAACCCTGATGAGCGTACCGTGTATAAATAAAGATTACTTACTTACTTACCGACATAGCAATAATAATAATAATTGTAGTCTGAAAATTTCGTTTGTTAAGAAATCAAATTTCAATGACGTCATTTAAGGGATAACCTATATATAGTTCCTTTTGCTATTTTTATGTCAACTCCACTTATTGAAAGATCGCTCTCTAAGATTGTAAGTATCGAATGTCTAACACTTGAAAAACAACTGTATAAATGAAGAAATTCAATGTTATGACTCAATAGCGTTCTCCCCAGATTCTAAATATAGAAAACTCATAATTGACGCAAAGCATCATGGGATTGAAATGCGGACAAAGACGCCAAGCATGAATGAAGAAATATGAAGGAAAAGATTGCTGGGGGAGATGTAAGAGTGACTCTAGATGTGAAAAAACACACTTCATAAATCGCTCAAAGTCAAAGATATCTCTTGTTCAGAGATGTATATAATTATAGAGGTTTTCTTGGCCTTTTAATTTTCGATGGAGCTTTTCCGTTCCAAATCCTTCACAGGGAATGCAGTGAGAAATGTCAGCGCTGGATAAGTGTCTGTACAGAAGACCACGAGACAAGTACAATGAAACGCAAGCGGGAGTTTGTCTGAACTACAAATTACTCAACTCTCCCACTCCCCGCCAGTAAACATAGCGAGAAGGAACTACAGTTCAACCATAGTTTACTTGAATTTATGGATTCTAATTTTTAAAGCGAAGATGTTTTTGAAGCGAAGACTCATGTACATCTACAATGCTGTGTTTTATTTTATGAACGCAAATGAAGTTTTAATATTGCTTTCGGAGTTATCGTGGGGAATGGGTATATTGTAGGTAATTTGAAAACTCGACAAATGCAAAAAATATATATAATGGCTTGAAAGAGCACACCAAAATAAGTAAGAATGCCGAATTTTAAGGTGATGTTACACGAGACAATTTTTAGCGACGATTTTTCGCGCAAAAAGTCAACAGTGTAACATGGCGCTCTGGACGATTTTTAACGCAATCTTCTTTGCGGCAACATGTTTCAAGTTTTGAATTACCTTCAAAAACCTGCAACATTGTTGGCCGAATTTTGTTGGAGTTGCTTCGTGTAACACCCTCGCCATTGACTTTTCGCGCAACGTCATCCCAGAAACCTGTTCGCTACGCCCACGGAAACGACGCTACGTCAACAAACAAAAGACTCCACTCGTCAGCCATGTTTCTAAACGAGGGTGTCGGAGTAGGAGCCTAGGTGCTAGCTACATGTAGATGTTGCGCTAAAAATCGTCCCGTGTAACATACCCGTTGCCGCAACAATGTTGCGCTAAAAGTTGTCTCGTGTAACTTGCATTAAAAATCGTCGTTAAAAATCGTCTCGTGTAACATCACCTTTAAGGTGCTATCTTTTTTCTTACAAAGTTTAAATATAAATTTGCAAACAAAAATACAGAGAAATGTATGTGGTGGGCACTGGCGAGTGATTTGTCTGTAAAATTTGTCGAACCATAAATTGTTAGCTCGTAACTTTGTCTGTTCAGTCTGAATCTAAACTATCTGCTCAAAACTTTGCAAAGTTCTAAATTTTCCAGCCATACACGACTTTCATAATGGCCGCCTCCTAATTTGCATATGTGATTTTCCGTTTCGGTTTTTTACCCACATTTATAGAAAATATGAACATTGCCATGTGAAAGAGCATGTCGACATTAGTGAACTTGTGAAAGTTGAGTGCTGTAGCTTAAAAAGCAATGAAGTTACAGCAAGTTGAAATTAGAGAGATTTGTATGAGAAAAACAGCGGACGCCTTACTAGCCTCGCTTTCATGTTTTTCTGCATTAGAAATGCTCATAGCTCAACAGCAATTCTCCACATTGCTCTAAAACTCAAAAATATTACTAGTTTTAATGTGATCTTTCATGTGGTAGCATTGGTTTCCCTCTACAGATTTATCTTCCAAATTATGCAAATTAGGAGGCGGCCATTATGAAAGTCGTGTATGGTATTAGCTTTGGTCTCCAGTGAATTTTAAAGAATTTCCAAATTAAATTACCTGTTGGCTGCATAATGTATCCCCATTCGTTGGTGATTGTGCAAACGGCTACATTTCTCATTCGCCATCTTACGGAAAAACCTGACTTTTCAACGTTTAGATGAAGTCTTCAACAATATTTTATGGGAAAATATGAGTTTTGGATTCAGTTAGCTTGACTATATTAAACCTAATAGACCAGTTGAAAACATGGCGCGAAATACAGTGTTTGTATGGGAATCCGATGCCAAATAATTTCCGTAAAATCTAATTTCTAGATTAACTGATCGAAATGTGAGGGATGTAGCTGTGCTGGGAAGTGTGCAATCGTGTTTTCAGTTTTCCATACGAAAATATACATTGGACTTTGACTCGTTCAGTCGTTGTTACAAGACAAATGCTTTTCAGAACAGCTACATCCCTCACAATCTTTTACCTGGTATCTTAAGTTTGTAGACGGTGAATATTTCAGAAATTATTTAGCATCGGATTCCCATACAAACACTGTATTTCGCGCCAAGTTTGCATTTCCAAATGTCGATGGAACTCGCTTGATAAGATGGCCATTTATCACTTTGTTTCAATCCTCTGTATTTTAGCCAACGTCTAAGCTGTTCGACAGTATAATAATCGGACTCTCTTTCAAAATATAATACAGGAAAGCCGTCATTTCTAGTGAATAGTCAGAGGACTAACTGAAGTGCTGGTCAATCCTTGTAAGTTCTAACACGAAAAGTGGTTTGTTTGTCCGCATCTTGGCGGGGGTGTCTAAATTTTGTGACGTCATCTGTGCGGAGCGCTATTCATTTTCAACTCATTTGCATAACGTCCCTTAAATGACGTCATTTGTAATGCTTTTTATTGCAATACTAATAATATCGCATAAAACGCCCAAAAATAGTTGAACAAGATTTAAAACACTTTGCTGCGCCCAATTAAATGATTTCTGGCTAGTGCGCTAGTGCTTGTAGGCACTTTAAAGAGCAATATGTCAACCCCTAAATTATAAACTTAATCACGACGAAAGACAAAAACAATTCAGATTAGCAGAGTATGCTTTCCAGGTAGAACGTAGAATTTGATGAAGGATGGCAAAGATTCGAGTGGGTGAAAAATACTGCTTTTACAACCTAAGACAAATTTATAGCAAATTAAACGGTTCACTTTATAGGAAAATCACATGCCTGACAACGTAATTCCACATTCAATGGTACGACAAAACCGATATCGTTTCGTAAACGCAAGTGCGCCGATTCAGCTGTCACTATGCGATTCTCACCAAAACCAAGTTCCAAGAATAAGATCAGTTTGTAATCCACTTTAATCTTTGCTCTATCGAAAAAGTTTGTAAAGCATACCAGGACATTCACCTAGTATTTATTTTCTATCTCAGGGGTTGTTTTTCGTAGTTTGTAAAGCATATCAGGAAATTCACATAGTATTTATTTTCTATCTCAGGGGTTGTTTTTCGTAGTTTGTAAAGCATACCAGGACATTCACATAGTATTTATTTTCTATCTCAGGAGTTGCTTTTCGTAGTTTGTAAAGCATACCAGGACATTCACATAGTATTTATTTTCTATCTCAGGGGTTGTTTTTCGTAGTTTGTAAAGCATACCAGGACATTCACATAGTATTTATTTTCTATCTCAGGGGTTGTTTTTCGTAGTTTGTAAAGCATACCAGGACATTCACATAGTATTTATTTTCTATCTCAGGGGTTGTTTTTTGTAGTTTGTAAAGCATACCAAGACATTCACATAGTATTTATTTTCTATCTCAGGAGTTGCTTTTCGTAGTTTGTAAAGCATATCATGACATTCGCGTAGTATTTCTTTTCTATCTCAGGGGTTGTTTTTTGTAGTTTGTAAAGCATACCAGGACATTCACATAGTATTTATTTTCTATCTCAGGGGTTGTTTTTTGTAGTTTGTAAAGCATACCAAGACATTCACATAGTATTTATTTTCTATCTCAGGGGTTGTTTTTTGTAGTTTGTAAAGCATATCATGACATTCGCGTAGTATTTATTTTCTATCTCAGGGGTTGTTTTTTGTAGTTTGTAAAGCATACCAGGACATTCACATAGTATTTATTTTCTATCTCAGGGGTTGTTTTTTGTAGTTTGTAAAGCATATCATGACATTCGCGTAGTATTTCTTTTCTATCTCAGGGGTTGTTTTTTGTAGTTTGTAAAGCATATCATGACATTCGCGTAGTATTTCTTTTCTATCTCAGGGGTTGTTTTTTGTAGTTTGTAAAGCATATCATGACATTCGCGTAGTATTTCTTTTCTATCTCAGGAGTTGCTTTTCGTAGTTTGTAAAGCATATCATGACATTCGCGTAGTATTTCTTTTCTATCTCAGGAGTTGCTTTTCGTAGTTTGTAAAGCATATCATGACATTCGCGTAGTATTTATTTTCTATCTCAGGGGTTGTTTTTTGTAGTTTGTAAAGCATACCAGGACATTCACATAGTATTTATTTTCTATCTCAGGGGTTGTTTTTTGTAGTTTGTAAAGCATATCATGACATTCGCGTAGTATTTATTTTCTATCTCAGGGGTTGTTTTTTGTAGTTTGTAAAGCATACCAGGACATTCACATAGTATTTATTTTCTATCTCAGGGGTTGTTTTTTGTAGTTTGTAAAGCATATCATGACATTCGCGTAGTATTTCTTTTCTATCTCAGGGGTTGTTTTTTGTAGTTTGTAAAGCATATCATGACATTCGCGTAGTATTTCTTTTCTATCTCAGGGGTTGTTTTTTGTAGTTTGTAAAGCATATCATGACATTCGCGTAGTATTTCTTTTCTATCTCAGGGGTTGTTTTTTGTAGTTTGTAAAGCATATCATGACATTCGCGTAGTATTTCTTTTCTATCTCAGGGGTTGTTTTTTGTAGTTTGTAAAGCATATCATGACATTCGCGTAGTATTTCTTTTCTATCTCAGGGGTTGTTTTTTGTAATTTTATTTTAAAGAAACTTGAAGGTTCAATTTGATTGACGGGTTAACCAACCCAGACTTGCTTCAGTGTCCTTTGGCCCACCCACTACAAGCTCTGCAGTAACTATCCCTAAAAACCTCCCACCCACTCTTACAACAAAGTGTGCAGTAACTAACCATACCCCTCCCACCCACAACAACAAAGCCTGCAATAACAAACCCTCCCCTCCCCTCCCACACAACACAACAAAGTATGCAGTAACTAACCCTACCCCTCCCACCCACAACAACAAAAGCCTGCAATAACAAACCCTCCCCTCCGCATACTACTGACCTGATGGTTACAGAGGATGGCCACAGCCCTGTTGGCACGGTTGTACGACAGGATCTTGGCATTCACATTATTAGCATAATCCGTTAATTGCTTGAGCTGATCTTGTAGTGTTAAGGAGGCATTGAACGTACGGAACACCTTGGCCGTCAGTCCCTCCATCAGTTCTGACAGGTATTTATTTAACGATGTTGTCTGTAATAATACAGTAATCAGTTATATCTCTCACTTACATGTACCTTACCCTCATTAAGTTAAATACATGAAGGCTGAAATTAAAGTATTTGGAAATTCATCCAAGACAAAACTAACCACAATAGCTGATATTACAGTGGCGCCTATGAATAGCAGTTTCAGGGTATTGACCCAAACGCCTTACCCCATTGAAACCATCATTCTTGCATGACACCAACACCCTCTTAAACAAGCACAACTAATTTGGATACAGGTTGAATAGTGCTTCATTACATTGAACTGAGGCGTTCGGGTCAATACCACTGAAACTACTATCCGTAGACGCCACCGTAATATCAGCAATTGGGACTGACAACAAAGTATCTACAGTAACTAAGCCTACCCTCCATCTACTATAACAAAGTCTTCAGTTACTTACCCTGTAACTACCCCTAGGTCGTTTCCATAAAAAGCTATGAACAAGCAAGCTTTCCCTCCACCGAAACCTTCTCTACGATTTTTAACCTTATGAGCTCATAAATTCGTTTATTGAAAAAAATGTTTGAAAGATTCACAGTTGCTAAACATGGCATTCTCTTTTCTGTCAGAGTATTAAATTGTGTCGCTTGTTTCCTGTAGATATCCGTCCTCTGAAATACAAGAAAGTGGTCGGTACTTTTAGTACTTCCTTAGGCAATAATTGTTTGTGTTTGCTAATGTAAACAACATTGTTTTTTTCGGTGGATTCCTTTTCGGAATACCTGAAATGTGTACCAAAAGAACGTGCAGCCATACATTGATGTCAATTTGCGATGAACTTTATCGCCAGATAGGTTTTCGAGTGCTGATTTATTTAGGGCCGTTACCGTTAGTCTGTCGAACAGGTCGTCGCCGTCTTGCTTTCCTTCCATGAAGAGTTTCATGTTCTTGAATGCCTGCAAAGAGAAATAACGACATAAGTGCTGGTAAGGAATCACAAGAATGAATAAAGTTGATTAGTATATACCACACCAGTGAATATCACTTTTCGCGCGCTCGGATTGGCTACTCAAACAGTGAATATGATTTCATATTCACCTCTGAGCAAAGCAGCGATCATCTCTCGCGAGTTTTTGTCCATTTGACAGAAAATGAAATACCTATTTGGTGCTGGCTATTCACCCGGAGTGTGGTGAATAATTGTTAAATATACCGGAGATATAGCACATTTGGTATGAGTGGGAAACTTGCGGCAATGACACACGGCACGGTTACTGTACGGCATGTCGTGACGTTGAAATCGTTCCCTATTGTTTTTGTATTTCTGATCCAATCAAATTACAAAGTTAATGTTCAGTACAGTTACATTACGGTTACGATACGGACATGCCGTATTTTTGTTCATATGAAATCCGGTCTAATGTCCATTATTTTGTCCTTCTGATCCAATCACGGTTCAGTAAAGTTATAGTACAGCTTCAGTCGTACTATGCAATAACTCTGCCCTCCTCCGCCCACCAGTCTTTTAAGAATGAGAAGTAAAATGGGTACCCTGTGGCATAGAAACACAGGGTTCCCAACGGTAATAACTGGTTTGTTTACAAGAGATGCCTGCGGAGAAGGAACACTGAAATCTGTCTGGTAGAACATGTCTGAACCTACCCTCTTTTCGATTGGTACAAAGTTTAAGTACCGTACGGAGTCCTTTCCGAGGAAATCGAACTCGACAACGCACTCCTTATCTTCCCATTCAGGATGAAGTTCTGGTTAGAAAGAAAAGATTATCAGCAAACTATGATCAGTAGGGTTTTAAAAGACTGAGGATTTTATCAACCATTATAACACACTTGACACGGTTTTCTTTGTTCTTCATAGGGGTGAAACTATGGTATAAATCCGTTCAACAATAAACTGTTGCAGGGTGGTTTAAACCTCGCCAAATGTGATATAAGTCTGTTTCATACCTCGAACATCCCTACGTTTAGGGCTTAGAACCAAAGGTTCGAGGTATGAAACTCTTACTTGAAAAATCGTTGCGATAGAAGTGTTGCAAAATGACCATTTTAGGCGAATTTGTGTTCTTTGTGCTGATTCTTCATAGGTACCGACTGAGTGTCAATCAACAGTCAGCAGTTGAGAAGTCAATCACATTTCTAGTGTGCCGATAACTGGTGGTTGAGAAGCAATCAGATTGCCACATTCAACTTCATCCAGACGTTTTACGGACCTCGTAATAGCTCCTTACAACGATACTTACTAATGTGCTCTACTCTCAAAGAACAGCAGCCAACAGTATCAGCAGTGTCGTCATCTTTCTCGTGACCAGCTCTCAGAGCCAGCTGTAATGATAAACACATTTAACTGTTGGACGACAAATGAGAATGTGTTATTAAGCAAAACCTGTTTGTAAATCCAATCGATTGTCGATCTTTCTAAAACAGCGTTTTCAAAGACAGCTGCAATCCAGCATCCATGGCAACGCCTTTCCCATGGGGATCACAAGCTCAATTCATTCGTAAACGAAGTATTATATCAGCACGTGACTGTATCCTGCCAAAATCATCCGACAATAGTCCAGTTTCGTATTCGAAAATAACCGCTGAATGCAATGACTACTGACGCATGTACGCAGTGTTAGCCTCATTCTGAAGTTAAACATTCATAAAAACCAACGAGAAGGTGGGCTATTCACAACACTGTGTATTGTTGTAGTTTCGCGTTTTGCACCTTCTCGCTGGTATTTAAGAATGTTTAACTTCAGCATGAGGCTAACCCTGCGTACATGCGTCTGTAGTCATTGTATTCAGCGGTTATACGCCGTTAAAGATCTACTAATCACATGCATGTGTGACGTTAAGTGATTTGTACATATATATTCAGAAAAGGAAAAGTATGGCCGACGGCAACGCCTCTCTGACTAGGACTTATTTAGAATGAAAATTAGACAAAAAACTCACTGTATTTTGTAGTTATTTAATGAGACGAATATAGATGTCAGGGCTCGAATTTAATGCTCATGTTTTTAAATCTGACAAAATACTGCTGCTCGTTTATTAAACAGTACTTAGTAATAATGTTTATGGAAAAATGACAATTAGTATTGGTAATCATTAGTGTGCAAGTTCAATTAACGATTAATAGTGCTTGTGATGTTTGAAAATTCTAACAAAATAACACGAGTACGCAGGACGAGTGTTATTTGTGGAATTTCCAAACATCACAAGCACTATTAATCGTTAATTGAACGTTACACACTAACGTTAATAATACAGATGCAAAAATTAAAAGGAGAACTAGTTTTTGCATCGAATTAACTGTGTTTGCACCGAATTAACTAGTTTTGCACCGAATTAACTAGTTTTGCATCGAATTAACTGTGTTTGCACCGAGTTAACTAGTTTTGCACCGAATTAACTAGTTTTGCATCGAATTAACTGTGTTTGCACCGAGTTAACTAGTTTTGCACCGAATTAACTAGTTTTGCACCGAATTAACTGTGTTTGCACTGCTGTTAGTAATTAACGTGTCTATGCTCAGCCAATCGGAATTGAGTATTTTTGTACCTATATTATTAAAATAATAATAATAATAAGACTGCCCTCACCTTATCAATAAAATACAATGCTACGCCCCTGGAACAGAAGAAAATGGTAAGTGGGCGATGCTAACATTACTGATTCACCTATTGACTAGGAACTAGTAGCTAAATCGTAATACTTGTCATGGTTTAAACCAAGGAGGTGGTTAGACAAAGAGGCATGAATAGGACACAAGGTTGCCAAACCTCATCATAAGAAAAACAACTCCTTTGAAAGAAGACTAAAGCCCGGCCCTCACTGGTGACATAAGCATAAGCACAAGAGTCGGCTTACAGCCGACTGTAGCCTTGCCGTAACCGTGATGTGCCGTATTTCTGTAATTTGATTGGATCAGCAGGACAAAAACAATGGGAAACCATTTCAACATCACGGCATTGCGTACGGAAACCGTACTGTAGTTAGTGCTGTAGTTTGTCCCACTCATACGAAATCTGCTCTATGCACTAGTGAGGACAGCCACAACATTAACACACAAGAAAATCAAAACGTTCTGTTCTTCTTGTGCTTATGTTGCTGTTTTTCCTAGCGAGGATATAAGCACAAGGTAGTGAGGACAGCAGTGACACAACGTTATACCTTGTGCTTATGTCGCTAGTGAGGACTGAGCTTTGACTGCCTATAAGTCCTAGCCAGAAATCATTGATTTACCATTTTGGGGTTATTTATGGTCGTAATGTTGCTTTAAGATGCATTACAATGCTTGAAACAACGTCATTTAAGGGCCATTATGCTAATGAGTTGAACATGAATTGAGTCATAACACTGACTTTCTTCATTTATGCAGTTGTTTTTAGTTGACACACATTTGATACAATCTGAGAGATATATCTTTTAATACATGGAATTGACATAAAAACAGAGGAAAAGAAACTAGAATTAGGTTCTGACTTAAATACTAGTAATGTCATTGAAATTTATTATTTTTCCTCTGTCAGTCATTTTGTTTTTATATCAAACACAAGAGCAAGTTGTTGATCAGGGGTTCCAAACTCTGAGAAGCAATGAAAGCACGAGGCTACTTCGGCCGAATGCTTTTATTGTTTTGAGGTGTTTGGAATCCTTGATCAACAATGAAGCTAGAGTTTTTGATATTACTTCTCACACCAATACAATACCTGCATTCATAAATCAGTAGAAAGTATTGTTTCCCAGTATTTTATTGCAGACATTATAGAC
This sequence comes from Actinernus sp. WN-2022, assembly GCA_030867875.1. Classification (NCBI taxonomy): domain Eukaryota; kingdom Metazoa; phylum Cnidaria; class Anthozoa; order Actiniaria; family Actinernidae; genus Actinernus; species Actinernus sp. WN-2022. The sequence goes on from JAOWCC010000019.1 coordinate 89,367,093, forward strand.
TACAAGGGTTGTTATTGTTATTTTGTCACAGTCGTTTCAATGAATGGCCTGATAGCGTAGTGGACAAGACAGTGGACTAGTAGTCGGGAGTAGTCGGGAGCAGCCATGAGGATTATGGTTAGAATCGCACTCTGGACACCGATTTATATTTTTATCTTCTACTTCACTTCTCTTCATGTGAAGTCATACTTATACTGTAATCCTTGTAGCTTAATTAGGTCCATCACATGCATGAATCTTGATACCCAATGAGATCACTAGTGATTTGGATCAAATATCTTTGGATCATCAAGTGTTTCATTGGGTATCTAGATTCATGCATGTGACCAAGTGCAGTCCTCTGATTGACTAAAAATCTCATGAATTATTAATGAGTTTGAGAATTTTAAATCAAGTTAACTGTCTAGGGCTTATAGGCACTTTAATTAAAGGAGCTGTATCATGGTGAGGGACACACCTTTAAAGGAGCTGTATCACAGTGAGGGACACACCTTTAAAGGAGCTGTATCATGGTGAGGGACACACCTTTAAAGGAGCTGTATCACGGTGAGGGACACACCTTTATATTCCAGGCCGGAACAAATTCATTTTCAGTAGTCTTCATATAAACTGACTATCGTAGCACACGTGTGGGATGGATAAAATCAAAGTAAACGACAGTGCAAAAATGATTAACAAACTGTGTGTAGATCTAGTCTTCAGGGAAAATATTGCATATCCTTTCAATCAAGCATTAAGGGAGGGGACTTTAACCATTTGAAGCCAATTAACAGCCATCGAACATTGATTCCAGACATGTGCAGAACCATGACACAACACCTTTAAGATATTGGCAAATTAGTATTTTCAAATATACTGTTTGTTAACAGTGCTTGTGGTTACCTTTGTCTCACTCTCATTTCTTTGGCTCTCCAGTCAACCTTGTAGCCCTCTCTTATTTTATGTACACAATCCTGTGGAAACAAAACTAACATTTGATATATAGCAGACTACATATACATGTATACATAAGTGAAACAAATACAGCCCAGGCTGGAGTTGTAACACCTTCCTGGAAGCAACTCTGTGATTTGATTGGTTGAGCTGGAATGCAACTCTGTGATTTGATTGGTTCAGCTGGAATGCAACGCTGTGATCTGATTGGTTGAGCTGGAATGCAACTCTGTGATTTGATTAGTTCAGCTGGAATGCAACTCTGTGATTTGATTGGTTCAGCTAGAATGCAACTCTGTGATTTGATTGGTTCAGCTGGAATGCAACTCTGTGATTTGATTGGTTCAGAACTGAAATGGTTTCCCAATGTTTGTGTCCTTCGGAAAAAGATGGAGGTTGTACATTTGACCACAATCCCTTGCAAACTTAACACAGTATAAAACATGCACAAATCCTATCTTTACTTCAATGAATAGCAAACTTGTACTGGCTTGTTTTTTTAAGATTTATAGCCTCTCTATTGCGATTGTATTTTTTTGTGTGCAACGGTTTGTAAAGTACAAGCCACCATCTTGTTCTGTATGGTGAATTGTGCCTTATATGTAAGCAAGAGAGTGAATCTCCAATATGCATGCTACTGTGCAAGGATAATGTCTAATAAAATATATTTTTAGTAACCGGAAGCAGTTGAGCTGAAGCAAGTGCGTGAGCAAGTGACAACTGCATGAGAATGTTGTTGCGTGCTCACACACTTTGCTTCAGCTGCTTCCAGTTACCAAAAATAGATTAGCTATTATCCTTGCACCTGTGCACTACAAGATTCCCTCGCTTACTAATACTCTCTTGATGTAAATCATTGCCAAAACTTTGCCACTTGTATGGAATCCACTCTATGGAGGCCAACTGAAAGTGAAAATGCCTTTCATATTTTCATGATGCAGAGCTTGATGCCACTAACAACTGTTGATAATTGTCAATACTCTTTTACTAGCAACATGGTCTGATCCAACAACAATTTAAAGAGTTCAGCAAGATTCTTCTAGCAAACGTTTTAGAGTTGTCATGAGATTTTACTTGCAGTACTAAAAATTTACTCACAAGCACACAAGCCTAATTTGCCATATGGAACCAAGACAATGGTGCTTGAAGGAATACTTTAGTTTCTTATAGCAGATACTGTTGAGAGAAACACTCCTAAATGAATATAATCATATTCTGCAGCTATTTAGGTAATTCAGTTCATCCTAAAATCAGGGATTTTATTGTAATTTTCCCTACATGTAGCTAGGATTACATCAATAGGATTACAATTTAGTAGGGGCTTTTCACATAAACCTCGAATGGATTCGGAAACAGAAAGCAATCAGACCAGTGTCTTGGAATGTTGAAAATCTATCGGACATTATCGGTCATAGTCTGCTATCTAACAACTATCTGAATCCCAAATATTGCTTTATGATGGTGTAATTACCAATATGTGGGACACCAGATAACAGTATACACAACAATGGCCTGCATACATTAATGTAGCAGTGCAAAGGGAGAAGGGGAGAAGAAGAGAGACAGGAGCCAACCTTGAGTTTTCTTGCAGTCTCGTATTTCCTCCAATCTTTCTCACCCTATGAGAACAACAATCATATACAATCAGTGACAGCTACAACAACAATCACATACAATCAGTGACAGCTACACTTGAGGAGGAAGGACGTGTTTTGCTTCTCTCCGTCATCGATTCCATTACCTGACCACTTATGTGTAATCTACTTTGACCTCGGATTCAGTTGTATTGATGGGCATATTGTAGCCGACGAGTTAATCGATATAACGAGATTTACCGTTAAGTAATTGCAGCGTTGAAAAGTGGTTGGATCAGCTATTTCATAGACAAAATGGCCGCCAGCACTACTGCCTCCGCCGAAGCGTCCCGCAGAACTAGAAGAGAAACAGAGACAAGAAGAGAACTAGAAGGCTACTTTACATCAGAAGCTTTTCACACCACAATACATGATGCCTTGTCGAAACAGTTCGAGTACTATCTTGCTTCAGAAACTTTCCAGAATTTCATGAAGGAAACAACAAAAACGCAGGTCTCGAAAGCCGTCAACGAAGCTGTCGACGAAGCTGTTAAAGAAGCGGTTGACAAGGAGGTCGGACCCTTGAAAACTCAAATCAGATATCTGTCTCAAGAATTAGCCAAAGTCAAAGCACAAGCAAATGAGAATGAACAATATTCGAGGAGGTACAATGTTAGAATTTATGGTATCCCGGAGGAAGAAAGTGAAAATTGCTACGACAAGGTACTAGCATTCTGTGATCAAGATTTAAAGTGTTCCATTGAAAAAGAACACATTGATAGAGCCCATCGTGTCGGCAGGCCAAGGGAAGATCAATCCAGACCTATGATCGTTAAGCTTATGTCATACGAAGATAAAGCTCGTATAATGAAAGGAAAGAGAAATTTGCGGGGGAAAAGGCTATATGTTAATGAAGATTTAACAGCAGCAAACAAAAAGCTCTTCGACACAATTCGTAAAGAACAACAGGACCTCAAGGTCTGGACCAGCGATGGAAAGATTCTCATCAAATTGGCTGATCAAAAAATTGTTCGTATCAAAAGCATGGAAGATATGTTACACCACAGACTTTAAATAGTTTCCTTCTGCCCCGTCTTACACCTGAACTTAATATCTATGAACGTGTTAAACATCCAAACTTTAATCTGTTTTCTGATGTTATTTTTTCGTACTTGTTTTCTCTACTTAGGTATTAACTTAGCGTTCTTTATTATGCGTCTCTCTTTTATGTCCTTTATATTATCAGTACTATTCCTACTTTATTCTTACGTACAGGTGCAACATGAGGTAAGTTTACGTTTCTGCTTCTTTTATAAATGGGAATTAGCTTAGCATTATATCGGGCAGCTATTGGGACTTTTAATCGGCTCAGAATTTCAATCTCTAACTTCGTTATTAGTATATCATGGTTAAGTACTTTTTTGCCCGGTCTGTTTATGTGCTTCTTAATCAGACATTTGCTCCTCATAATTTCTGGAAATATTGAACTGAATCCCGGGCCTTGCTTATCGTCATTGTTGTTAGGTCATTTAAACGCTCGAAGTTTGAGTATGGAAGATAAATTTGATGAAATTTCTTCCCTAGTTTATGAAAATAAGTTTGATATATTTGCATTTACTGAAACATGGCTTGACGCTAGTGTTCCTAACGATGCAATTGTTATTCCGGGATTCAGTTTACCTTTTCGCTTGGATAGACATAGACACGGGGGAGGCGTTGCCTTATATTTATCTGAATCGCTTATTGTTAAACGTAGATATGATCTTGAAAGAGCCGGGATGGAATTATTATGGGTCGAGATTAAGCTCGTTACTCGCAATATGTTATGCGGCGTCTGCTACAGACCTCCTAAAAATGATAGTCAGTCTATTGAATATTTTTTTGAGAATTTACAACACATTTTTGACCAAGTGCGTAGGTTGAATAACCATGAGTTAATTGTATTACTTGGCGATTTTAATGCAAATTACAATCCTTTAAATCCTTTAGACAGTTGCGATTTAGGTGTTCGTCTTTACAGTTGGCTTGACTCAAACAATCTATTTCAATTAATTACCGATCCTACAAGAGTAACTGAAAATGGCTCTACGTTTTTAGATCTAGTTATTTCTGACTCGCCTGCTTATTTTGTTAATTCCGGATCACTGAGCCCACCGTCAAACTGTGATCACTCGGTCATTTACGCGAAAATGTCAATTTTAACACCAAAACAATGTGCTTTTACTCGACTGATTTGGAATTTTAATTCTGTTGTTCCTAATGATTTGGTTACTGAATTAGAGGAGGCCGACTGGAAATTCATTACTAACTCCAATGAAAATATCGATATTGTTTATGAAAATTGGTTCAATCAGTTTAGAAATATAGTCGAAAAACACATTCCATGTGTTAAAGTAACAATAAGACCAAAAGATAAACCATGGATGACCAGCGAGATCCGCAGAGAAATACGGAAAAGAAATAGATTACTAAAGCGTCTACGTAAATGCAATACGCACGCAGCGTGGATGCTTTACACACAACAACGTAATCACACAACTTCATTAATAAGGATCTTAAAGAAGAGGTATTTTGATAAGGTTAATGAAATACTTACTGATCCTACTACGTGTGCTAAAAAGTGGTGGGGCATTGTTAAATCTCTTTGTAACGAGAAAACAATATCTTCTATTCCGGCAATCATTGAAAATAATGAAACTATTTATGATCCTCAAACAAAGGCTTTTATTTTTAATGAACATTTTGTTAAACAGACAGAATTAGACACGGGATCAGTCATACTTCCTCCAATGGATTATTTTCAAACTGATTTTTTTCTTTCACGCTTAGAAGCTACTGACGACGAAGTACTCGCCCTATTAAGACTTGTGGACATTTCCAAAGCTTGCGGTCATGATGGTGTTGGTAACAAGATCATAAAATTATGTGCTGATGGACTATATAAATCTTTTACTAGCCTAATCAATAAATCGCTTAGTCACGGTCATTTTCCAAATCAATGGAAACTTGCAAACGTAGTTCCACTTTTCAAGAAGGACGACCGGCAAAGTAAATTGAATTACCGTCCCGTTTCGTTACTTTCAAGTCTCTCTAAGATAATTGAGAAAGTCGTATTTATTCGTTTGTACAATTTTTTAATAAGAATAGGTTTTTTGTATCCCTTCCAGGCTGGCTTTCGTCCAGGAGATTCTACAATTAACCAGCTTATTTATATTGTGCATCAAATTTATGAGTCATTGGAAAAGGGGTTTGATACAAGAATGATTTTCCTCGATATTAGCAAAGCCTTTGATAGAGTATGGCACGATGGACTTCTGTACAAATTAAAGTCGTTAGGTGTTCGGGACCCTCTTTTAAGCTGGATAGCAAGTTATTTATCTGGAAGGAAACAACGAGTAATAATTGAAGGACAAAGAAGTGATTGGTTAGAAATAAGAGCAGGAGTACCTCAAGGATCTGTTCTTGGTCCCTTGCTTTTTTTGATTTACATAAACGACCTTCCCAATAAAATATCATCAAACTGTTTCTTGTATGCAGACGATACATCGTTGCTTAAAATAGTTGATAATTCCCCGTTGCAATCAGCTGAAGAATTGTCGGCTGACTTAATTAATATTACGGATTGGTCAAATAGCTGGTTAGTTACTATGAATTCTACCAAAACTAGGAGTATTACGTTTACCGCTAAGATAAACAAACAAATGCACCCACCCCTTATTTTAGGAAATGGTATTATAAAAGAAGTTGATAATCATACTCATTTAGGGCTAACACTATCTAGTAATTTATCTTGGAGAAACTATATTTTAGGCATTCAACAAAAAGCTTCTAAACGTTTAAATCTACTCAAACGTATTAAGTATAAAGTAAACAGATCAACTCTTATTGTTCTTTACAAAAGCCTTGTTCGACCAATTATGGAATATGCTGATTGCGTTTGGGATGGATGCACTAAAAATGAAAGCGATCTTCTAGAAAATGTACAATATGAAGCTGCTAGATTGGTAACTGGGGCTATGAAAGGAACCAGCAGAGCTAGACTTTTGCATGAATTAGGATGGGAAGATTTAAAAACAAGGAGACAGATGCATAAATTAGTTCTACTCTATAAGATAGTTAACCATCTCACACCTGACTGTTTGTATAAGTTACTCCCTTTAAAAGTTAGTGAACGAACGAGACTTTCGCTTAGATACGGGGAAAATTATACTCTGCCAACTAGTCGAACTGAGAGACATAAACGTTCTTTCTTCCCTTCTGCCATTAAACTTTGGAACAGCTTAGATTTAAAAATACGTAACATATCAACCTTAGCCTCTTTTAAATTTGCTGTGAAATCTACATTTGAATGTTTACAGTATAATACATTGTATAACTTTTCTGTTTCTAGATTTGCCTCAATTATGCATACCCGTCTAAGAATGAAAAACTCGCAATTGAATTTTGACTTATTTATAAGAAACTGCATCTCCTCTCCATGTTGTCTTTGTGGATTTCCCAATGAAACATCAATGCATTTTTTCTTTTACTGTCCCATGTATGCTGCCCAACGATCCAAACTCCTTACCTCTGTTGCACTTACTATTAGTAATTGGCAAACTTGCACGGACAAATTTAGGTTAAGAACTTTACTGTTTGGAGACTCCAGCCTATCACTAACACAAAACGAATGTATTTTTAAGGAAGTCCAAATATTTCTAATGGAGTCAAATCGTTTTTTCTGATTTGTCCTTGCAACTCGCCTTCTGTATTGTCATTTTCTAGCCTATTAATCTTTTCGTGTTGTTTCAATTTAAGTCTTGTAATGATCATGTATGTATGTAGCTTAGTTCCTCCTTTCGTTTCCAGTTATAATTTGTAAATAAATGTTGTGTAAGCTCCCTAGATGAGCTCCTGCTCCTGGAGCAAACACAAAGAATATATATGTTTAAATAAAAAAAAAAAAAAAAAAAAAAAAAAAACAATCATATATTAATTAGACCATATTCATAATGGGTGAGCCCTTCATGTAGGACCCATGAGTTGCAATGGAAATCTCTTTCATGCACAGGGCATGACGAAAATCATCAAAGCAGATTGTTGCCTTGGTTTAGTAGCCCAAAGCTTTACCAGTTTTTTTTAGTATTTTTGTTCATTTCTGAAGTTTACCTGCCAAAAGTGAGTTAAACAAGTACTCACTTCGCATCACAAAGTACATACGTTCTACAGTAACCAGGCATTCAATCTGAAGAGCGAACATTGGATGCCAGGACTTCAAAGTTGCACGTTCACAGTGTTGACTAACAATTACTCACGACTAGTGGCGAAAGTGCTGAAAACTTTGGGTATATAATACATCATTATTATTATTAATTTAATATTTTAACAGGAAGCTCTAGTTTCACACCAGTGATTTTCAAAGAGGTCCTGCAAAATAGTACATGTAATAGAATAATAGCTAAAATATTAAAAGGTCAGGAAAACTACGATTACATAGGGCTAATTACATGTAAAGTACAAGCTAATAAGGAATGAGCTAATTTAAAGCTAATAAAGTGGAAACAATTACAAACTTCTAACATGGGTAAAAAGGCTTAACTTAAAATTCACAATGGTGTTGCTGTGTATAAAAATTATGCCACCACTAAGATTGTTCCAGTCCCTAACAGCATGATATGCTAGGCGTTGTTTGCCCCAGTTCGTTTTTACAGTTGGCAGACGAAAGTCATCACCATTGCGTGTGTTATAATTATGCTACTAGTCAATCATTGATATTAAGTCTAAATGGGATGTTAATAGACTGTTTTTACATTTGAAAATGTATAAGCATCTGTGGTATAATTTACGCTGGGACAAATTCAACTAGTTACATGTAAGAGACTGGCGAGCATCAGTAGCCGAAGAGTGTAGAGGACGGTCGAGAATCAGCTTGGCAGCTTTATTTTGTAGTATTTGCAATCTCTGCATTAGAGTAGAGTTATCTTTGTCTCCAGGGCTCGACACTAACTTTTAAGACTTGTTGCCACAGTGGAAAAGTAAACTGAGTAACTATTGAACATGTATTAAAAACATACTTTCCAAACCAAGCTTTTTACTTTCCACAGGAAAATTTTACTTTCCAGCGGTAACAGGTAACTGTTAGTGTCGAGCCCTGGTCTCCCCACACTATGTCGCCATAATCGAACAAAGGTAGATCAACAGGTGATTATTGGGCAGTCTTTAGCAATGGATGGTTTACCTACCTTTGCAATGAATATCATTAACATGTGAAGGAGAATGTCCACATTAGTGATCTTGTGAAATTTGAAGATTGTAGCTTAAAGCAATGAAGTTACAGCCATTTGAAATGAGAGATTTGTATGACAAAAACATGCCTTTCCAGCCTCGTTTTAGTTTTTTTTTTTCTGCATTTGAAATGCCTCAAACTCAAAAGCAATTCTCCACATTTCTCTAAAACTGAATGCACTTTATACAATGTAGTTTTAATGTGATCTTTCATATGGTAGCATTAGTTCCCTCTACAGATTTATCTTCCAAATTATGCAAATTAGGAGGCGACTAAGGGAGCACGTCCAAATATCGGGCGGAAATCCGATCCGATGCCGTTTCCGATACATGAGCATCGGGAAAATGTAGAGGTACTTTCAAGTCTTGTCCGATTCCGATAGCAAATATTCCGATCCGATCCGACATTACAGTGACTTGTTCGGAACTCACATCAATCTGTCCGATTTCCAAGTTGCTCTATTAAATTTTTGTAAACATGATTTACGCCAGCACGAGTTGACATAAACCCGAGTTGAACTCAGGAGCCGAACTCAATTGTTGTGCTGCTCAGGCACCGATCCCACGCTTCAGAAAACAACAAACAGACCCCAAGACAGACATGAAGAACTATATTTTTATTCGGCAAGCGTACGTGTTCATTGCACAATTTCGTATTTTAACCTTAATTTCACCAGGATCGACAAATTCGAATTCATGACAGTACAGTAAGATGGTTTTGGTAAATACCCTGCGTACCAGAGACGTCAAACAGTCAAGATTCTTATAATAAAAGTCCCTGTCAATCGTGAACTGTCAACCAGACGCATGTCTCAATTCTGACACAAAAACCGCGGGGGCGCAATTAATTTTCATTATTTACGCGAACTGACTGATCTGATCCGATGCATTAAAGGTCTTTTAATTCAAAAGGAATTGCACTTTCCCAGTAGAAGTTTTCTGGTAAGAGTATAGAAGTTTTTGCACATCTTTCAATATGACAAACGTTGCTTCAAAACTCTGTTGATGTTCTGTAAAAAATCAGACTGACACGTTCACGCCTGACTGATTGCACATGGAAATTGAAGAGTTGAGATTTTTATACGCAAACATTTACAATGATTTCTGCCAAAAGTAACAAGACAAGGATCTCCCGTAAATGTGAAACTACACTGAAGCAAAAGTTTATTTGGTGTTATGCTTTGCGCTCAGCGAGCCAGTCAGGTACCGCCCGGTCTGGGAACTATTAGAGAGTTTTGTTTATTTTATGGCTCACGATATTTCGATAACTGCATGGTCCGAATTTACTTGAAAACTTCATGCAATGACCTTTACAAAGATCTGGAAGGCTGACGGATCTGAATATTATTGATACGGATAACCTTTACAAAATTGAACACTTCCATTCCTTTCGAATATTACCCTTCCAGACTTCGATTCAAAGCGGGTTCAAAGCATCAGATTTCTATTCTTGCACGCACATAACTAAACAAACAAACATTTCGATCTACAGTACAATGTTTTAAATCTCCTACATGTATCTACATGTATCATCAGGCCGAGTTTTAGGAAAGTTTTAATTAACTTTCATTAGGATTTTAATAATGCCCCGGCTATATGCAATCGCTTCAAAGTTTGTTTGTTTGCTTATTAAGCGAATGTAGAATACCGTGCTTTTCCTAACGCGTATATAGCGATCAGGTTTAATTGGTTGTGATGGCGGCTGCAGTACTGAACATAGCAATTTGGAAACAAAGGACGGAAGGTCATCTCCTACGTACATGGAGACATATCAAAGACTGATACATATTTCCGTTCCGATTCTTACAGCACTGATACTTATTTCCGAGTCTTTCGGTACCGATACGAGATACTTATTTCTGATTCCTTCGGTACCGATACTGTACTTATTTCCGATTCCCATTCTATCGGCACCGATTCAATCGGGTGGACCTTCAGTGACATCGGAATCGGATCTATTACCGAATGATCAGCAGGACCGATTCCGATATTTGGACGCGCTCCCTAATATGAATTGGGTCACTAAACATGTACTTCATTTCAGTTGGCTACAAAGACTTTAAAAAAAATTATATTAATGACATCATTTATAATAGTGTCTATATATTTCCTTTACCTTTAATCTTGAGGTTGGATTTAACATGACATACTTGTAGCTTCCTTGTATGTTCTCAATCCAGCATGCTAACCATGTGACCTGCGGCAAAATAGAGCGGTTTTCAATTGAGTGTCATAAAACCAAAACCAGTGAGCCAATCACAGGAGCAAGTAAAAACATCAATGAACCAATCACGAACTGAAGTAATTCACGATTGGTTTTACTTCAACCAATAAACACAATCATGGTAACTAACCAATCAAATTCAAAAGCAATTACTTCTCAACACTCAATTGAAAATCGCTCTAAGACTGCAATTAAGTTAACCTAAAATAATTACTGTCAGTCATGGCAGTAGAATTATCTTTATCTAGAACAGTTTTTGATTATTAAGTGTTGTAAAACCAAAACCAAAGTAATTACAGACTTCTGAGCCAATCACAGGAGCAAACAAAATGCAATGAGCCAATCACGAACTGAAGTAATTCGTGATTGGTTTTACTTGAACCATTTATGAGTAAATGTAAACACAATCGTGGATAACTATCGCTAAAATAAATATATATATATTGCATGATGGACCAAAACAATGTTTGGATTTAGTTTAGAACTTAGAGTAGTTTTCAATTATTGAGTGTCGTAAAACTAAAACCAGTGAGGCAATCACAGGATTGCATATTAATGAACTCAAAAATCTACAGTCCAACCTTTGACTTGTTTGCACAATGAATCATTCAGTGCTGCTTTAACATACATGTATTTTGCAGGCAAAAGTGAGGCTGTTTTACTGTCTTCTCGAACATCCAAGGAGGTTTCAACAAAGTTTTTTTCAAGGAAGAAACCTAATCTGTCAAAATGCAAGGGCTTTTCAAGGACTTGGCGGTATTTAAAGGGCTTTTCAAGGCCTGTGCGAACCACATAACATGCTTTCTCCAGACATCGTTTTACAAATAAATTCCAACTGCAGTGAAACTCTGAACTCTAAATTTCTAACGGGACCTGAAACAACCATAGGGACTGATCAAAGCCAGGACCCAGCTAATCCACAGATCGAATTGGAATTTAGCATGTTGGTTTTTGTGGAGGGATCAAACCCGGAGGACCCGGAGAAAACCCTCGGAGCAAGAGTGAGATGCCAACAAACTCAACAAACACAGATAAGAAGTCTTACCGATTTATCACATATAACTTTCTTCCACTTGTGCCCCTCGGGGGGATCTGGGATGCAGCAATCCCTATACAAAACACACAATATTTTAATCAAATTCATTTCGAAATCACTTGGGTCTCCTTTGAGTACCATAATTGCATTATTTTGCTGACCCAATTAAAAAGCAGGAGCCTCACCAATCAAATTAAAGGATTTGAGGCAATTAAAATGCAAAGCAACAAAAAAATCAAACACAAAATACTTTTAATTGCCACTTCTTTTGAAACAAAAATAATTCCAATTGTATATTTTATCACAATAAAAATTATAATAATACATGTACATGTACAAGCACATAATTATTATGCAGCACATAATTATATACAAGCATGTAAAAAAAACATGATGGCAAGGTAAAACTCCTGTCTTGATGGATGCAGACCGTCTCTCCATTATGGGATCTGTACACTGCGCAATTGTCTGTGACGTAAACTATAGCGCCAAACTCTACCTTTATGTTTTTCATCAAAATTTCATAAATTTGCTCAATTTTATAAACTGGTAGTTAATATCATAATTACATATATTTACAATATTCATATCCAAATTGTATTCGATATACAATGGCTCCCCTAACAGCTCGCCAATGTCTATCCGATATAATTCGGTCGTTCATATTGAAACTATAAGTATGTACAGCTGCTACATGTACTTTCAAAATTAATCAACTTACCTCTGAATATTAATGATCACATCTTCTGACAGCACTCTTTTCTTCAGCTTGCCCTGCTTTGGATGATCTCCGCGACCTCGGAACAGACCAGGAGGCTCAATCTTGAAGTTCCCTACTCTTTGTTTGTGACCGTCCATGATGCAGTACCCATGTTCATTGAGAATCTCTTCATTCTTCATTTTTATTTCTTGCTTCTGTTCTTTGGTCATGTTTTTCCTTTCTTCATTTTTCTATGACAAAAAACATGCTCTTTCTTAAAATGAAACAGTACAGTGCATCTCATGACTTCTCCTGCCAGTAATTAGTTGTTGGAACTCGACCCAGGCCTGATCTGAGTTCCCCAAAACCTGATTAGCATTAATCCTAGATTAAATTATAACTAAGGATTTGGGTTCTCTTCGTAAAAGGTGTGTTTCCTTATTCTAGGATTACAAGTAGAGAGGTACTACTCCTGCCTCTTCAAGTGATAAGCTCTTAATCCCAAATCAGTAGTCTTGTTCAACGAATTAGCATATCGGACTGGAGATTATGGTACTATTAATCCAGCTGGATAAGCTGCCTTACAAAATGTAATTGGGCTTTGAGGGCCCAGAATGATTTAATTGTCTTCCATTGGTGACTGAACTATTCAAATGCTTTTATGCTTGTTTACTTAATCAAATAAGAATAGAGGTAGAGCACAAAAGCACAGATGATGTACACAAGCCAAAACTTCTGCAATTCCTCTGAGAATAGTAAGACAACATTCCAAATTTGAAAAACAAAAGAATCAACACAAAGGATTCTGGTAGAGTCATAGTCAACTGAATGTAATAGTGCAATCAAGTATACTTATATTTAACAGGTAATTCAAAAACTCATGAATAATTAATGAAGCAAAAACAAAGGAAATCAATGTCACTGTGAAAATATTTTATATCTGATAAAATTTCATCCTAATTTACATAAACTTTTAGCTTGGATTTTCTCAGCCAAAATAAGTTGTATCGCCAAAATAACTGAAAAACAGGACTTTACCCTCTTTACGTGTTTTTGAAGTCGTTTAATCAACTCGCAGCAGTGTTTTATCAGATCTAAAACTCAGCCTGTGCCCTCGAGATTTATATCTGATAAAACACTGCTGCTCGTTGATTAAACTATACTTAAGCTTACCATATCAAAGTACTTGTGCATTTCTTTGAAGTCACACTTCTTCAGATCTTTAATGGTCTTGCGTTCTTGCTCCGTCATTTCTTTCCGCCAGTCAGTAAAGAAGTTCTTATTAAAAATCTCTTTGGCAGTGTATTCATGTTCCAGCATCTTGGCATAGAACCCTGCAATCTAAACACAATAAATACATACATACATGAAATTACATGTCAGATGCATGTAACTGGAGCTACATGTAATAAGCTAACTTGAATGTGCAAGTTAAAGGGGCAGTCTGTTAATCGAATTGAACCTTCAAATTTCTTTAAAACAAAACTACAAAAATAACACCCTGAAATCAAAGATAAATACCCTGCGAAGGCCCCAACATGCTTTTAAAACTTTTTCAATCAATTTAAAGTTGCTCTATTTTATTCTTAAAAGCAGTATTTTTCATCCACTTGAATCTTTGCCATCTTTCATCAAAATTTTCATCAGTATACCTGGAAAGCATACATGTACTCTCAGTGCTAATCTGAGTAGTTATTTTTTTCATTATGAGAAAGTTTATCATACATGATTTTAAAAATTATGTAATCTTTCATATACAAGTCAACACCAGACTTGATTGAAATTTCAAATGCTGAGGGAGCAGTCCTCAGCATATGAAATTCTCATGAGGGTTTTGAAAGCTCCATTTAATCATGATGGTGACAAGTATATTTAACAGCTTCTACTATCCCATAATTGGGATTGGTGGTTTTCCTCATGAATAATTAATTAGTATTAGATGATCATTCAAGTTTATATTATTAAAAGTTCAAAAAGGAAAGTAGCAAACAAAATTAATATTAGTGTTGCAATTTAATTTTTACAACAATAAATTTAAGTACTTAAAGAATAATTGCAAAGTGTGTTTTGAATTACATAATATTATCATCAGCTAATTATTGTCTGTGCTCTTAGTGATCATGGCCGAGAGCAATTCAGAGAGCAAGAAATCTGAATTTTACTGTAAAAACTGAAATGGCTACATACCTCTTCTGATGTTAAACTAATCTCTAAATGCTTCCCTGTACAAAGAAAAGTATTTTTTGAAGCCTGTAAGGCACACTTTCTAAGTAAAGAAATCTCCCACATGGGGCAGATGCAAGCTATGGTCCTGGGTCAAAGCAGGGGTAACTTTATCTCTAGGATACTGTAGCACTAAATCTGTAAGTGCAATTTGTACAGTTTACCTTCAGGTTAGCAATTTAACCCTGGGATAATGCTTACCCTTGCTTCACACGACTGGACTCTGGTCTTCTTATTTATGCCATCAAGGTAGTAATACATGTACAAGTAATATTGAAGAAGAAACTGCTGATAAAAATTGTGTCACAACAGACTCTGCACAATGCAAGTTTGGTTTAAATCAATTCTTTGCATTCCTGAAAGTTAAAAGTCATTTACATGTAAGAAGTGAGCAAATGATCGAGTGAGCAAGTTACATATTGTTGACACCAAAAATTCCCAAATCTGCATCAGATGCCCGAGTCAAAAAAATGAAAAAAGGTGTGTTGATATTTCTGTTCACATTTTCAATGACAGCAACAAATACAATGTACACAAATGTACACATGCATCACCAGTTCTGTATTGATATGTCATCAATGTGATGTATTACTGCAAATGTCCAGTTCAAAGTAAACTGCAAGCTTTTTTTTTCTTGGTTACTGTTTGTGTTTTGCCCTTGGCTCATTCCAAATCTTTGCTTGGACAAAAATATAATTAACTAAGAGCAACAAAAAACAGTGAATTTGAGGAACTGACTTGAAGTCTAACTTGTTCAAAAGGTTAATATAACCAAGGCTTACGTACGTACCATCATAGTAGAATTTCACACTCTTTGGAAGTGGTTCGTATTCAGGTGGGAAAAATGGTCCCTGGTAAAATACAATAAAATATTATTATTGTTTCAGTTAGTCCAAACAAAATGTTCTGTTTCCAGTAACGAGGACAAAAGGTTGGAAAAGAAAATTTGTTTTGCTTTTTTATATGCATGCATATTTGTGGGTTAACCCTGTTTATGTTGTTGTCCTGTTCATGCAATTGTTGTTGTTTACATACTTCTCATTGTTTTAATATGTTTATGCACTGCAAAATGTCGCACAGATTAAACAAAAGGCTTAACGAATTTTCATTCAAATATCGGCAAAATTTCGGTTTGTGAAAATTTTGGTTCATTTTCGCCGTAAAGCCCCGAAAAGTTCCGAAATTCGCAGAAAGGTGTTTGCATGACAATTGCACAATACTGTATGTACCATCATTATGATAGTAGAATTTCATGCTCTTTGGAAGGGCTTCATATTCAGGTGGGAAAAATGGTCCCTGGTAAAATACAATAAAATATTATTATTGTTTCAGTTAGGCCAAACAAAATAAATGTTATATTTCTGGTAACGAGGGAGAAAAGGTTTGTAAATAATATTATTTTTGCTTTTTATATGCATGCATATTTGTGGGTTAACCCTGTTTATGTTGTTGTCCTGTTCATGCAATTGTTGTTGTTTACATACTTCCCATTGTTTTAATATGTTTTTATATCTCATGTTTTGTTTTATTAAGTCTTGGAAAATAGCAATGAAAAGTTTGAGGTTGGCATGAAAAAATCCAGGTCGGTCGGTACTGGAAACACAACATTTTGTTTGTTTCACCTTATGCATAAGGCATAACAGATACAGTATGGTAATTACTATAGTTACCTTATGCTCTAGAGTTAACCATTTCTGTCCATCTGGATGCTGTTGCTCTTCCCACCTGTCATAAGAATGATTGTTTTTAAACTGTCAGCACTGTAGGGCACTTAAAGACCTTGTGTCCAAGCCCAAGGGCCACCTAGCTAGAAGGCTAGCTTTTAGTCTAACTCAAATGCTCTTGATTATTTACTAGTTTCGTAAAAGAAGACTTATGTACATGCTTAGTAGGGTAATGAATTTCATAATTTCTAGCAGATTACAGGCCCGATCGAGCCCATGAAATATTGCTGGATGCTTTAGATTTGAGTATGAGTGCCTGACTTCACAATTGAAGAGCAAACAAAATATTACCCTTGGTGACTTGTTTTCATGTCTTCAGCATTATTTAGTTGTATTTAAGATCTATACTTTCCTTGTGAATGAAGTATTTTGAATGCAAATGTTGTACTCGCACTCGTGTCACGGCAAAGAAACAGTTGGACTTTGATACTGCAGTAATATTTTTTTGAAGCAGGACTTTATGGACTAACTGGAGATAAAATAGTGAAGGGCATTGCTTTATTGTACAATGGTTCCAGAGGTTTTCTCCTTTGATTAAGTTTCACACAAGTGGAAAACACTTCTGGAGCCATGCAAAAATATAAATCTTCCATGCTAGCTGCCTTTGTTGCTTTGTCTTTCCAACAAAGCCAGCTGGTCCTTAGAGCAGCAAATCCCTGGGAAACTCACATAGTAGTCCTTTTGAACCGCAAGTGTTCACTTCTAAACATAGAGAAAGCGAAAGGTGGACTGCTGAAGGAGTCACTTCACAACAATGTTACGAATCCTGGCATGCAGGACTGGTGCCACAACTCGACAAGCAGGCAGGCAAAACATTAATGTGACATCTTGTGAAACATGTTTCCATCAGGTTGGTTTTATGGCTAGGTGCAAATGTTGGTAATACTTTTAGAGAATTACTTGGTAATAAACCTGAAGTGATGCTGTTATCTTATTTAATGCATTCTCTTACCTATAAAACTTACAATTACAACTTTTTAGAATAATTTTACTGCACAGATTTTAATTTTTTAAATAAAATTAGATCTGGTTTGCCAGGCTGATGTGTTGCCATCAATTAAACAAACAACATGCGAAAGCCACAAGTTAAAAGAGCACTGATCTTATAAATAACAATCCATTTTCAATCCCCTTTATGTTACACAGCTGTTGATAGGTTTTTAAGTAGCTACATGTATTCATACATCTCTGGCTTAAAGTTTTACATTAAGTAGCCAACGATCATCATCATAGTTACTGGCGATAATTGCCGGTACATGTAGCTGAGCCCTGAGTTAATAATTTTATTATATATAAGCCTACCACTTCCAAACTTCTTTTTCTTCTTCCTTCTTTTTCTTCTTTCCTTTCCCCTGCCATAAGAATTTAACAAATTAGTGCCTCATGGTTAGCTCAGTGGTTAAGCTCAAAACAACACTCGTAGAAGTTAGCATTTTGAAATTTGCTGTAAATGAATGGAAATATTTCAGAAATTCGATTTTACAGAAATTGTTTGGCATCAGATTCCCATACAAAAACTGTATATCACGCCATGTTTGCACCTGTAAAATCAAATTTCTGAAATATTCACTGCCTGCAAATTTAAGATACCAGGTAAAAGATTAACGGATCAAAATTTGAGGGATGTAGCTGTGCTGGGAAATGTACAAATGTGTTTTCAGTTTGCCATACATTTGTCTGTAACAATGCGGGAAAATTTACAAACAAATGTATGGAAAAGTTAAAACACGATTGCACACTTCCCAGCACAGCTATCCCTCAAATTTTGATAAATTAATATTTTACCTGGTATCTTAAGTTTGCAGACAGTGAATATTTCAGAAATTCGATTTTATGGAAATTAATTGGCATCAGATTCCCATACAAACACTGTATTTTGCGCCATGTTTGCACCCCCTACAAGATGGTGGAAATTACCTTGCATGCTGTCATGCTAATAATATTGAACATACCACTTTCTCTTCTTCCTTCTTGACTTTAGTTGTACATGTAGTTTTAGCCTTCTTTGTTGCTTTTTCCTTCTCGGTTGTCACTTTCCTTTCACCTTCCTTCTTGCTAGGTTTTACTGTTTTCTTCCTAGCAACCTTTGCCTGGCATAATCAAATAATAAAAAGTTAAATTAAAAACAGTCCTTCAAAATGGTGCAATACATCAGTGAAACGAAGAAAAAACCAGATGTGAGGAAGTGGTTGTTTCGATATCATACTACATCTCCTGCTTGCCTTTGTGGAGCTCTTTGTGAATCTATTTTTCATTTTTCTCTATTGTAGTTGTTTTGCTGCTCTTAGGTCAAACCAGTTTGCCTCGGCCGTGCAGATCATAGGCCCGAAATGGACTAAAGCTTCAGCAAATAAAACTCAATTGGTTTCTCTACGGCATTAGAGACTTTTTTGTGTTAATTATCTATTGTTCAGCGAAGTTCGGTCCTACAGACTGTATATTGTTTAGATTTAATTTAATTTAATTAAGTTATTTATTTCTTTGTTATTGTTTTCAAATTTTGTCTTTGTTATTGTTAAATTGCTTTTCCCCCCTCTTTTACCTTATTTAAATAACTTACATGTACCTTGTAATGTGTTCATAAAAAAAACGTTTTACATAATGTTACATTATAAGCTCCCTCAATGAGTTTTCTAGCTCTTGGATCAAATGTTAAAGATCAAATACATGTACTGTGAATGGAGTGAATAACACTTACTACCACTTGTGTTCCAGATTGAAGCATGAAGAATTTGTCGGGTTTGTTTTTGTTACCAATGCACTACTACTGTTTCACATGCCAAACGAATGAATTTCATTGGTCAAAGTGTCAGGTTTGATTGATACAAACGTCGCATTTATGACATAATCAAACCAAATAAACTCTTCATGCTTCAAGTTTGAATGCAAATGGTAGTATATCTACCTCGCTTATCAATTTGAATTGAACTCACCAATGGTTGACTTTCATCATCACTGTCATTATCTTGACTTGCACTCTTCTTCCTTTTGCGTTCCTAGTTCACATATCATAAAGCATTACTAATTATGAACATTTAATGGATCCGTAACTATTAAGCTACAGTTATTGTAGGTAAAATGTAAACATCCAATATGTCTTAAAGGGGCACTATCAACCAAACTGAACCTTCAAGATTCTTTATAACAAAACTACAAAAATAACACCCTGAAATGTAAGAGAAATACCATGTGAATTGTCCTGATATGCTTTTTAAACGTTCTCGGTAGGGGATGGTAAAGATTAAGTGAATTACAAACGCTGATTTCAGTTACAGTGAAATGATTTCAAGTTGCTCTAAATTTCTCAAATAAAGTGGTATTTTTTATCCACCCAAATCTTTGCCAATTCCTTCATAAAAACTGTCTCAAATTTTCTCCAGTACACCTGGAAAGCATACTCTGCTAATCTGAGTGGTTATTAATTTTTGTCTTTCCTCATGGGAAAGTTTATCATTTAGGGGTTGACAGCACTTGTCCCTTTAAAACCTGGTAAACCATTCTCTACTATAATATTTGGTTAAATATTAATGTACAATGTATGTCAGAAACAATACAGTGTACCTAAGTAATATCTGGAAAATCTTAGTCTGAAGTTTCTCAATAATGACTAAAATTTGAAAAGTACTATTTATATTATAAATCAGCATGCCATTAAATATTATTTAGAAGTAGGAGAAAAATAAAAATATATCACATATCAATAAACTTGTACAGAACTGAACCAATACTTACAGAAGACTGTTTTCCTTTCTTTTTGGCCGAGCCTGTGGATTTATTGCCTGGTATAACTTTAGGTGTTGACATTGCTTTATTAACCCTGAGAGAAGACAAATTCATGAAAAAATATGTATAAAATTTTGACTAATTACTCAGTGGCTAATATCAATATTTGTGTAATTATGTCAATTAAAACCTAATAAAAAGGAAAATAATGAAACTGATAACCTACATGTAACAAGTAAAAGACAAAAAAACATTTCTCCTTAATTATGTTTGAGATGCACTTAAACGAAGAGTATCAATAAATCATTAGGAAAGGCATTTGTGCTACCAAAGGCAGACGGTCTTACAAGGTACCAGCATATGTATAAAAAAATTATGACTGCAAAGAACTTGGCAATTATAAAATAAATACATGTAGGTGGCAGACCATCATTAAAATTAATTATATACAATGTAACTGTCTTCTTTTGAAACCTCTGCTCAATATTGAATTTTATGATAATGAATTTTATTACAAATTTTGATTTCCAATTTATGATCATTAATTTGATTTCAAATTTATGATAATTAATTTAATTTAAAATTGACAATAATCAATATTTGTACAATTATGTCAATTAAAACCCAATAAAAAGGAAAATAATGAAACTGGTAACCTAACAAGTAAAATACGTAAAACTTTTCACCTTAATTGTGTTTGAGATGCATTTCAAAGCAAGGTATATCAATAAATCCATGTATTTGTGTTACCACAGATAGATGGTCTTGAGCACATATTTGTCTTTTAATTAGCATAAATTTACAATTAGGTATATGTATAAAAAATGACTGCAAAAACCTGGCTATTATAAAATAAATAGGTGGCAGACCAACATTATATAACTGTTTTCTTTTGAAACATCTGCTTATTGAATTTTATGATAATGAATTTGATTACATATTTTGAGATTTCAAATTTATAATTCATTTGATTTCAAATTTATGATAATTAATTCAATTTAAAATCAATGATAATTAATTTAACTTAAAATTTATGATCACATATACATGGGGTACCCTTTTTATTCTGGAGAGCCACCCATACAAGAAAATATATAATTATACTGTACCCAAGGATTAAAGTATGGGAAGAAAACTTTCAAGCTATCTTTAAAACATACCTTGCAGACTATCCAAGAGGAAAGTAGTTGTTGGCAATTAAAAAAGACAGAGAAAAAGAAGAAGTCAGGAACCATGCATCATCAATTTGTACTTTTAATGGAATATACTAATGGATAATCTTATCACTCTATATACCATTTTAATAAGCCTGACGGTAACTATAATCAAATGATGGCATCTGTGTACTTCTCGTGTATCAGGACTTGAATGCCTGTTTGAAAATGTTGTTACCATCGCCTCTGCTGCATCATCATAATTTTTTTTTATTCAAGAAATCATGAGTTCAACATTCACTCTTGGATTGTTTTTTCCACCACTTATAAATTAAAAGAATGTATACAGTAAATGAAGGAATGTGTGCAAAAATGGCTTTAGTGACTCCTGATCACATTCTAAATTCTCCTTCAATTTCTTTGTTTTCTAAGGGAGAATTTAGAATGTGATCAGGAGTCACTTAAGCCATTTTTGCACACAGCCCTTCAAATGTACATGTAATCCTCATCTTCTTCCACCCCAGAGAATACCCCTACAACAGAGAAATACCCCCCATTTTGTGCACGGAGCAAAATGAAAAAATAATGTAGTCCACCCAACCTTCCACATACACTATACATGTATATCCATACATTCTTAACATAATCCCACTTAACCACTTTCTTATACTGTGCTACCCCCATGGCATCCCTTGGCAAAGTAAATTGTAATTTAAAGCAACAAATTGAAATGAATGAAAGTTAATAATTAAAATGATATAAAATCTGATTTATGTAAGACTTAATCAATAAATGATTAAGTAATAATTTATAATCATGAATCAATATTCACTAGCCCTTTCAAAATGTAAATGGTCAAGTTTAGAAAATAGGTGGCTGTGACAAAACAACAAAATAATGAAAGGCTAAAAGTCAAGCACAAGTGCCATTGTTCATTGATAAAGAGTAAGTTAACCAGCAGTGTAGCTCAAAACAATGGCCCAAGCTCCAGCAGCTGCCAACTTGTTTTTAGTTTTGAAAGCCCTGCTATGGGGTAATTAGGCACATACAATATTCATGTACTAGATATAAACCCCAAGTCCTCCCCCAACAAACTCTCGTGATTAAAATCACTGTTCTCTCACCAGAGGTTCTTCATCACTATCATCAGTATTGGTGGCAGGCTTCTTTGCATCAATTTTCTCAGCAGACTTCTTTTCGCCCTTGATTGGTTTTCCAGCCTTCTCCTTTGATGCCTTTTGAGATGTCTCTTTGTCTTTTGAGATCTTGTGACCTGTGGGTTTGGCTGACTTCTTGGCATCACCTTTTTTATCTTTGGATGCAGACTTGACTTTGCCATCTACAACCCTGTTAAATTGTGTGTTCCATGATTGCAGGATTTAGAGCAGTTTTCATTAAATAAACCAGCTAATTCAGAAACAGAACATGGGCCAAATGACGAATAATCTAAGTTGGAGGTTCAGTGCCCAAGGCTGCATAAAGCAGTGCTTGAGAGCTCAGTACCCAGGTAACCCTAGCAACCAGTGCACTGGGTCACACAAAAGTGGACAAAAGGGAAGAGAGGGAGGGAGAGAAAGCCACAAGCGATCACAGTGAATAATCGTATGATTGCTTTTAAATTTGATTGGTTAGTTATGCATTATTGTGTTTACTTGTCCTTGTGATTGGTTCAAGGAAAACCAATCATGAATTACTTCAGTTCGTGATTGGTTCATTGATATTTTTACTTGCTCCTGTGACTGGTTCAGGTTTTGGTTTTACAACACTCAATCAAAAACTGCTCTAGTACAAAAACATGAAACAGCTTAACATCTTGTTCTAAATTCTCCTTAATGATAATTTTTGTTTCATAAGGGAGAATTTTGAACTTGATCACAAGTCATTTATGCTGTCCTAGCTTGCACTCATTCCTTCACAGAGGAAACCTCCAGTCACTAAGCTGGATCAAAGGGGTTGATTGGCATCAACCACAGTAAGTAACCATCGACCAGTGCATGGTCAATAAACAAGTATATCAAAGTACTACATGTACATGTACTTACTTGACTTTGTTCACAATTCTTTTAGCCTGAAAATGCATAAAAAGAAAACAATTAGAACAGAGGTACATAATAAATTATGGGATATTTCTGACAATACTCAAAATAATATTGTTTAAGGTTACTGGATACCTTAAAAAGTGATTTCCGCAAAAATGCGTATACGCGGGCGCTCGGAGAACAAAATATGGAAAGGTTGATAACTGAAGAATACCAGTAAAAGGTTATTTTATACGGAATTAAAACTACAATCACTTTAACCCGATGTCGAAGACATTTATAAACGCGAATTACCAGCGCCGGGTTTTTATACTTACGAAGTAATTACACTTGTGTCAAGTTAAGCAGTCATTGATCTCCAAAAGCGTCTGTGTGATTTTTGATATTTATTTTCTTTGCGAAATTGCAGTTTAAAGTCGAGTCATTGATTATTTTTGTAAAGCCATCATGCTTGGACCGATATCTTTAAAACTAATAACATATTGGAAAAAAGCACACACACTTTTGGAGATTAGTTATCGTAGTATCACTGCACGAAATTTCAAAAATTTCCAGTAAATTCTTATATGCAATCAATTCACTTGAAGACTGCAGAAACATTGAAAAATTGTAGCCGAGAAATCGGCATTTGAAGTTCAGCAACTGATTCACACCTACTTAGAGCGGCTTTCCGGAATCAACACCCATTCTCCAATCAGAAACAACCTCCTGGAGTCTCCAAAATTTCGTGGGAAAAACTGAAGGAAGAGTTTCAATATGTAAATATAATTACAAGCCATAGTTCTCCTTGTAGTCTCTTGCTTTAATATGTGGGTTCCAGAGGATATTGTAATCTAGGAATTAAAGAAATATACATATTTGCCAAGATGAATATTGTATGTTGATTTCCGATCAAAGGTACGCGCCGTATCTATAGCCGGCTTGTTTGACTTGAAAAAAAATACAAAAAGGTGATCCGTCAGACTTTACGTTTCCATCTAAGCTTTCTTGGAAACAAATATTCTCTCGGCTGACTCCTATCAATTCTTCTTTATGTTCAGATGTCGATCACTCGGCACTCCGTTTGAAAGTGAAAATACAAACCCTTGTCGGGTTTTGCGAGGACTTCTATTTGGCTCGAAGTCGTATGTGTTGTTTTGCTTTTCATTTTTGTTTGTTTTCCAAGCTAAGGGCATCCTGCTTGCTTTTTGGAAGACATAAGGCCAACAACCGATGGAATTACGGAATCATGTGTGGAAAAACGTTTCTCAATAAACGTAAACATTGGTATATGAAATGAATTTATGCGCTAGCTTCCCCACACTTTTGATACGGGCGAGTGAGCACTTGTCATGTGTTAATTGATCTTCTGTCAAACAAACAGAACCTTTTACTTCAGGTTAAAAACTTCCTTTTGGTATTTCTCCGTCAATATTAATTTTTTTTGAACAGAGGTTTTAGTACAATGTACATGTATATCAAACACTGCTACTAAAACTACATTTCTGTGCAAAAACATTTTTTTACCATCTTTTTCGTTTTGAAGGTATCCAGTAACCTCAAATGAGCAGTGAAGAAATAAGGAAGAGCTGCTTTGCTTGAAACTTCTTTTTTTTAAGTTACCATTTGTGAGTTACCGTTAAGCGTAAACCTTTTTCCACATTTGTTTGTTTGAAACCTAGCAACTAGCTATCTGATGGCACAAACCTTAGTTTCAATTTACCCATGATGTTGACAACCTTTGATATGTCCCACCTTCACATTTCAGCAGCGTGGGATTCAGGTTTGGAAACTTTTCAGTTAGGTTTGCCATTGTGCTACTCACTGTACATGTAAATCACAGAAACATCGGTTCAAGTTTCGGATGCTCAGAATTATGAGAGATACAAGACGGCAATGGTCTCCAGGCATACTCTGGGTTTCGTGATGGTAGAAGACATATCAAAGGTCAGTGTCAACATCAATGTTGAAACTAATTATTAGTTTGCCGGTTAAAGGGGCAGTGTCAACCAAAAAGGGCATGTTGCTTTCGTCACCAAAGACAAAAATAACTACTCAGACAAGTAGAGTATGTATCCCATGAATACTTGTGAAAATCTGAGCCAATTTTGACCAAGGATTGCAAAGATTCAAGTGGATGAAAAATGCTTCATTATAGAGAAATTTAGAGCAACTTGATTTCGGTCCACCGTGGACCAAAATCAAGTTGCCAGAATAAAATTTGTAATCATTTTAAATCTTTGCCATCCTCAACTAAAATGGTTTGGAAACCATACCTGAACTTCCACAAGGTATTTCTTTTCTATCCCGGAACGTTATTTTTTCAATTTGGTTTTAAAGAAAATATGAGGTTCAGTTTGGTTGACATTGCCCCTTTAATTGAAAAGGTTTGGGCCACCAGACATCTAGGTTTCAAACATAAACAAACACGGAAAAAGGCTCATGCTTAAAGTGCCACTACGACGAAAATTTACCATTTCGATTTGCCACTTTTTCAGTGTCTATAGGTCAATCAGTATTAGAAATATCCGAAATAGTAAAAAATATTCCCAAATGGGCATCTTAAACCACAAATTTTAGGAGAGTTTACCGGTAAAATCCTGTCCGCCATTGCTGGAAGCCGTGCCCTTTGTTCAGCTTTAAACAAAGGTTTATTCACCGGAAGTGATGTCATACACTTAACACGACAACCTCGTGGCGCGAAATAGCGTGCATAAAAAAGTAGCCAACCTCGCAAAGATAAATATAACTTTCTTCTTATGTACGTGAAGACGTTTTTAGTAGAAATATGCCTCCAGGCGTTGTGTTCTGCAGGCGAGCGTTAAGTGTATGACATCATTTCCGGTGAATAAACCTTTGTTTAAAGCTGAACAAAGGGCACGGCTTCCAGTAATGGCGGACGTGTAGATTCAATATTCGGAGCTAAAAAAATAAGACTTCCTGTCGTTGTATCGAAAAACAATTTGAACTGGTAATAATATATGAACTCTACTTTATGAATATGCAAAAACATTGATATGTCAAAATTTGATCGTAGGGGCACTTTAATGGTAGCTCGCAAATGGTTGTATGAACTACATGTAGTAGTCCCTGGGCTATTGTTTTCAAAATCTACTAAATAAAGGCAATCAGTGCCTCTTAAGATTTACTAGCCAAATTAAATAGTTTTTGGTAGTACTGGGTAGTGGACTACACCACTTAGTTTTGAGCACTGAGTAGAACATGTAATTTCCCTTTGATCATGACTAAACAAGCACAGCAAAGTAAACAAAGGAAAATATAAATTAGTTCCTAATCGATAGTTTTGTGCTGTCAAGTGATGTAATGAGCATCTTGTTTAAGGGAAAGTGCTGGCAGTATTCAGTTATCATGGTTCTGATCTCACTCAAAATCACGTCTAATTTTAGGTAAGTTGGATGTAGAATAAATAAAGTACACTGTGGAACTAACTGGTTAGAACTACCGTAATTTCTGGCCTATTACCCGCAGGTTATCTGTTAATTTTTCATCAAACCACGGCTGCTGCGGGTAATAGGGTGGTGCAGGTAATGTGTTAAATTCTAAAGACTAAACTTTTGTCACACAAAGTTACGGCGATCTCCTTTCGCCCCTTATTCGCCGGCGGCACACAGCGATCGCCTTTGTCGAAAACAACGAAAAGCGGGCTCTTGCAATTTTTATACTATTTGAAAAACTCACTCGTGCAAATTAATCCCAAATTGCTCTCAAAACCATATTATTACCAATACAAACATCATCCCGCTAGTATGGTGCCTTATTTCATCTGATAAACTTTATATACATTCTGTACGATGTAGTTTCACACTTGACCATTAAAATCATTCAGGATTTAGCTGAAATCATTGCTTATGTTTTCAAGAAGCCAGCTTATCAGAAGATCTCATTCTTGGAGTTGACATGTGAATTCTCTCGACGTTGTCTGGTTTTTGACACAAAGTGTCACGCTCTGTGAACTTCGCAGATAGGATATAAAGTGTGGCTTATTCACCACACGCTTCTAGACTTATTATTTTGTGAAAATGGAAAAGGTCCACCAAAGAAAATATTCTGGATAGTTAATGTGGAATCCATTTTCAAAGGTGAGGAGGTTCGAGTTTCTCGAATTCCACGACACAGAAGCGTGAATTTTTCCACGAACTTATTTGAATAATCAATTAGTTGGCAGTGTTTGTTTTGCTTTGCGATACATGCACCAAACATTTCTAAAAGACAAATTTTCGTTTAGAAATTGAGAGAGTTTCCGAATCAAATGGTTTGAAAGGTTTTCTTTTATATTCGTGTCTGAACAATTTCGCCTGATGCCGGAAATGCTTAGAGTCAAACTCTAAAATGCCGAGGTGAGTCGATTAGTTTCTAAATTGCTGTATAATTGCACTGTATGCAAATGATTTACGACTTCTATTTACCAACATGTTGATGTTCCTATGTCTACTAAGACACAACAATTAAAACCTACATGTATGAGGTACCGGTATTGTTACCTAAATTTACACTGAGAGGTGTGGGTAATCTGTTAATATATTTTTCTTTGAGACTCTAAAATCAGCGGGTGCAGGTAATACGCCGTGCGGGTAATAGGCCGGAAATTATGGTACTCCACCATTATGTGCTTAAGTGTTGATCTTAAAATGCCAATGAAAAAATCAGCCTCGTTTTTATTTTATTTTATTAAATTCTAGGCTTCTCTTAGTCATTTTGTGCTATTAAAAATAAATTTGGAGAGCGAGAACTTATTTGTTCCTATTGAAGTCTGGCAGAATTTCCAAAATCAGGCAACAATTTTTATGCCGTTAAAAACATGCTATGACATGTGTGACGTCAGTTGGTTTGCACATCTATATTCGTCTTCATAAATAATACAATAATTCTCATTGTACAATATGTCTTACTTGAAGGGCCTTGCCATCTGTCATATATTTTCTCAAAGAAGCCTTGCCGTGGGCCATATTTTTACTTTGGTGAATATAAATGCGCAACCCAACTGACATCACACGTGATTAGCATATATTTAACAGCATAAAAAATGTCACATGATTTTGACAATAATATTATGCCTGACTTTGACACAATAAAATGTATTTCCCATGGGTGACACAATTTTGCTGGTATGTTTGGTATTGTCACCTCTAGGACATATAAACCACTCCTTATCTGTTCTCATCACTTGACGCCAACCAGTTTTCATAATTTTTGCACTCACCGTCTGGGTTATTTTTTCCCATTTTGTAATATTGTTTTTAAAAGTATATATATATAGGATGTTTCAAACCTTTTGACTCCAGAGGTAGAGGTATAGGTGAATTTGCACTGGTTTGGAGAATATGTTTCCGGGTTTTCCTCAACTGGGAGGTTTTTAATCCCGGTTTTTCGTATCTGGCAATTCACCATCTAAAATCTAGCTTGGAATTGTACTATTTTATAATTGTATTGGACTATTGTTGTAAATCTCGAAATAGTTAAGCTGAGAGCTTGTTCGCAAGTGATGCGAAGGTCACTTGTATGTATAATACATGTACGTATTATTAATATATTTAGCAGCCATTGTAACTGACTCTAATCCCAATAAAGATTACTGGTCAGCTCCCTCCAGCCGTGTTTGTGTTTTATATGGGAAATGTTTTCTATTTGGCTGAACGTAGCGAAAGAGAATAAAAAATTATGTTCGTACTCACCAATTTTATTTTTAATTGCACAAATTGACTAAGAGAAGACTAAAATTGAATAAGATTTTTAAAAAACGGGGATCGTTTTTTTCACTTCGTAGCCACTTTTAAGATTAGGAATAAATATTTTTTTTTGGAGCTCCAGCTCACCAAAGGAATGTCATCGTCATCATCATCATCACTGTCTGGGGCAGGTTTTGGTTTAGGCTGACTTTTGGGCTGCAAGAACAATAATCAGCATGATTATATGTCATATTTCTATGGAGGACCACCAGTTTTTACACTTTTAATTATATTCCTATCTGGCTATATTTGCCACTTACGATCGTATCTCGCAATTTTTGTCACTTACATGTACAATCGTATCTGGCATTTTTTGTCACTTATGACTGTATCTGGCAATTTTGGCCACTTACATACATGTACAACCATACCTATTTGATTTTGAAAAACTACAGACTACAGGTGCAGTTCACGGTGGGGCATAAATGGCGTCAAAAATGAGAAGGTTCATAAAACTTCTTCAGTTTTCATCCAATCGGCATGAAATTTTACAACATAAAAGCTCTAAATTCACTAAAAAATAGCACAACACAGTGGAAATTCCAAGATTCAACTTACAATGTATAATATTATTATTTTGATTGAACAACAATATTTCAGTTATCTCTTCCATTTTGAAGTTCCCTCAGCATGTTCTTTCCTAAGCAATCATCAAATAACTCGCAATGTGAAATTATAAATTTGGTGCCAACTTTGAGATGTAATTTTCCCACCAAAATCCAATAATATAACAAACAAAAAAAAACACATAGGATTTGTTGATATGAAGAGAGCTTTTATGTTGGTGGTAAAGTTCGATGCCAATTGGATGAAAACTGAAGTTTTATTAACCTACTTGTTTTTGTCTCCATTTTTTGCCCACACTGACTGTAGTTATACATGTACGTCTACTGCATGTCATGGTTTTGCAATTGGTTTTGCTGATCCAACAAAAACAACTGTTTTTACAGAATGCCAAATAACTACATGACTGTATGTAATAGATACAGAATGAGTGTTTGTGCTTTGTGGTAAATCCCATAAAGCATGGACACAAATTATGTATCTGACTTGTCAAATGTCTAGAATGATGTACAGTCACCTTTTCAGTTATTTTGGCCAAGAAAATTGTAGCCAAATTTTATGTAAATCAGGACGAAATCTGTATCAGATTTACAGCTCACTTATCGCTCAGTGATTTCCTTTGTTTTTGCTTCATGAATTATTAATGAGTTTGATAAGTCCAGTTACAGTACAGCTACAGTCTATATTTTCTAGGTATTTCCCCCACTCATTTAAAAAAAACTGCTACAGTGGACTTGATTTACCACATGAAGGACTCAAGACCTCCCCGTTTCACCTAAATTTAATGGTTAATCATTATGCACTTATCAATATTCTATTCAGCTGGCAATACAGCGTGCAATGTGGCATCATGCACGTCTGTACCTTGAGACTTTTTTGATCAAGGATGGCAATGATTGGAGTAGATACAGAAAATGCTGCTTTAGAGAGAAACTTAATAGCAGCTTGATTTTGATCTGGACACAATCATTATTTGTAATCCACTTACAGCACGATGTGTAAATGTATGGCCACTTTTAATGTATTTAATAATAATAATAATAATAACGGATTAATTAGTCGCATTTCCACAAGGTGGCTCTTCATCCACTGATGGACCTACGATTTAACATCCTTATCCGAGAAGACATGAAGGTCTAACCATTAAATTTTGCAGCTCATGAACGAAATTTCACAAAGGCAGCACCTTCTACTCAGTTATTTTAAGACCCTGCATGTTGGTCCGGCCGGGGTTTGAACCCGCGACCCCCTACACAACAGACCGGCGCTTAACCACTGAGCTAACCGGGAGGCATACTTTTGTGAACATGCCACATGCGAGCTTATCCCATTACATACAAGCAGCTCATCATTTGTGGTTTATTTGATGAGCCACTTTTGTATCTCATACGTGGCATGTGCACAAAAGTATGCAAATACATTACAGGTGGTCATACATTTGTGTGTCTTTTGGCATCCACATTTATCTCTTCTATCCCACAGCAATGCTAGCATGCGAACAGGCAATAGGAGGAAGAGGGGGAGAGCTATTGTAGAATGGCCCAAAAGGAAACTTTTGCATTGAAAATTTAAATGCAGATATTCAAATTTGTATTGCATCCATGCAGGCTCTTCCTTCTCTCCCTCCCAGGTGTTAACAATGTGACTGGTCGAGACATGAGCATGTACACAGGCTATAGCAGTGTTTATGGTTTGGTTTTAGAGTAGCTTGAAGGTTAAGTCCAATGGTCAGTGCACCTGACAATCAAAATAAACTTACAGAATTTAGTTTTGACTCCTGCTTGACCATTACATTCTTATCCGAGGTGGACCCCTTTGTAAGAGGCAATGCCTCCTTCTTCACAGTTAGTCTGGTTGGTGATTTAACAACTGACTTATTCACATGGTCTTTTGTTGGCATAATGGATTCACGCTTGATAATAAGTTTGACAGGAGACCTTTCTCTTTGTGGCGATGTTGGCACATCTGCATTTTTAGTTATTTTAGGGCTGTTGAGTGCACTCCTACAATAGGAGATAATAAAACAGGAAACAGATCAGAAGCAGAGTAAAACATTTTTGTTAAGGTGGCAATGAGAAACTTTCTGACTTGTAATGAAAGTCAAAAATAACTACTCAGATTAGCGGAGTATGCATTCCAGGTGAACTAGGGAAAATCTGAGGCAATTTTGAATGAGGATGGCAAAGATCCTCTTTCGAAGAAGTTTGAAAAGCATATCACAACTTTCACATGGTATTTCTTTTCTATCTCAGGGTATTATTTTTGTAGTTTTGTGTCAAGGTTCAACTCGGTTTACATTGCCCTTTATGAAGCTTATAATTATATTGTTGCTTAGGTTAAAAGGCAAGAACATTTCTATTAAATGATAAAGGAGTTATTTTTATTTCCAAACCAAAATAATGGATTTGCAATGTAGGTAAATAACAGCTAATACAGCCCAGGTCAAACTAGGCATTTTACTACCTAAACTAACTGATTAAAATACATATTAACTCACCTGACTGGACTCTTGACAAGCTATCAGTCATAACAATAATGAGAAAAAGAAAAATCAGTTGGACAAAGGAATATATAAAAAATTATACTCAGGTCACATGAACAATAATTATTTCTCCTGTAATTCATGGAAGCTAAATATACCCTATCATTGGCTCCTACTCTCAGTTTCTTTCTCTCGGGTCCTAAGAATAGAAAAAGGATATGTTACTCAAGTTGGATCTATTTTTGGGGTTTTCAACCACTAAGCTATATAATAATCTAATTAAAATGAATATTCTGTGACTGAGGTAAAAACATCATAATGCCCGTATTTCTCTGTGAGGTTTCTTTATCTCTGTGAAGTTTTTGTTTATGATTATGCTATGCCTTGTTTTATAAGCTTAGAGGGTTAAAGAAAATCAGATCAGTGTAAGTTTTACTTGTTGTGTAATAAATTATGTATGTTCCTAGAGTTTTGCATGATTTACATTGTATGTTTATGCTCCTACATAAATTATATTTTTTAATCTAAGGATTACATGTATTAGATAATGACAGTAAAATAGCTGATATGTTACTCAAGTTGGAGCCATTTTTTGTCAACTACTTAACTAATGATCTAATAAAAAATTGTATGTGACTGAGGTAAAAACATATCCTTGTTTCTCAGTAAGATTTCTTTATCTCTGTGAGTTGTTATCTTACATGTAGTTTAGAGGGTTAAACTAAATCAAGGCAATGTTTTACTTGTTGTATGTGATAATTTCTGTATAATATTCCTAGAGTTTTGCATTATTTTAATCATGTTTTATGCAAGTGTTAATTAATGCCTACAACAGAGTGTCTTTTTAAATTAATAAATAACACACAAATAAAACATGCACAAACAAAACATCCACCCATGCCAGTCAAGAGAGCTTACCCAACAATGCAAAACACCCTAACCTTTAGAACGAGCAAAACAAAAACAATAGTCAAATCTTTGTTTACGTTTTTTTCCCTTCATTAGCATATATCAACAAGTGATGTACATACAAACAAACAGAGTCCATAAATCGAAAGAGATTGTCATACTTGATAATCACCAAAAAATTGAGAGTGATATGATAAATATATTTTCAATTGAGGAATGAGCATTTAAAAGTCTCAAAATTTAGCCCATTTTACAGTTTTAAAAAGTCAACTTCTCTGTAAATATTTAACATACCAATCTCAAATTTTCGGTGATTACTAAGTTTAAAATTATCTTTCAACTGATGTACGTTATCTGTTTGTTTGTTGCTTGAAGTTTAATTTATGCTAATCAGGCAACAATGTAAACAATGATGTCAGCAAGCTACAGACTTGTATTCTGATTGTACCATACTGTATTACTCAGGCAAGGCTAAGGTAAACTGATGCAGATATAGGCAAAGATGACAATATTGTTAGCAAAAACATTGTTACAAAAATTTGAATTTTTTAAACTTAACATTGGAATGTGACTACCTTTGTAGAAAATGAAACAAGTTGAGGGTGAGAACTCAATAG
This sequence comes from Actinernus sp. WN-2022, assembly GCA_030867875.1. Lineage (NCBI taxonomy): Eukaryota > Metazoa > Cnidaria > Anthozoa > Actiniaria > Actinernidae > Actinernus > Actinernus sp. WN-2022. The sequence continues at coordinate 89,400,985 of JAOWCC010000019.1, forward strand.
GCCATTTTTAAGATGTTGCGCATGCATCAGTAGAACAATAGACGCGAACTGCTAAGACTCGTTCTGGTTCACTAGCCTTTTGTTATTTAAAACAGATAGCCATTGTTCTAGCTGCACGCGCAACATCGTCAAATTGGGCTATTTTCATATTTCTTCTTTTCCTTTCACAGTGACTCCCCAGATATGCAACACATGCAATTTACTCACAATAGGCAATAGATGGTTTTCACTATTAGTCAGTAGACTAAACTACCAGAATCCTTTCATTCTTGTGTTCTTCTAATTTGGATCATTGTCTTGGTGTTCTCATAATAATTCGAAAAGGATTCTGGTAGTTGTAGTAAAACTGAAGTAATAGTGCAAATCGGGAATAGAGTTGTAAAATAAAATAGCATTGTTTCATTATTCCGAAATGTGTCACAATACACAAAAGGAGTACTTTTCACATTAAAAAAAGTATGAGCCATATACTTATACTATTTTAAGTTGGCGGTGTCGCCTATCACGGGGGGTATTGTTTCAAGTGAATCACGCGTGGTCTTTGGAAATGATAGCAACACAAGAAGCGGATAATTCGCTGGCGTCTTACTCCTAGCCTCGTGCGGTGTTTCCATTGAGAGTTTATAGCCCAGTAGTGCCAGTAGTCATGCTTTGTTTTCCATTGACAAATGGAGAAGATTGAATGGATGCAAAGTGGATACATAAATTACGGTAAATTACTGAATTCGACAAGCACTACCTAAACGCCGGACTCTAGATCTGTTTCTATTTAATTTTCATAAATGCAAGATAATGGTGAACAATTTCTTACGGATTCTTCGGATCGGCAAATCAAATTGCGGAAATCCCCGGAAATCAAAGCCCTATTTTATAGGGGGCGATACGCCATACGGATGCTTAAAATTCCAGCCGGTGAGAAATTATCTACATGTGCTTGGACCAATGCAGAGAAAAAAAATATTACGAGGCTTCATAAATGCACAAGATCTGCACTGTAATAATTTTTCTTAAAATACCTACTTAATCACAGAATCAAACCACAGCGAATCAGCCTTGGAAACCTTAGAGTATTTGAGAGACTTTAAATTCTACCGAGCGGCGACCAACGATGCAACTATAAACCATGAAACAACAAAAGCTTATTAACTCTTACCTGGCGACTTGATTTCGTTGTGTGCCTGAAGTTGAAAGCAGACAACAAGAGACGGAAAAATTCGATTAGAACCAGATACATAGATAGAGATTCCCCTAACGGATACTTTGAGCGGGTTAGAACTAAACCACAAGGCCTCAGTATTCGTGTACATACCATAGGCCGGATATCTTTGCCGTTTGTAGTGCCTTCTTGCTCGGCCTTTCTCTTCAACTGTGAAGTATCCGAAAATATCGGTTAGAGGGGCATAAAAAACGGTAAGCAAAAGCAACTCGAAAAACAACAAACACCAAGGAAAAATCACGAAAACATCGCCAATCCTAGATAAGATGAGAGAAAGATTTACCTCGTTGAGGTTGGTTTCGTGTAGAGCTGATTGCCCGTTCATAGTTATTGGAAAGTGGAGCGGATTTTTTCTAAGTGCCAACTGGTTCAAAGGCGAACGACGAGACAAAAGACCAGAAAATTCGGAGTGTCTACTTAGACCTAATACGCATGCGTGGCAAAACCACGTGACAGTCTCACTGCCTCATCCCCAGAAGTCTTTGCGCGCCTAACCAAGCCTCAAGGCCAAGTTTATTGGTGACGTCAGGAGCATGGGGTCCTGGTGACGTCACTAAAATTAATTACCTCTGAACCCAAGGGTTACACACGGCCGTGAGAATAGCCTACGTGTAGCCGTTACCCACCAAAAATCGGATTTTTGGTGGGTAACGGCTACACGTAGGCTACCGTGAGAAGCGAGTAGCAGCTGACGTTTCGAGTATTAGTCCTTTCGTTAGAGCGAAAGAAGGGAATTGTGGGTGGAAAAATGGCCGGTTTATAGACCTTATTAATAACTACGTATTTCTGTTTCGATAGTTTATCCACAATGTACAGAAAACGTTAATATTGCCACGTGAAAGCGCCTGATGTCGGCATTAGTGATCTTATGAAATTTGAGTGATGTAGCTTAAAAACCAATGAAGTTACAGCCATTTGAAATAGTAGAGAGAGAAACAACGGAGTATTTCTAGCCTCGCTTTCATGTTTTTCCAGCATTAGAAAATGATATGATGCTGATACGGATATGCAGTTAATTCCACTAGAACTTGTTTTTTTCTCAGCGAGACAGTATACGCAAATCGCGAGAGGCATATCTCAAACTCTTGAACCACTAGGTATGAATAAACGTGATGAAACTTTTAAAACTTGTAAAAGTTCACAATCATCATCGCGTCACTTTATTTTTGTTTTATATTATATGTCACTCTCCACTTTCTTTTCATTGGTCTATATGTGTTTTATCGTAAGATTGTGCAATTCATATAATTCATATATTATTTCGTAAAGGTTCTAGCCTTATTAGATACATTGTAAGCCTCTTTCCCCGAAGAAGATTGGCCGTGCCGATCAAAATATTGGAAGAAAAAATCACTACCGTTAAATCAGCCTTTCCTTACTCAACAGCAATTCTACACATTGCTCTAAGGCTGGACATACTTACTAGTTTTAATGTGATCTTTCATGTGCTAGCATATATATAGATATATGCATGTTTATAACTGATATAGATACGATAGTACGCGCGCTCTGATTGGCTAAAAAGCCATGTTTTATCAGTGTAATATATAACATGGTTCAGTTGCCGTGTTTTATTGTCAGTTTCAACTGGCGGTTTCCTTTCATCGCGCGCGTAAATCTATATCATAAAACAGATAAAGAAGCCTTAAATCCATGTTTTATACTATCATAAAACACGGCTCTGGTCATTTGAGAACACTCGAGAAATGTTGAAAGCACGCGCCTTCGGCTTGTGCTTTTACAGTTTCTCTCATGTTCTCAAATGCCCATCGTGTTTTATGATAGTAAAAAACATGGCTAAGGATTCTTTATTTGTTAAATATAATAATCAGAATAAAGGTGAAAGAGAAAAATAAGCCCTGAGAGGGATTCGAACTCACGGCCTCAGTACACTAGTCCGATGCGTTAACCACTACACCATCAGGACGACCACGCTGAAAACGCAGCCGACTTTGGGTTTTTGTGGTACCATGAGTTTTCCCAGGCATTTTCTCTTTCGGGTTCGGGACGGGAAAGCCCATAACTTCCGAACTAAGCTTTCAACCTAAGGATTCACAGGCACAGACGTCCAACCTAGGAATCGCTTAGCCAGAAGGATCCGAATGGATTCGAGCTTATTTTAAATTTTTCATTAAGTATATAGAGAGAAGAAACCCGTCCCTATATAGTTTATTATTTTAGCATCCCCCCTTTAAAAAAAATATATATTTAATAGACCAAAACCCGACCAAAACCCGTCCCTATTAATAATCAGAATAAAGGTGAAAGAGAAAAATAAGCAAAAAGGTGAAAGAGAAAAATAATCAGAATAAAAATAATCAGAATAATGGTGAAAGAGAAAAATAAGCAGAAAGGTGAAAGAGAAAAATATATAGGCAGTCAATGCCAAAAAGATTGTCCTTGACAAACATATTAAGAGAGGGTCCATGTGAAAACCATGCAGACGAGTCTACAGTGCACCTCTCCGATTTCCTTTAAACTTGGCACACATTTATATCTTAACTAGCTAATGTCCCACGTGAAATAGTTTGGCTGAAATGTAAAAGGCCTTTGAGATATGACAATCAAACTGTTGGACCCCCTGAAATGCTCAAAATCAGAGCAAAATATACCTTATGTTGTAACATGTCGCAATCGCAAATGATTTTAAGTAGAAAGATAATATTTTTACCTGCTTTAGTACTAAGTCCCATCAGCATATTAAAACCAAAATCAACTAATTTTATTTCTATTTTGTCGCTTCTGTCGAATTTTTATTTAACGCTACTTTAATAGGTCTTTATAAAACCCGATAAATGCTGTCTGGCAATGGCCGTTTGCAGAGTTGCGGCCTTCTTTTCTTTGAATTTAGAAATATTCCTAGATTGACTTACAATAGATCTTTGCATCTGGTAAAAACAATCTCTGTAAAGTTAATGCTGGGTTAGAGATTACGCACTCTCAAAATCCGCAATGTTCAGGTATTAAACAAACGACGATATGGCGACACGGCGATTTTTTTTCGATTAAAATCGAAAATACGGTGAACTTCACAGATTTTCTGCCAATAATTGCTTTAAGAATTCGAATGCACATTCATTTTCAATATTATTTTAGTTTTGAAGGGTGACCAAGTCCATCACCCGATATGTAGATGTCTAAAGTGACTGAATTATTGTCGAGTTTGACGGAGTCAAAGCTGAAAAATAGGTACTCATAGTTTATGGCAGTATCTTCGTTTAAAATTGTTTGATTGGATCAAAGACAATGAATTTTCTTTGAATATGATATATAGAGGATTTCAAACTACGCTACGCTTTAAATACAGCTTCTAATCCGGCGAGTCACTCTGAATTTTGCGAGCCTCTGTAGCGGGGTGAATGAGTGACAAGTAGAAATGCACGTACAGTCGTATTTAGGTTCTTCAGCCGATCTCTATTCAAGTTTTTAGTTTTTATTCTGTAAAGAAACGATGTTTTCTTTTCATAATAAAAAAAACCCTAATGGTTTCGTTTACTTGGAAGCCCTTTATTATATGCTCATCGAATAGTTGGCCAAGTTAGAACCGTTTAGATTCAGCAACGGGAAGCCATTCTGATGTCGTTACTACCTCGTTACGGACTCAATTTGTTTCAATCTTGTTTCATAATATTCTGTTCGTTCCGTTGAAATACCAAAATGTGTGTATAATCCATGAAATCAAATGTGGTATCACCGAAATAGATGAAATCACTTCAGTGATATAATGATATCTCAAGAATTGCGTGACAGGAACTGCGTGTAACGTCTGCACGTGTATTTCCCGCCCTATCCACGAGATGGATTTGGACTTGATCAAGTGCTCATTTTGTGTATATTCAACGAGGGAATGTGGCATATCTTCTCGGTTTTACCAGGGAAAAACAACTATATTACCGTTGAAGGCATGTCCCGACCCCCTTACCAAGAATTGTATGAAATGCCTTGGCACTTGGCGCGGATGTTGTTGATGGCGCGTGTCAAGTAAATTATCATAAAATCTATAAATATTTTCACCTGTACTGTACTGTCTAGACAGGGTATTTTATTCATTTTTGATTTTAGGTAATGCACTAGTGAAAGTAACCCCCCCCCCCCCCCCCCCCCCTCCTCCTCCCCCAACCCGGGACAGGGTGGGAGGGGGAGGGCCGTAGGGCTGTCCCAATTATGCTCGGCAACTTTTTGGCAACTTTTTGGATTTGGGGCATCTTTTTTGATTTGGGGCAACTTTTCTCTCGTCGGGCATCTTTTCTGCTTTAAAGGTCAACTTTTATGTTTTTTAGGATTTTCAGGGAAATCATTTGGCCTGAAATGTGCAAAATAATATTTTGTTTTAATTTTGGCATCAAACTTCACTTTACTTCAGTCTAAAAACCGGAAGTATCGCTCGAGTGGATTGGTATCAGTGTGGTCATCCTGTGGTTTGACGAGCATGCTGTATTGTTGGCCAGCGTTCTCTTGAGTATTCAAAATGGCGGAGGTCGCGGAGGCGGATTCGGACTTGTCGAGTGAAGATGAAATAATAGAATCCAACCCTTTAACTATAGCCGGTACAGCTGGAGCAAAGTTAAGCACTCCTCAAAAAGCTGCCATTTCTCGAAAGAGAAAACTCCCAGACAACATTGCTGGAAAGAAGAACTGTGTTCGTGGAACGTCGGGGCCTGATGTATCGCTTTGGCACAGGGCGAAGGAATTTCAAAATGAACACTTCACTGTTCAAACTGGGCAACTCTGGTGCAACGCCTGTAGAGAGGCATTATCAAGGAAGAAGAGTTCTCTGCAAAAGCATGTTTCCTTATAAAAATCCCCGAAAAAAGAAAAATCTCGGTAGCATCCTTAAGGCAACTTTTTAAAATTCAGGCAACTTTTTGGCAACTTTTGCAATTTTGGGGCAACTTTTTGGCAACTTTTGGCGATTTTTGGGGCATCTTTTCAGAGAATTTGGAGCATAATTGGGACAGCACTAGGGAGGGGGGGGGGGGGGGTTGGGGGTTGATTTAGACTAGTGCATAATGGCTCACTCTCTGCTTAAAGCTGCCTGTGATACACTTGTATGCGATTTGTTACTGTCGTCTTCGTATCTCTTTATAGCGGAGCTCGTTGCATAAAAAAAAAAAGAAAATCAATATGGAAAACGAAAGATAAAAGAACAACCCACGTAAGTGAAAAAAAATCACGCCGCGCGCCTCGCCCGCTCGCAGACGTAAAGGTCGGTACACACGAAGGGACAAGTCACGTGTCCTGATATCCTGTTCCCCGCGGACACCGGACATCCTACAGCTGAGAAACTACAAACCCCGTACACAAAGAATAACGTATTTCTTTACAGTTTTAAGGTAATAGACCAGTTCGCGGTTTATTTTAATTCCGACATTTTGAAAGGGTTGTAAACATGGCGCGAAATACAGTGTTTGTATGGGAATCCGATGACAAATAAAATCCGTAAAATCGAATTTCTGAAATATTCTTCAGATACAAACTTAAGATACCAGGTAAAAGTTTAATTGATCGAAATTTGAGGGATGTAGCTGTGCTGGGAAGCATGCAATCGTGGATTTAATTTTCCATACATTTGTCTGTAAAAACGAGTCAAAGTCCGCGGGAAAATTTGCGCAAAAAAAATCAATCTTCCAGGAAGGAAAACATTTTTCTGAAGCATTTCAAAGACATTTTTTTGTTTCGATGAGGCAAAATTTGCTTCCGCAACAATGTTTTCACGTTGGCTATAGAGGAAAACAATGTTTACTAGGCTCCGGGATGTTAGAAATCATTTATAATTCATTGTTGTGACCTTGTGTATGAATGTATGCAAACATTTGACCCCATAACAGTTACATATATCAGGTGCATCATGGGTAATTTTAACCTATAATCAGCTTGAAAAAATTAAAGTTTTGCAAACAAAATTATGTAGATGTATTAAGTAGTGCATTATGATTATTTTCAGTTCTGTTTCATGAGATTCATAAATATTTCAATATAAATTACCCACTCTGGTATATATGTTGGGCACCACAGACGAAATGATAAAACACCGGATCTCCTAGCGTGTAGGGATCTGATCAGCAATATATATATATAAATAGACAAGAAAGGAAAGGCTGATTCAACGGTAGAGAGTTTTTTCTTCCAATATTCCACATGGAATGTACACATATGTGTTCGGGCTACCTGTGGTGCACACCAGCAGACTGGGTTCTAGTCCTAAATAAAATGGCGGATGCTACAAGCCATCTGACTAAACTATAATGGGTAAATGCAACCTCGTTCCCAGGGGTCTTTACGCGCCTAATCAAAGATGGCGTCGAAAGTACCCCTGGTACAGGCTGGTCATGTGACCCAAAAATATGCCCAATATGTGGGCATATTTTGAGGAGCATCCGCCATCTTGGATTCATCATCGCTGAAAAACGGTTAGCGGTTGAAGTGTGATCCCAATGAATTCCACCCGTTCATTATTCTACTTGTACCCAGTTGCGAAGTGAGTATAATAAAAGGCAAAAACGCTAAGTTCTGATGAATTTGTAGTTGTTTTCAACGAATTTTGAACGCGCAATGCGAAAGACGACATCACCAGTTTATTTTTCAAAGCAAAAATGCACGCGCTATTTGAAATTCTCCAATCAGCGCGCGCTTAACGTCTAGCCAATCAGTGGCCGAATCCAACCAGCCTGTACCAGGGGTACATTCGACGCCATCTTTGATTAGGCGCGTAAAGACCCCTGGGAACGAGGTTGGGGTAAATGTTCTTTCGGTGTAAAATCGACAAGAAGATAATTATCGTAAGTTGTGGCTTCGAGACCATGACAGAGCTGGGGAGGAGAGCACAAATAAGGCTAGAATCAGGTATGCATTTATCGCTGATTCATCCTTCGTATTACTAATTTCTCTTATTTTGAAGTTGATTGTTAATTAGTTGTTGTTTATTGCAAAACCATAGGCATAAGTGACAAATAAATTTATCACCCAGTTATTTTAGGGCTATGTTTCTCATTCCTGTCCGTAATTTGTCCCGTTATTCTGCACACGATACAGATTGCATCTGGCGTTGATTGTTTATTTACGTTGGACCCGGGCGTTGGGAGTATGTTACTTTGGCCTCACTGCTCCTAAGCTGAATAAACTTTACAAACTTTTTAGTCCCCAGTTGTATTTCCAAATGACTGATCTACAAAATAATAACTCTCTCATCTTCTACAATTTCGCCGCATCGATAGTATTCGAATGTCATTTTACCCTAAAATTTGACTTTTTGAAAAATAATTTCGGAAGTCACTTGTACATGAAAGCCTTACTCCTTGAATACTGAATATTTGTTGGCACTTATATCATAATTAAATTGCAATTGGTCGTGTTTATGCTGCAGAAACGTTTTGTGTATATAGCTTATATGGTTTGTTCAAAAATATTCTGTAAACATGACTAAAAATACATAGTGGAAATACCCCTCAAACCGAGACAGTTCGTACTGACCCCCATATCTCTTACAGTTTTTGGAATTTTTCCAAAATATTCTACCAAGTCTAATGCCAGGCCAATAGTAACATATGTGCAAAATATGAACAAAATCTGAGATGTACCATGTAGACTCATTTTTTCAGGGTGCATGGTTTTCACATGGATGCCCTCTTAATATAAGTATATACTGTAAGTACCTTTTGTGGAATAATGTTAATATCAATACTTACAATTGTCCCAAATATATTTTCGTATTGGCCTGACCCCCAAGACATCTAAAAAATGTGTTTTGACCACGATGATATGATAAGAAATATATCTTAAGTATATATTTGTCGATTTTAGGATGGTAATGAAGAAATATATATTTGAAATATATTTCCTGATATGCCATTCCGGTTGAAACATATTTTCCAGATGTCTTGGGGGTCAGGCAATCAGAAAATATATATTGGACAACATCCCATAATTGTAAGTATTGATATTAGCATTATTCCATGAAAAGGTACTTACAGTTTATACTTATATTAGTATGTTTGTCAAAGACAACCTTTTTGGCATTGACTGTATATATAAATATATATATACTCGTTTCAAAAACATTGCTTTTGATTTATATATATATAGGAAACCAGGCAAACTTCAAAGAGGCTAACAAAGGCGCTGCGATTTATGTTGGAAGGGGTAAGACAAAAGATTGTGCACGGTTATAGTTCATTAGCGTCCCCTCAACGACTGAACTCACGCGTTTCTATTGGCTGAATGATTAACACATTGGAATTTCTATTGTCTTTTGTGCACGTTCAAGGTTGAAAAAAGCTAACAAAGATCTATAACAAAGAAGGTCGCTGGGTTTCCTTAACCATTCCACTCTATTAACTATGGTTTGCCATACCAATCATATTGTCGTATATCTCTTATCAATGCTCCGATTTGTGGAGATTGGCGTAACATAAAACACGATCACTTTAGCGCGCGCAACTATTTAACGGTTTATTGACGTGATCATATTATTGTTGTAGCTCTTAACAATGCTTCAGTGTATAGAGATTAACTGAAGAGTGGATCGACTTCACGTCGGTCTACGAAACAGATTTGTATTAAATCTATGTACTCAAAAATTGAGTAGTCTACACATTGGCTTAATCCGCTCCTTTATTGTAGAGCACTATCTTGGTTTCACCGGTGAACTTCACCTATATATCTCTGTTCTGCACTGATGAGCTCACAAAGAGCGAAACAGTACTGTCTGCAGATTGACTATTATAGCTCCTTAACTTTGGTTTTGTTGAGCACTCTTTTTCAGATTGTACCATTGCTGTTTGCATTAATGCTGGCCCACTACTCTGTAGTTTGAGCACTTTGGCATGGTACAGTGAACCTTTTAAACTGCCTTGTTGCAAGCTTGCTTGCTTCATAGCTAAGGTTCAGTCTGAAATCTCTGTTCTGCACTGATGAGCTCACAAAGAGCGAAACAGTACTGTCTGCAGATTGACTATATATATATATATATATATATATACCTTTTGTTCTCCATTGTTTTAGCTGTCAAATTTGACAAGAATACAAAAGGTATACATATATTTGCAGTGAAATGTTTTTTTAAACGGGTGTATATATATATCTGTATGTTTTATAAGGTGTATTTGTTGTTGGAAAGGGGTCTATTAAATGTTTTATTTTTTTTAAAGGGGGGATGCTAAAATAATCAACTTTATAACATACTCAACAAAATATCTGGATTCTGATTGGTCAATGCATGAAGAGTGCATAAAAAGCACCTGCCCCTCCCCGAAAGTGGGGATAAGCATCTTATCCGAAAGTGAGATTAATAAATGCGGGGTACCTCTTCGATCTATCCTAGGACCTCTCCTTTTTCTTCTCTTACCAGGCTGTCTATCCTATTCAACTCCACTGAAGTATGTATGCCGATGATACAAGCATAACATCAAGCGGCACTGATGTTACCGGCTGTAATTGAAACTAAAATTAATACTGATCTGAATGAGTTAAAGAACTGGCTTCAAGCAAATCGCCTTAGTCTTAATGTAGTCAAAAGGCTCCCGACAAAGACTAAGCCAGTGGCCATCGGATCCTAAACTATATATTGGAAATACTAGGTTAAAACGAGTAAAAAAACACAGTGTCGCTTGGTTTAATTTCAGACGAAAATTTGAGTTGGAAGGATCATATATCCAAATTGTGCAAAAGTGGTCTAGGAATGTTACGACGAGTCCGCGACCTGGCACCCATTGAATTTACAAAGCAATTATCCAGTCTCATGCACTTTGATTACTGCTCATCCGTATGGGATACATGTGACAAAGGTCTCAAGCAAACGCTCCAAATTAAGACTACAAAATCGAGCGGCTAGGATTATTATCTGCTATGAAATCAGATCCGCTGCTCTACTGCAGAAATTACAAGGGCATCCAACGAGTACTTTTTGAAATTCGTTTGAAACCAGTTGTATGCAGCTCATCTAGCCATTTTAAGGCGCCTACTATGTCTTTTGACGTATTCTAGAAAGCTATTAGCTGTTCGGTGGAAATCGCGTCAACCGAAAATACTATGGCAAAATTTTCCCGGCTTACGAATTTGTTAGTAGTCTAGAACATAAACAAGAATTTTCTAGCCCAAGTAACTTCATGTTGCAAAGTTTTGTGGAGGTACGAATTGTTTAGGGGATCTTTTTTCCTTTAGCCAATTATTTTAGGTGACTTCCATTTGCTAAAGGTTTATTCTTTCGGATTTTAGATGTCAGAATTTTTAGGGAATGCAAATGTGTTCTCGAAAACTTTAGGTGGCCGCTTCACTAAATGATTTGTGATAATATGTGGTGTTTTTTTTTTCATTCCAACCAATGTTTTTTTTCCGGATCGTTCAGTCTCAATCTGACTCTATTGATCAGACGAATTGGGACGTACGAATATTTTAGGGGAAACCTTTTAGTCTCCCATTTCTTCTATACTTTTCTAGGGATTCAAAACAAATTTTCTAGCCAGTATTTCAGAAAACAATTTTCTAGGGACAATTTTTTCAAATCCGATAAGTTTTAGGCTAACTAGCTTTTTAACCGAAAACTTCGTTGGGTGCCCTTGAAATTAGGATGGCAGTCTCTTGAAGACCGTTGGCACCAACAGAAGGTAACAACAATGTTCAAAATCAAAAATAATCTGGCACCGTGCCGTTTAATTAATACTTTTGTTCCAATAAAATATATACATACACGACTTTCATAATGGCCGCCTCCTAATTTGCATATGTGATTTTCCGTTTCGGTTGTTTATCCACATTTATAGAAAATATGAACATTGCCATGTGAAAGAGCATGTGGACATTAGTGAACTTGTGAAAGTTGAGTGCTGTAGCTTAAAAAACAATGAAGTTACAGCCAGTAACTCGACCGGATAAGTGCCAGATTGCTGAAGGATTCACTTCCGGTAACTACACCTGTTATTACCAAACTGTTAAATCTGTCTATAAACGCAGCGAAGTTTCCATCTCTTTGGAAGTGTGCAAAAGTGGTGGCTCTTTTTAAAGCAGGTGATAGGGCAGATCCTAGTAATTATCGCCCGATTTCTGTGTTGCCTACGATAAGCAAGATACTGGAGCGAGCTGTGCACGAACAGCTATATCGTCATCTGATAGAGAATGGGCTCCTTTGCTCCAAGCAATTTGGTTTTAGACCAAAACTTTCTACAACTATTGCTCTGGCTAATTTTACTGATCAAATCTTAGAGAACATGGATAAGGGCAAAGTTACTGGGTGCGTATTCTTAGACCTCACTAAGGCATTCGACACCGTCGATCATGTCATATTACAACGCAAACTTCGAAGCCTTGGAGTCACAGGATCCTCCCTTGATTGGTTTTGCTCATACCTTAATCAGCGCTCGCAAGTAACCGCTGTTGGGAAATGTACTTCACCGTCACTACCAGTCACGGTCGGAGTACCTCAGTGATCCATACTTGGCCCTCTTCTCTTTATCGTCTATGTGAATGATCTACCTAACTGTCTAGAACACACCGATGTCACACTCTATGCCGACGATACAATAATATACTGTGAAGCAGATGCGCCTCAGGATCTACAATTCAAGCTGGATCGTGACCTGCTCAACGTTATTTCATGGTTTACAAAGAATAAGTTGACGCTGAATACAACCAAATCTAAGCTTATGTTAATTGGCAGCTCCCAAAGGCTGAACGCTTTTTCTAATGTTGAACTGAATATCTATGATGAAGTTCTTGAGAAGGTGGATAACTTCAAATATCTTGGTGTGACTCTAAATAATAACTTAACTTGGCATGATCATATTTGTAAGATTCAATCGAAGGTTCGCCAAAAACTTGCTATTCTTGGGCGTATTAGATACTGCTTGCCGATACATGCGAGGATAACGTTTTACAATACAATGATAAAGCCGCATTTTGACTATGCAAGTATTGTATGGGGAGACAAGCACAATGTTAGTTTAATGGAATCTCTTCAGATTTTGCAGAATCGAACTGCAAAGTTAATTCTAGGTAGGGATTATTACTCGTCTGCGTCAGTTGCTCTCTCTGATTTAGAATGGTCAACTCTCGAGTCCAAACGTATATTCGATCGCTGTCTCTTTGTTTATAAATGTTTAAATGGGCTCATTGATTATGACTTTAATCTTCAACATGGCGATACAATTCATAATTACAACACAAGAAATAAGAGAGACTTGCGAAGACCCCCCTCACGCACTAATTGGGGAACTTTCAGAACTTCTTTCCAGTGCTCTAATGCCTGGAATGACCTTAATACGAGCATTAGAGAACTTGACAATCCCATTGTATTTAAGAATCAATTGAAGGCGAACAATTTTAATTGTATATAGTTTTTAGATATGGACTTTTAGTTTTTAGCTTCTACAAATTTTGTCTTTTCTTTTTGTCAACTGTTTCATATGTATGTATTATATATTCTTGTATATTTTATTTATTTTTTTATTTGAGGGCCCTCCTGAAAATCATCACATCGATGAGTGTGGTTCCCTCAATAAATATCATTGTAATAATAATAATAATAATAAAAGAGAGATTTGTATGAGAAAAACAACGGACGCCTTTCTAGCCTCGCTTTCATGTTTTTCTGCATTAGAAATGCTCGTAGCTCAACAGCAATTCTCCACATTGCTCTAAAACTCAAAAATATTACTAGTTTTAATGTGATCTTTCATGTGGTAGCATTGGTTTCCTTCTACAGATTTATCTTCCACATTATGCAAATTAGGAGGCGGCCATTATGAAAGTCGTGTATGACAACTCACTTCCTGTGGAGACAAAGGAGTCCTGCAGCCTAACTGTTTTTAAACATAGAATTAAATGCTAATTAATCTTATATCTAATTATATATTAATTTGTAATAGATATTAAATTTTATATACTATATATTTACATATTTTACTATTGTATTTATATATGTATATACACGGCTCTCTGGAAGAGCATTTTGTAAATGAAGGGAGTACCGTGTCTAAATAGAAATACCATACCATACCATATCAGTCATATATACAGCGTCCTATAAAAAAATCCTTGAAACCCTATCTGTGGTTACTTTTCTCTATATTTCGTGGCAATTTTTAATCGAGAGTAGCGACCCCCCGGTTAAATCATGGGGGGGGGGGGGGGGGGGGGGCAACAAAGTTTTAAGTGCTTTGTAGGGGGGACTATGAGGACTATGAAATTGATAATATGGATTGGAGATATTCACAAGATCCTACATGCGACAATAGAGGCAAATTACTAATAGACGTATGTACAGAAAACCACCTCAAAATCCTGAACGGCAGAACAATAGGCGATACCAAAGGCAGAAAAACGTGCTATCAATATAATGGCAGTAGTCTGGTGGACTATGCTATAGCCCACCAGTCAATCATGCCAGGCATACGATATTTTAAGGTAAACGATTTATTACCACATATTTCTGACCATTGTCATCTATCATATGGCCTTAAAGTACACACAACGAATAACAACCCACTCTCTTACGATACTATACTATAAAACATTTCAGGAAAATCATATGGAACGAGGGCGCAGCTACAAAAATCCCAGAGCTCCTAAATTCTGTTCAATATCAATCAGCTTTTTCCAGGATACTCCAACTAAACGGAGAGCATTGGGATGTAAATAAACTAACACGAAATTTCACCCAAGCCATAGTTGAACTGAGTGAAGAAGCTGGTTTACGCTACCAAAATCAAACGAAAGGAAATTATGATGCAAACAAAGACTGGTTTGACTTGGAATGCACAACTGAAAAAGAAAATCTAAAATCTTTAGGACGCCAAGTGTGTAATGCTCCAAAATGCGAACAACTAAGAAATCATCTCTTCACTAAAAAAAAGAATTTTAGAAAGTTATGTAGGAGAAAAAGCATGAAAACCTGAGAAAAAGAATAATGGAGATCGATTATAAAAACCCGAAAACAGCTTGGAAATAAATACATAAATTGTTTAACATAAAAAAGAAACAGCAAAAACAATCGTGTCCAATAGAACCTCGAGAATTTTATGAATATTTCAAGGAGTTGAACAAACCCAATAACGAATCGAGTTGTCTAGATAATCCCCAACGAGATAGCTGTGAGGATACTACCAGCAGGGAAAGTGAACTGTTAGACTCTGAAATTACTGACGACGAAATCGAAAATGCTATCAATAAATTAAAATACAACAAATCACCGGGCAAAGACAATATCCTAAACGAAGTAATAAAAAACGGTAAAAAGCAACTAAAACCACTACTGAAATCGCTTTTTAATATTATTCTATCATCAGGGGAATACCCTCGAGATTGGTGTACTGGCTTTATTGTTCCAATTTACAAAAAAGGCGATAAGGACAAAACTGATAACTACAGAGGCATAAGCCTGTTATCCTCACTCGGCAAACTTTTCACCTCTATACTTAAGCGTAGTCCACACGAGCAAGTTTTCCTTGACAAGTTTTCCCTTGACAAGTTTTATTTGCTCGTGTAGACGACGAAAAATGACATGTTTTGCCTTGACAAGTCTCCTTGTTGAAAAACTGGCGTGCCAGTTATTGAACAAGGCAACTTGTCAAGGAAAACTTGTCAAGGAAAACTTGCTCGTGTGGACTACGCATTAATAATAGGCTGTATGATTACCTAGTCGACAAAGGAATACTCAAAGAAGTACAAGGAGGATTTAGGAAACACCTTGGAACAGCGGATAGTATTTTCATCCTAAAAACTCTCATAGACAAATACGTTAAGACTAAGCCACAAAAAAATAGAAATTTCTTATTTAGCTGTTTTGTAGACTTTAAAAAAGCATTCGACAGCGTGCCAAGAGACAAATTACTTACGAAGTTAAAAAGGGCCGGAATAGGAGGGAAAGTATATTCTATCATAAAATCAATGTACTCAAATGACTCCTCAGCAGTGAAAATTGGCGATACGATATCAGAGGAATTTAGATGTTATAAAGGGGTTAGGCAGGGGTGTATGCTAAGTCCAACGCTATTTAACCTATTCCTTAGTGACCTGCCTGAATTTCTTAATCAGGGCGACTTGGCAGAACCAGTCGAAATCCAAAATAAAACAATAAGTTGCCTTATATATGCAGATGACTTGGTTGTACTATCAAAGACCGCTGAAGGTCTACAGAAATATCTACATAGAATCAAGGAATATTGCAACCAATACAATTTAGAAGTAAATATCGAAAAAAACAAAAACCATGGTCTTCAATAATACAGGAAAGAGAATGAACAACTATGTTTTTAATTACGACGGCGAAACCCTGGAAAATGTTCGAGCATTTAAATACCTTGGTTTAACGTTCAGTGCGTACGGTAACTTCACACTAGCCAAACAAGAACTGAAAAAGATAGCACTAAAAGCCCTTTTTAAACTCCGCAAAGAAATGGGTGACCACTTTAGAACTGACCTAAAGCTCACACTGAAATTATTTGACTCTCTTATTCAGCCAATCCTCCTATATGGAAGCGAAATCTGGGGAGTTGACTGTAAGGGTCCTATTGACAGAGATCCAATAGAGTCAGTTCATGTTACGAGTTTTGCAAATGGCTCCTAGGAGTAAATAGGAATGCTACGAATAATGCTTGTCGTGCTGAACTAGGCAGACTCCCACTTAAAGGCGAAGCGATATTCCGAAGTATTAAATATTGGCTAAAACTGGAAAATGTGGATAATACAAAATTGGCAACCGAGGCTTACGCTGACTCCAGACTCTTACTCAAGCCCATGGTCTGGTGCCAAAAGATAAGAAGCATAACTAAAAGTATGTCACCTCGGCTTTGGCAATCTGTGGCTAGACCAGAATAATATAACCAATTACACAGCACTCGCTAGCAAACTAAAACAAAGGATACGAGACGTTGAATGCCAAAACTGGTACAGCGAGATCCATAATGACTCGAGAAGTAATTCAAATCAGCGAAATAAGTTAAGAACATACAGAATATTCAAGAAATCTTACGAATTAGAAAATTACTTGAAGGAAGTAGACAATGTGAAGCACAGAATAGCACTAACAAGGCTAAGAATAAGCAACCACAAACTAGAGATCGAAAAAGGAAGGTATGCAAGACCATACAAACCAATCGAGGAAAGATTATGCCATTTCTGCCTCTCGGAGATTGAGGATGAAACCCACTTTGTCTTGAAGTGCAAGAAATATGAAAACCTAAGGAAGGAATTCTATGCTTCACTAAAGAATAAATGTAATATAAATACGGCACACCGATCTGAAAATAGCCTATTATGCACAATCATGAACCCTGACAGTAGAATTTCTAGTCTTTCAGCAAAATTCATTTATAACTGCTTCAACATCAGCCTGAAGCTCTAACGCAATGATGCCTGTTCCCAACTAACAGAGATATACATAACCTAATTTAACTGAAATTTATTGGACCCATGTCGAAGTACTTGCATGTACAAAACACCAAATAAAATATGTCTGTCTGTCTGTCTGTCTGCCGACCCCCTTCCCCCCTTTTGCGTGTCCCTAGCTTCCGCCATGTTTGATACACGTTGTTGATGCTCGGTCCCAGTCCCGCTCTGTCGTGGCTGGCATTACAAATACGGCTAAAATCCCCGCAAATTTTCAAATCGTTACTTTCCCCGTTCCACCGGAAAAATGCAGCGTTAAATGTGCGTTATTCCACGGCCATGTCCCCGTTAATGCCCCGCTATGTCCCGGGGGTCGGGGGGCCGGGGTTTCAATTGACTAGTGCATTAGCGTTATCTATAAGGTGCGCTATAAAGTAACGAATCATTGGAGCTGCTAAAACCAAAAGTAACGACCCTTGCTAATTTCGGGATACTACGGTACTCAAACAATGCAATCGGGTCTAAATTAGAGTAACAAAAGAAAATTCTAGTAGTGTAGGTATCATACGTATACATAATCACAGGTAGCCCAAGCTTACGATTTGTATGAGCGATTACAAAGAATGTATGGAAATTTCACAATATTAGAGGTAAGAGCACCCGGGGGGGAGGGGGGGGGGGGGGGAGTTACATGAAAAATGGGTATGTATGTGAGGCCGAGAGGCTCAAACCCTGACCCTGTTTGACCCAAAATCCGAGCTCCAAACCCTGATTGCCCCCTTTTTGGGGGAAAAAGCTCTGATTGCCCTTCTTTAAATAAAAACAAATAATCCCTGTGAAATAAATTGTTCGCCTGTTCCTAACTGCCTAAAAAATTCTGAACCCCGACCTTGACTGCACCCAAATTAAACTCAAATCCTGACCCTGATCTGCCCAAATCAGGTCAAAACCCTGACCCTACCTGCCCAAACTGAGCCCAAAACCCTGTCCCACCCCGCGGCACATACATAATACGTCACAAACAGGAGTATCCACCCTCGGCCCTCCCCCGGATAAGAGCATTACAGCGATAATAGTGATCTGTGAACTAGCGTGAGGAGCCAAGAGCCAACCAAAAAGCGAGAAAATTGGCGGTTTCTGCTCCCAAAAAGACTGGGAACTACAACTATGCTTACCAACCAAAATGGCGGACCAAACATAACAATTCTTGCTCCTGTCGAGCACTGAGTTGCTCTGTGCCCTAAAGATGGAAAACACGGGCGAAGAAAAGAATGATAACTTCTTCGCTAGTTTAGACCAGCTTTTCACAAGCCTTGAACCGGTGATAAAAGAAGCAAGTTCGGCCGAAGCTGCTGAAGACATCTTGACAAATTTGGAAACAACTGATGAGAATTTTCACAGGTTTGACGGTGTTTGAGTTATTTTTCACTGAATCATCTTGCCGCTATCAATTTGTTTCTGTGAGTTACTTTATCTCAAAAATGGCGAAGCCTCTGCATAATATTATAGAAACTGAAATATTGTTACTACGCTTTTCACAGGGGTACACCCGAATTGCAAAACTTTACGATTTTCCCCAGGGGTGGGGTCAGTACCTAGTGCTCTGAACGAGCCACCATTGGCGAATGAACAATAGCGTAGCCAAGCACAACAGTGGCTTACCAAACAATACGACTAATATAACCCTAACCAAACAAACCACAAATCTCCTTCCGATCAGCTAGGACCTTACCCGCAGGGGTGGTGCAATCTTACGAGTCCAAGTCACCTTGGCCACGGTTTCGGAGCGATTATAGAATACCCCACCACATTTTGAAGCTATGTTATTTTGTTAGTGCTACCATGGTACTGCAGTTGCGATAGCTTTTTTAGAACGAAGGATATAGTTTTTTTTAAATGAAAGATATGAACTAAGTGGCAACGCAGTCCCTTAGTTGGTGCATAAATATTAATATCTGTAAGACGTTGAACTAAGTGGCAACGCAGTCCCGCAGTCCCATAGTTGATGCATAAATATTAATATCTGTAAGACGTTGCAGGGCTAAAAATAATGGCCGGTCAGTCACCGGTCAAGATCTGTATTTGGTTGAAACTGCAGTAACATTTACCGGTCAAAATGACCAGCAAGGCAAAGATTTGGTCGGACAAGTTCCAATTCTAGCCGGACATTGTCCGATGACCGGCCGTTATTTTTAGCCCTGACGTTGAACTAAGTGGCAAATTGTAGTCCTGCAGTCCCATAGTCGATGCATGAATATTAATATCAGTAAGACGTTGAACTAAGTGGCAATGCAGTCCTGCAGTCCCATAGTTGACACATGAATATTAATATCAGTAAGACGTTGAACTATGTGGCAACGCAGTCCCGCAGTCCCATAGTTGATGCATGAATATAAAATAATATAGAATAATAAAGCTGACTGCGGGACTGCGGTAGCACTGAATATACCATCTAGCTGGAATGGCGGGGTATTCTATAGTTCAGCCACCTCAAATTTGATTACAATCTTACGAGCTCCCCCTCCCCTATCTTGGACTTCAAACAAAGGATCAAGCATTTTCCCCTACCCAGAGTCAAAACTTACATTCAATCCTACTGTATTCCCCAACATGATCCTCCTGGTTGGCACAGGGGACTACCCCTGGGGGAAGCCTTGATTATAAGCTAATGCTTTAATTGCACTCTTAAATTCCATGCTTTGTACTTTCTTGTTGGAAGAATATATATGGAATTAATGCTGCTGAGAAGAATTAAATATTCTCTCAAGAACGATAATACCTTATTTTAAGAAAATGAGGTCAGTTCCTCGATCAGTCTGCACAGAAGAAGAATTATGAATCATATACTGTGGGGACGAATAAACCTTCTTAAAGGAAGACATAATTTCCTTCAAAGAACAATAATTATTCTTTGAAGGAAATTATGTCTTCCTTTAAGAATTATTATAAGTCTTGTAAAAATAATCTAATTTTAGAGCACTGAAGAATACAATGTACAGTACAGTGTTGTGCAGCTGATGTATCAAGTACTAGAAATTGAGCACTAATTACCATTTGCACAGAAAAAACGGTTGGGATGGGATGATTGAGTCTAGATTTCCCCTGCTGACTTGACAGCTACAAATGTACATTGTAACGCTGTGAATAAAGGCTGTGTTGGTACTAAGATCTATGATGGTAGCTAACTGAATATCGCAGTAAGCATTACATAACTATATACTGGTACAGTATATTAAGTGCTAATTCTATCTGTGGATTAGCCGGGACCTGGCTTTGATCAACCCCCATGGTTGTTTCAGATCTCGTTTGAAAATCAGAGTTTTATTTTGAAAACTGATCAAAAGACCATGGGCTTTTGTCACACGGTGGCCATGTTGGCTTGAAACAATAGATTTCCCATGTGTAGCCTCGTACTGAGCAGTTTCAGAACGAGTTCACGTGTGCAAAACAAAAGTTTTTATACTCCTGGGATTAAACATGGTCGCCATGTGAATAAGGTCCATTGACCAGTCAGTCTGTCATCAGTTGATCACCTACAACTTTGGTTGATCACTGTTGATCATGGTCAGTTGATTGACCAACCACACTTGACTGAAATCAATTTATTGTCAGACTGCTTTCAATCAATCAGTGCTTAGGGGCCCGACCATTTAACTTTTGAGGGGGGGGGGGGGGGGGGGGGGGGGGGGGTGTTTTTGAAAAAAAAAATCCTGCAAGTGGAAAAGCTTTGTTCTTGCTCCGCTTTTTTCGCAAAAAAAAAATCGTGCAACAACACTGCTAAAGAAAAAAAATTTGAGCACAGACAAGAACACCCATCTCCCCCCCCCCCCCCCCCCCCTCAAAAGTGAAATGGTCGGCCCCGTCTTGGTAGCACAATCATGTAGTTTGATTACCAAGTTGTATTTTTTTTCCAAGATACGACTTTGTGCGTCAGCTCCGAAATCGTATAGATGAAGCTCTTGGGCCTGTAATTGACATGAAGTTGGAGAGAATTGCTGGGGAAGGAAATGCCAACGAGCACTTATCACAGATCACAGATGAAATTCAGTCTTCTCAAGAGTAAGCAAATTACAAATTAATATTGACAGAACATAAACAGTGTGGTCCTAACAAGTGCAGGCATCAATGATCATATTTTTTCATAGTTGAAGTACTGTAGTACTGTTACTAGTAAAGTAATCAATGATGGTGGTTTCTTTTAGCTCGTTTGTTTTCGGATTGGGCTCACCCTATTTTGACTGCTTGCCACAGGTAGCCCAATCCAAAAACAAATGAGCAAAAATAAAACACCAAGAAGATAGCTACAAGCAGGCTACGATGCATGGTCCAAGGATACAACAGCAAGAATATTTAATCAATTAATTTGATTTGGCTAACCTAAAAAATGCAACCATGACCTCTAGTCCCAAGATAATAACATTTATTTTAATAAATTACCCTGGTATAGCCTTTCCAAGATTTAAAGAAGTGGAGATTGTTTATTAATTACATTCATTTGAAATCACTTCGAAATGAAAATAGTGCCCGATATAATTAAATAAAAATATTAGAAACTGATTCATTTTGCTGTCAGCCTTTTTAGTAAGCGATTTGCTGAAATATTTTCAAGATGTCTAATTGTCCAAAACTAATTTATGTACATGTATGCAATAGAATAATATTTTATTTGCTTACAAGTTGTTTTTGTTCAATAAATCATGAAATCATGTACACAAACATGCAAAGAAGACCTGGTGCGACATCACCCAGAATACCTAAAAATGCAGGAAATGCATCAAAATATGCACACACACAAAATTGGCAGACTGGTTTTGCATCTGTCTCAACTTGAACAACAGCAAGAAGTTTATTTTGTACTGATAATTTACAAAGAGCTGGCACTCTACCCCAGCCTCTAGTTTCAAGTTTATTTTTACATTATTTAGGGAGACATTACAGTAGAGAAATTCAGATATTATATTGAGAGAATAGATAATAATAAATAAAATAAATAAGGAATATGTTGTCAGTGTACAGTGGACCAAGTAGCTAAAGGCTTTCGAGTTGGCCAGACCTCTAAATATCCAAAACCAAACACTTAATAATATCATGGAGCAAGTGTCCCAAACAATTAATTTTCTAACAGAAACACTGGGAAATAGAATTAATCAAGCCATGCAATTTTGGTCTGAAATCATATTACTCTTGACTGCAACTTCCACTCCCCCTATGTGGTCAATCCCCATGTAATTTTGTAAATCACTTGAATGTACGATGTATGATTTCAGACCAAGTTGCATGTGCATTTGTACATGCACCGTACTCAACTGAGTTCTATTACCATATTTATTGCAGATTCATTGGCCTACAGCAGTCTGTTTTGGCAGACACTAAGGAAGCTGTCAATTTGCTGGTAATATTATTACATATATATGCATGACTTTGTGTACATATATTAAGTAATATTTTATAAATAAAATGTATTGCTTATTGTTACATTTTGTAAGTAAAAGCCCTCTGGTCAAACGGTTTCAACATCTCTTTGATGTTGGTTCAATATTTGTGTCATGCATGTCAAACAGTTTCAACATAAGGATTCACCATTCCAAGAACAAACGGTTAATTACAACATTTAAATTATAAATTGCTAAATATTGTTCTCGGAAATGTTTTCAGGCCATGTCAAATGTTTTCAGGCCATGTCAAATGGTTTCAATATTGGCTTCAACAAATGTTGTAACGCTGTCAAAGAGATATTGAAACCATTTCACTGAGGCTTGAGGAGTTGGTTCGACAATTCAAAGACAATGACATATTAAAATTTATAAAAATATGGACATTATCACAGGGAAAAATAATAATTCAAAAACACATTAATGGAAATTTGCCAAAACCCATCTGACATTTCCCTGTGTATACTTAAGTAATAATTATTGATGAACTGATTGTGTAAAGTTTTTAATGTACATTTTTAATTTGTTTACAAACAGATGCAGAAATATGCTAATAACCCTCTGCAACTTGGAACAAGTGACTTTGATTTGGGTGAACATAAGGCAGCTAAAGGGCAGTCATTTAGAATCTCCCTTGATTCTAGTGATGAAGAGTCTTCTATTTTATCTTCTATTGACAAGGTGCTGTACTGGTACTTACATGTGCACAACAGGCTCTGTTTGTTCAAAAGTGGACAACTAGCTTTCCACTGAGTTAGATTAGCAGTTATGCAATGGATAGGGATTTATCCTACTGTTATATATTACATTTAGCTCCAGTGCCTACTTGATCTCATACTGCTGGATGTACTTATCTGTGGGTCACCTTCAGTACTTAATTTTGCTAACTTCTAGTATCCGTACAGCAACTTTTAATGCCTCTGATGCCTATTTTCCAAATTAATTAAACCCCTGTGGTAGCAAGTTATCCACTTTTAACAACCATGATGACCAGTATGTAATAGATAAAGAATGAGCTAGTAGTCACACTTTATCGGATTTAGAAACTCAAGCCGGAGGCGAGAGTTTGTAAATCCGATAAGGCACAGACACAAATTACTTATTATTATAAATAATTATCAAACACCAGATGTACAAAGTCATGTACATGTATCTATAGACTGAGTCATGTTTTTCAGTTATTTTGGCGATATACAGCCTATTTTCAATTGGCAAACAAAAGTTTATGTAAATCAGGATGACATCTGTATCAGATTTACAGATCACTAAATATCACACATTGATTTCCTTTGTTTTTCCTTCATGAATTATTAATGAGTTTGATATTAAAGTAATAATAATGAGTCTAGAAATGCTTATAAATGCATGTCAGTCTGTAGAATGTAGAGTTTTCATGAGGTTCCAAATTGGGTACAATAATATATAGAATACCCTGCATCTGTAAAGTAGTGGTACCAATTATATTATAGACTGGGCATGGCTATATACCAAGTTAATATATAGTTAAACAGCATAAATAAACTGTCAGTATTGTAGCTACAGTACCGTCAGTGTATTGGGTTAGGTCTACCTATATGTATTAGGTCATGAGCTGTAGCTAGCCAGGTTAAATGAGGGTGATGTTTTGCAATCTGTCCTGCAGGGTATTCTATAGGTATTCCCCAAATTGCTGTGCAGTACATATCATCATCATTAACATCATAACTTTTGTTCTTTATATCTTCATTCTTTTCTTCTAATCATTGTTATTATTTTCATGATCATGTTATTGTTATTATTACAATGTACATGCAGTGCTTATCAGCGGGAAAAAAAAAATCAAAATTATGCGGGATATTTTGGCGAATTATGCTGGAAACATCGCGAATTATGCGGGAAATTATGCGGGATGATGCCATTTACATTTTTTAGCACAAATAATTTTTTTTATCATGTTTCACTTCAAAAAAGCCGCTAGTTGAGTAAGAGAGATGGTTAATTGTCTCAAATCCATTTTAACTAGTATCCCTTTGCGTTCAAATCTATGTACTAGAAGGTTCAAGGTTCAAGGTTTTTATTTCCACAAAACAAAACAATAATTACATTTAGGACATGCGACAAAAGATAGTTGCTAATGTGGAGGAGCACAAGCATAAAACCACGAGGGTTACCAAAGTTGCTTATGCCCCTGGAAAACTTATTTAAATTAATCTATATATAAGACAAATACAGGATATATAAAAAAATATTGTAGATAGTGCACTAGATCTAGTATAAGAGTTTGTGTAAACTAGACTGAAACAGAAATAAATGTATTTTGTAAAATAAGATTAAAGTAATAGAGTTTAGGTTAAGTATTATATCTACGAGAAAGAGCAAAAATAGTAAATAGCACAAACGACAGCTGCAAACGACAGAAATTTATCATTAATACTTAGGAGGAAGAGCTAATAGATATTTTTTGTAATTATTTTTGAAAGTCTATGTTAAACCTCAACTGATCCTAAGTATTCCGAACAATTCTTGAAGCAGCAAGATTATCAAGCCCTGTTTACTAGCGTTATGGTCATAGGTTTTATTTCAGGTTAGTATGAAAATGTTGTCTACTTTGTGGAAATGTCTTCAAAAGACGTAATTATCATTTCAGTAAGAAAACCAGGAAACAAAAACCAAGTGGGTTTTTGAAATGCTGTTGTAGTAGTCGCCTTATCGCAGATGCGGAAATCGGCACGTTACTTTGACAGACCGCTAACCGATTTAGCGGTAAGGGACTATTATAAAGGGAAATAAGGTTTAACAGTTGGGGGTGCCGTCGCTTTTTGAATCAATTTTAAAATACTGTACAGAATTTAACTGACCCAAAACGAGAATTAATAGTAGCGGTCGTTACTAGAGCTTACGCAGCATATGCGAAAACGGCATTCGACGTACCGTTGTGAATCGTCGTTTAGATTGCTCAATGTTCGACGATTTTGGAAGGAAATCTACTGTTAACTTCAGATAAATTGGGTAAGAGTCTTTGAGAAATAGCAAAAATAGATACCTGTTTTATGATTTTCTATAAATTTCTCCAAATTATGCAGGATTATGCGGGAATTGCCGGATTATGCGGATTATGCGGAGCAAGCCAAATTATGCGGGTCCGCATCCGCGCATAATTCCATAAGCCCTGTATATGGAGTATACATACAAATTACAATACTTTTATTCACTCAAGCTAATTAGAGTCAAAAGTATGCTCCTTTGCTAGAGTTGGTAAACCTGAAAAAAACCATGGGGTTATCTAGTCAGGTTTACCACAGCGGCATTTACATGTTTAGTTAGATAGTAATAAATAAATAATTAATATATTCATTAAGTGATTTTAGTGTTGATAATAATTTTAAGTAAATTTTATTAAAGGATGGAAATGAGAAAACAAAAACAAGAAAATATGCAAAACGAGGGCTGAGAAGGAAAGAAAGTATATAGTAGAATAAATAATAATTATAATATAGATAATAACAGTAACTGTGAGGACTATAAGTATTCATAATTGCTGATAAGATCTGGAAGTGATTTCTTTTTTGAAGATATGCCTTTTTTTAGTTTTGACATTTACTGATATTTGATCCCAGACTATAATTCCATTTGTATTAATAAATCTTTTTTTGTAATCAGTTCTGCAATATTTAATAAAGAAGTGTTGGGATTTAGATTTTCTTGTATCATGTTGGTGAATATTACTTTAAAGTGCACCTAACGTTTATTTTGTTATCATAAATATCGATTCTACATCAAGCTTTGAGTACTTCTGTGAAGAAAGTTTTTGTTTACAGAGAATACTCAATGTTCTACGTTTGTTTGAAATCGTGAAAATGTGACCTTTCCTGACCCATCACCGCGTAAGCAAAAGCCTGGGTCGATCCCTGGGTTGACGTCATCTCATTAATGCATTATTCTCCATGGCGTCTTTCTATCACAACAACATCGATTTATAGAGAATATACACTGTTTGCGAGTTGTTAGTTAAGAAAAAAGTCATTTTAGTCAACATGTTAAAGTGCCCCTACGATCAAATTTTGACATATCAATGTTTTTGCATATTCATAAAGTAGAGTTCATATATTATTACCAGTTCAAATTGTTTTTCGATACAACGACAGGAAGTCTTATTTTTTTAGCTCCGAATATTGAATCTACACGTCCGCCATTACTGGAAGCCGTGCCCTTTGTTCAGCTTTAAACAAAGGTTTATTCACCGGAAATGATGTCATACACTTAACGCTCGCCTGCAGAACACAACGCCTGGAGGCATATTTCTACTAAAAACGTCTTCACGTACATAAGAAGAAAGTTATATTTATCTTTGCGAGGTTGGCTACTTTTTTATGCACGCTATTTCGCGCCACGAGGTTGTCGTGTTAAGTGTATGACATCACTTCCGGTGAATAAACCTTTGTTTAAAGCTGAACAAAGGGCACGGCTTCCAGCAATGGCGGACAGGATTTTACCGGTAAACTCTCCTAAAATTTGTGGTTTAAGATGCCCATTTGGGAATATTTTTTACTATTTCGGATATTTCTAATACTGATTGACCTATAGACACTGAAAAAGTGGCAAATCGAAATGGTAAATTTTCGTCGTAGTGGCACTTTAAGTATTTATTCAAATTATTGCAAAGTCGAATTAATTATATGACGTCTACCCAGGGATCGACCCAGGCTTTTACTTACGCGGTCATGGGTCAGGAAAGGTCACATTTTCACGATTTCAAACAAGCGTAGAACATAAAGTATTCACTTTAAACCAAAACTTTCTTCACGGAAGTACTCAAAGCTTGATGTAGTATCGATATTTATGATAACAAAATAAACGTTAGGTGCACTTTAAGGGTTTGAACACACTTAGGGATGTTTCACTTTATAAGTTTTCATGGTAAATGTTGTACATAAAACGGCTGGTATTAATTTTTGAAATATCATCCAAGGTTAAGATTTTTAATATGTGAAAAAGTGGTGGAGTGTGTTTATTCCAAGATTCATTAGATATGGCATAAATAGCCTTTTTTGTAGAATTCTTATTGGATTTAACAGGGTAGAATAAGCATTTCCCCAGAGTAAAATTGCATAATGTAAATACGGATAGAAGAAGGAATAGTAGATCTGTTTCAAAACTGAAGGTGGTGCATAATATTTGGCCTTAATTATAAATATTCCCTAGTGTTTTTGCTAATTTAGTTTTAATTGTGGCTATCTGTAGATTCCATGTCAGGTGCTTATCAATGATTATACCTAAATATTTGGTATGGTCCTTTTCTATGATTGTTTCATTGCACATCTTTATATTTAGGGAGTTTTGAATTTAGGGGAGTGAAAAATAATAAAATTTGACTTAAAAGCCACTCTTGGATTTGTATAAGCTCTCTATTAATAACACATTCTAACTCGTTTATATACTTATTTGAGTAATGAAGGCTTGTGTCATCAGCAAATAGAAAAAAGTCAAGTTTTTGGGAAGAATTTGAGATATCATTTATATATAGGAGAAATAAAATTTGACCTAGAACTGATCCCTGAGGGACACCATTAATATTAGGAGAAAGAACACATACATGTTTGTCTGTATATTCTAACTCATTTATATACTTATTTGAGTAATGAAGGCTTGTATCATCAACAAATAGAAAAAAGCCAAGTTTTTGGGAAGAATTTGAGATATAATATATATATAGGAGAAATAAAATTGGACCTAGAACTGATCTTTGAGGGACACCATTAATTTTAGGAGAAAAAACACATACATGTTTGTCTGTATATTCTAACTCATTTAAATACTTATTTGAGTAATGAAGGCTAATTGTATCATCAACAAATAGAAAAAAGGCAAGTTTTTGGGAAGAATTTGAGATATCATTTATATATAGGAGAAATAAAATTGGACCTAGAACTGATCATGAGGGACACCATTAATTATAGGAGAAAGAACACATACATGTTTGTCTATATGTTCAATAAGATCCCTTTTTCCCACTACACCAGGTTGGCTACATTTTCATGTCCCAGGAGAAGTCCAGCAAGATTGCTGAGAACCTGGATCCCATGCAGCCAGTTCATGTATGTACACGTACTAGTGTTATACTAAACAGGGCAAATATAGCCTGTGTCACATCTGAACTGAACCCTGGTTAAGTCTGTCTGCGAATTAATGAACAAAAACTTGTTTTGGACCCCCAGCGGAGTAGCACGATTATATGTACCCCCCTCTGATTGGTTTTTACTAAATAAATGCTCATTCTTACATGTCTTCTGACTGGCCATTCAACTGTCACCAGCCTTGGAGATTGTTATGATGGCAGTTCATGTCAGAAGCCACTCGGTTGAAACTGTTCCTTTGCATGTGTCAGTCAGCTGTTTACTTGGGATTTCTCACCCTAGACGAGATCATGCAGTTGTCATTTCCCTGTGTTTTATTATCGGAGAAGGTTATGTTTATTTCAATTTCGGGTCATGTTTTTAAGTAATGTAACATAATAGGCTGGCTGTGGTTTAGTGCCACATGAAAGGAAACTTGCCAAACACATTAAATAGAATCTAGCTGTCACAACAAAATGCTTGTTGAAACTCTATCTAATGTGTCCATTAAGCATTTGATTGGCTGATTTTAGGTAAGAAGCAAGGCACTAAGTGCACTGGCTCTAGTACCACAGTCTGATGTTATCGCAAGTGAACACTGGGCAGCAATCAGGAGGGGTTTACTTGCAGCATTGGCAGATCAAGATGAACACCTCGCTGTAAGATGCCTACTAATTAACATAATTATGCAAGCAGTGCTTCAAATACCATTACAATAATAGTTTAATAATAATAATAATATTAATAATTATTATGGCTGTAGTAATTATTATAGATAGATTTATATAGATAGATACTTTCATTTAAACAGTGTAACTCTTTCAGTCAATACAATTAAACTGTTATCAATAGAGCCCTAAGTAATAGAGGCCCCATAATAATTATAATAATTGATAGTAATACCAATAATAATTAATAGTAATGATAATTAATAATTATTATACTGCTATAGTAATTGTAATAATAATAATTATTAAATAATAGTAATAGTAATTTAATAATAATAATTAACATTAACAATTGAAGAGGTGAGTGCAAGAAAGAGTTAAGTGACAACTGATCAAATTCCAAATTCTTCTTTATCTTCTTTATTTTGTAAGGGAGAATTGAGAACTTGATCTGTCGTCACTTAGGTCTACCTATATGTATTAGGTCATGAGCTGTAGCTAGCCAGGTTAAATGAGGGTGATGTTTTGCAGTCCTGCAGGGTATTCTATAGGTATCCCCCAAATTGCTGTGCAGTACACATCATCATCATTAACATCATAACTTTTGTTCTTTATATCTTCATTCTTTTCTTTTCATCATTGTTATTATTTTCATGATCATGTTATTGTTATTATTATATGGAGTATAGTCATACAATACAATACTTTTATTCACTCAAGCTAATTAGAGTCAAAAGTATACTCCTTTGCTAGAGTTGGTAAACCTGAAAAAAACCATGGGGTTATCTAGTCAGGTTTACCACAGTGGCATTTACATGTTTGGTTAGATAGTAATAAATAAATAATTAATATATTCATTAAGTGATTTTAGTGTTGATAGTAATTTAAAGTAAATTTTATTAAAGGACAGAAATGAGAAAACAAAAACAAGAAAATAATTATGCAAAACGAGGACTGAGAAGGAAAGAAAGTACCGTATTTTATCACGTACAAGCTGCACCTCGCGTATAAGCCGCACCCCTAACTTCAGCCTGATAAACAGAAGCTTGTTTTTTCCGAAAGGTTTAATAAAAAAACCTCATGTTATAAGCCGCACCACAAAATTCAGTAAGAGTAGTCTTGTGTTCGAGTTCATAAATGCCCGTAATTGAAGCAAAACTTCTTCATAAGAGATCGTCATATAGTAGATTTAAATAATAATTATAATATAAATAATAAGAGTAACAGGACTATAAGTATTCATAATTACTGATAAGATCTGGAAGTGATTTCTTTTTTGAAAATATGCCTTTTTTAAGTTTTGACATTTACGTACTGTTTAAAACACGAACAGCAGTGTTTTATCAAGTTTAAAAATTCAAGGGCAAAGCCCAATAATTTTTAGACTTGATAAAACACGTGCTGTGAGTGTTTTAAACGGCTTCAAAAACGCTTTAAGAATGCAATGAAAGAAAGACGCACATCTCAAGGGAATGGTTACTTAATGGTTACTATAATTTTACGGCTTTGAGTTTGGTTTAATAATTGGAACTAAACAGTGGCTCGGTAAACAAGTAATGGTAGTTGGATAACTTCATTTTAAAAATATTATCTGTGTATCTCGGTAGTCTGCTGATATTAGTAAATTTAGTGCAAAATTTATTATCTAGGTACATTATGTTCCGTGTACTTTTTGCTATCTTTGGGTCTTTATCAGTGAATTCTTAATTAGGATGAAACTTTATATAAAATTTCATGTTCATTAATATTCTTTATATAAAACGTTCATCCTAATTAGCAATTCAGTGAGAAAGCTGAAACATCAATAGAAATTCCATTGTCTCAATCATTAACCCCGTTTCCCTCTGGGACAGAATTCAAATCCCTCCGCGGGCCTTTTAGAATGATGAGATTTTATCAGGTATAAAGGAGCATGCACGTGACTGATTTGCTTCATCGGATTGGACAAAATGCTCATTAATTATTCATGAGTTTTTGAATGGTATTTGATCCCAGACTATAATTCCATTTGTATTAATAAATCTTTTTTTGTAATCAGTTCTGCAATATTTAATAAAGAAGTGTTGGGATTTAGATTTTCTTGTATCATGTTGGTGAATATTACTAAGGGGTGTGAACATACTAAGGAACGTTTCACTTAAGGTTAAGATTTTTAATCTGTGAAAAAGTGGTGGAGTGTGTTTATTCCAAGATTCTTTAGATATGGCATAAATAGCCTTTTTTGTAGAATTCTTAATGGATTTAACAGGGTAGAATAAGCATTTCCCCAGAGTAAAATTGCATAATGTAAATACGGATAGAAGAAGGAATAGTAGATCTGCTTCAAAACTGAAGGTGGTGCATAATATTTGGCCTTAATTATAAATAATCCCTAGTGTTTTTGCTAATTTAGTTTTAATTGTGGCTATCTGTTGATTCCATGTCAGGTGCTTATCAATGGTTATACCTAAATATTTGGTATGGTCCTTTTCTATGATTGTTTCATTGCCAATCTTTATATTTAGAGAATAGGGAGTTTTGAATTTAGGGGAGTGAAAAATAATAGAATTTGACTTTGTTATATTAAGGGAGAGCTTATTACTTAAAAGCCACTCTTGGATTTGTATAAGCTCTCTATTAATAACATATTCTAACTCATTTATATACTTATTGGAGTAATGAAAGCTTGTATCATTGGAGAAATAAAATTGGACCTAGAACTGATCGCTGAGGGACACCATTAATTATAGGAGAAAGAACACATACAAGCCTTCTACTAGATAAAACAATTTATATAAAAATTAGAATAAATTTATTACAGTGTATAATTATTAGTTATACCATAGCATAAGGGGTATTAGTAATTTAAATTGCCCAGAGAGCCGAGGGAAGATTTGCAAGCGGCTGAGGGACTTTTTACAAATCTTCCCAAGGCTTGAGAGGCAATTTAAATCACTGAGGAACGGAACAAATCTCCGAAACTAAAGACGTCGCAGTTATGTTGCTTTCGAAAACATTTTGTTTAATGCATGACTGAGCGCCATTGATTGAACGATCCTGGCTTCCCTTGGGGACAAGCGTGTTGTTTTTGAGAAGAATAACACTAAAATACAATGTAATTATGCGGTTGACTAAATATTCAAAGTGCATGCACGTTTATGGTTTTAAGTATCCCATATGGCAGAAGCGGGCTTGAGAAATGAAGAGAATAACGCACATATTGAAATAGCTCATCCCACGTGGATTACGTTGACAGGTATAATGAAGACAGGTCAGTTTGGATTCAGTATTTTTCACCTGGGAGTGCAGGGCTAAGTCGTGCCAGAGGGGAGCAGGAGTTGATGCTTTTGACCCTCTTACTTCCAGCCTGCATTATCTTCTAATTTTCCCTCATTATGCATGCAGGGGAAATTTAGAAATATGCATTGTCTCGAAATTTGTATTTCTAAATATCCCTCCCATCAGGGAAAATTAGTGGTTTAAATGTGCCTTGGAGAACAAAAGAATCCGAGGCTACCATGGTATAACAATATTTATTTACAATTCTCATGTCTTTTAAGGCATGGTATGATTTATAACACACACAAACTATACTTTCTTAGTTATTAACCAGCGTATATAACAACAGTATACCAGACAGAGCACAGGGTCAGTGAGTTTTTCTTCTCAAGCTGCTCCCTAGGGTACTCTCCTTTGCTTTCCAAAGAAAACTAGCTGTCTCATATGATTCCTAGTATTGTTAATTTAAAAGTCTGTATCTGGTCTTCAGGAAGCCCTCTAATTTTCAAATAAAGTATGGTCAGAGTCATTTAAA
This sequence comes from Actinernus sp. WN-2022, assembly GCA_030867875.1. NCBI lineage: Eukaryota > Metazoa > Cnidaria > Anthozoa > Actiniaria > Actinernidae > Actinernus > Actinernus sp. WN-2022. Next base: position 89,434,503 of record JAOWCC010000019.1, read on the forward strand.
ATTTCCTCAAATAAACTAATGGTTAGAGCTTCTCTGCAGTCGAGTAGGGTACTCATATCTGTTTTCTGTAGCATACATATCACAATATGACATTGTGGGGAGAACGATATGTAAAGTGCACTTTGGGAGCTTTTCTAAATCCTCATTCAGACATATATTATTTTCAGGAATGCATTGTGGTACACCTGACAGGCATACTCAGTTACAGGCCGGATGCAAGTAATAATTAAGTTGACTAAGAATATACAGCCTGGAGGAGTCCCCTTTTTTACAATTTCAACAATATGAGTATTCTAATATATAAGGCCATTATAATTAGTTGTACAATGTATTCAGACCTAAAATCTTTACACATGGAACAACCTCGATTGGCTTGTCATTAATAACAATAGGTGTAAAGGAAGTAATATCAGACGTGGTAAAAGTAATGCAAAGCTCTTTGCATTTAGATTTGCGTAATTGAGATTTGTCAGCAGGCGATTTTCTTTCCAATTCGTCTACAGCCTCTTGAATCCTGCTCACATCTTGCTTGTGAACTGTCTCTGACAGCTATTGTGGTGTCATCTATGTATTTCCATAGGTCTACACCTGCCATGTCCAGATCGTTTATCATTATCACAAACATCCACAGGCCCAGCTTAGTCCCTTGAGGGACACCAGCTGGGATAGTGCCCCATTCATAGTAGTATTCCCTACTCAATTTTACTCTCTGTTTGTGGTCCATCAGGAAGTCGAGGATCCAGTGAGCAAACAATATTCGAAGTTGTGATTCTGAGAGCAGTTGTAATGATTTGGAATGACAACAATCTCTTCTGAAGAAGTTTAATTTGCTTCAAGTACGAGCATTTAAGAACTTGAAGAAAAAGCATATGTATTTTTGTTACAGCAATTTATCGATACATACGTAATGTCATGTAATAATTAACTACATGTATGTGAATTATGCTGCTGTTGTTGTATATCTATCTATAGGAGAAAAGTCTGAAGTTTCATGCAAGAATGTTTCTATCATCTTCATCACATGCCACCAGGGAAATCTATACTTGCTTAGGTTTGTTTTAAATTTTGTGTACTGTATCTATTGTTTATTTTACAACAACTGCTCTGACAGTTTCCCGTTTCCTGATTGGCTTATTGCCATTGGAAATGAGAGGACGTCATACCACGGATTGCATCTGCCATTGCTCATGCCACAAATTAATAATGTGATATTGTGCACTAGAATCATTTTTCCCCCACTCCATAGTTTTCAAAGGCTGCTTTTCCCCTTGACTATTTCTTGTTTGTTGTTGTAAAAAAACAAATTTATAATAGTTTACCTCCAGTTGGTACAATGAATGTCCTCTTTAATTTACCACGTTTTTCGTCATCTCCTGGTCAAAATTTGTTGTTGATTCGCTCAGCTTGCACCTCATGAAATCCACAATGACGCAAAATGTGGTAAGTAATAGGACATACATGTACCATAATAAACTATCGTAAACTTGTTAATTCCCCTGTGGAGGAGTTTTTTTTTGGGGGGGGGGGGGGGAGGGGGGGGAGGGGGAGAGCAGATGCATGCAGTGCCATAATTGTTATTTGTGTCACTTCTTGTGGGTGAGATGAGAACAAGCACCACTAATGATCAACACACATTACAGTCTCCATCTGTGTATGTTGCATGAATGTGCTTATGCTTAAATGGGTCACCACATGTAGTGTGAAACAGGCCTTATGGTTCATGTTTGTTTTAGTTAGTCAACACTTAAAATCTGAGATGGTAATTTTAGAAGGTAAGTCCCACTTTTTAATCAGTAATTGACGGAAAAAACATTGGTGCATGGTCAATACCTGAGTGATACTTTTTACCATTATGGTAATATCATAATACCTTTAACATTTTTTTAAATCCCTGCCATACAGTTGCATGATGAGTTATGTTAATAATAAATTATGTTAACTAAGTTAAAAGTTAGCAACATCAGACTATCAGTCATGTAAGTTTGTTGATCAATTTATCAAGATCAAGTTCAGCAAGTTATACATTATATTATTATTACGTTGCGACACCTGAAACTGGGGCCACTTAGACAACGAAAACCAATTGCATTGACGTATGAAAATAAAGCATTCTCACTTACTGTTACTTAGCCAATCAGTGTCGCTTACAAGACATTAGCATATCAACTTGCTCAAGTTTCAGTCCAGTAAAAGGCAAATTTGGTCAACTAGTTCTGAAGTCCAAGTCTTTCGAATGACGAAAATTGCATGCATATGCTAGGATGTATACTTGGGAATGCTTTATTTTCATTTTCCAATGCGTTTAGTTGTCGTCGTCTAAGTGGCCCTGGTTTCAGTAGTCGCAGTACTGTAACATTGTTTTCCTATATTTTCATAGCTGAACACTTGTGGCTGCACTTCAGTAATCGAGCACAGAACCTTGGTACTATTGAGAATGGACTGGATGTGTCCACAAGAACTAACTGGAGACTTATCAGAAGGGTACGTGATCAGCATCCTTCAAGGACTGAGGCCTCAAAATAAATAAAAAATCCTTGGTAACTTGGTAACTAGCACATAAAATCTAGTCCCCAGCCAGCAAGTGTTAATTAGTAGCCAAGTTAGCAACTAACAGCTAAGTTTTAGTTGTCAAGCCAAATGTTTTCAGTTGCTCCTCGAGCCCTGAATGATAACTGCTGTATGAGAGCCTTTTCCATTGCAAGCATAAATTTGTTTTTCAGACATTGGAAATTGGATGCTACCAGTTTTTTTGTTTCCCCTGAGGGTTCAAATTATCAGGTTTCTACTGTACTATTAATAAAAAGATACAAATATTTATTGGAACCTAATAATTATTTTTGTTGCCAATCCCTTCCCCCCTCCCAAACCAATAAATTAAACAACAATGGCATAAAGAAAAACTAATTTACTATAAAATCTGGGGGATACATACACCTAGATCCAAGGAATGTTAATTCTTGCTTGCCTTGTAACTATCCAGGATAATAACATTTTGTATGTATCAAAATATGTTGAAATTTTACAGTTAACTGCATTTTTAACTACATTCTTATAGTTCCGGTTGCTGAATGAATTTCAACACGAGGTCCCATCATTTTGGATCAGATATCCTGAAAGGTGACCAAATAATAAAAGAAGAGTACATTTATTTAATTAATAATCAATGAATCAATCAATATTATGAATATATCATACTGAATTCATGAGTATTTAATATTAATTGATTGATAGGACTCCTTGTATGTCCAGGAGTTTCATTAGAAGCTGGCAGGGGTTGAAAATGTTGGCTGTGGTTCACATAATTATTAAGCACTGTCTGGCTATCGTGATAAAATGTAATGATGACCAAAATAGACATGTTTCGATATCTCCACCCCTATCTCACATTTTCCAACACCTTCCTCAATAAATAATGAAACCCCTGACATCTATTAATTAATTGACTAACTGAAAAGCTATTGTATTCCCTTTGGACAGGTTTCTAGAGGAAATCCTAGAGAGCACATTCTCATTGCTGTCACTCACTACAGCACCACTGGGTGGGTCAGGGGAACCACAGTTTATGGCTCCTCTCCACTATGTGGCCCTGATTGATCCAATGGCAAACTGGTTCAAGAAATGGATGGTGAGATTAGCAAATACTTTACCATTAGCAGTATTGTCAATTCAAGGCGGTAATCAGGATGAATTTTGCCACCTACTTTGGTTATCACCTTTATGATATTCCTCATATTTTAGGCCCTTATAATTCGCCTACTCATATACCAGACTGGTGCCGGTGTACCAGCAGGGGATTAGGATTGAAGATTTGGGGATTCCTTTGAAAACACTGAAAGCGTGAGCTTCTAGAGGGTTTAGCCCAGGGGGTAGTACTCCACATATGTTTGGGTTGGGGTGCCCTGCTGAGACCAAACTACCCCTACCCCATTGCAGACGTAAAATACTGGTAACAGTTTTTTATACCTCATCCCAGAGTGAAAATATAATTATGTTCATGTTTAGTATATTACACAACTGGTCAAATATTTTTCATTACCTTCACTCCTTTTACACCTTCACACAAATTGCACACCTCATTTCAGACCTTTAAAAAGTAAACCCCATCTTTGACAAGGAGGTCAAATGATACCCCAACCCACACTGTGAAGGTCAAAGGCTGACCCCATCCAGTACGGCACATACCTATACAACAGTACATGTATGTAGCTAAGATATGAGAGTACATGCCCCCTCCTATAGGGGGAGGGGGGAGCTACTAGCTAGCAGGATAGCATTTTAAAAGATAAAAACCCAACATCATTTGGCTGTGGGCACACTTGAGGGTAACACTGGTGTAACAATGGAGGTTTTTACACCTGGTGTTAACACTGCTTTAAACATCACTGTACAATCCTTTTGGAGGTGGCTTTGAAATCACCACATAACCCAAGCAACAAACACCAACACTAAAATCACTGAAAAACGTGGTCACACACAAAACGATGGAAACACCAAATAATATTGGTATAATTAACCATCAGTGTTACCCTCTAGTGTGACTGCAGCCATTGATACCATTGTTATGTCTTTGTCTGTCCCAGCATGGTAACTATAGCAGGACTGAGGTCGTTAGGCAGCTAAGTGAACACACTAATTTGGTATGTATCAGGCCCTTCAATGATTATGCGAGCTTGTTGCTGTTATTACAGTGATAATACATTTTGACCATGTGAAGGCCAGTTTACATGGTACAATATCTGCTTGTGTCTGTGGCAAGTAGAATTTCTCATGTGACATGCTGACCATAATTAATACAAACACCATTTTTAAACACTGGTTTTATCAACTCAGTTATCAACTGAAGTAACTATCAAGAGTTGAAAAATAGTATTTGTTGACGTCTCTGACAAAGGACTAGCACTCATAATTGTAGCTGCAACTCGCTTCTAGTGGCAGTTAGCATACATGTATATACATGTACATGTACCTTAATTGACCCTTAGTTGACAAAACCAGTGTTTATATTCCCAGTCCTTCTTTGTAATGAATCTTGATGACCATTTCCAAGCAGCCTGTCATTATAGTCATGCCTGTGTTAAATGGGCTGTATCATGATGACAGGCCTTTCTATTCACAGTTAGTTGGGCCAGACAGAGTTACATTTAGTTTCAGTGATTTTCATATATAATATATATAATATATATACCAATGAACCTTGCACATATGTGGGATGGTTAAAACAAAAGCAAATATGAAAAAAATTCTAACAAACTACCGTTATGTATAGCTACATTTTGTATATTGCCCATGCTCCTAAAGTCAGGTGATGTGTATGTACATGTATAGAGGAGCATACTCTCATCACGGTTCACGAAGAATAACAAAAACGAATCACGGATCACGAATAGAAAACAAATCGTTTTCCCGAATCACGAAAATAAGCAAGTAACGTATCATCGAATTTCCGTTTTAAGCGCGAATAAGATCATAGATAAGCCTCAAGGAGTTTCATAATACAAAATATTGACAAGAAAAAACGTTTTTCTAAATTGGAAAAGTATTGTCTTTAATTCCCATCAGTTTCGGAGTATTTGAGGTCTCGGGGGGAAATCATGTAAAATAGGAAGTAAAATCACTAATATCGGGTATTTATTTGGCTTCTTCACACGGATCTCAAAAATATTTATTTTATTATTATTACGCGTCACGGAAAATAAAAACGTCCGATCACGCATCACGAGAAACAGCCTATACAGTATGTCCCTCTATATAGACGTACAAACTGTAATTGTAGAGGAAAATACTGCATATCATTTCAATCAACCACTGTGGCAGCTAAGAGACTCCCAACTGTTTGTAGGCAATTAACAGTAGCCTGCATTACATCCAAACCAAATACTGGTTAAGTTAGCCAGGGGCCAATTCAATAAAACTTTTACACACAGTCGTATACTTTACTAGGCTGGCCATTGTTTTCCACTGTAAAAACAAGGACCCGACTTGTAATTAAATACATGTGTAAAAGTTTTATTGAATTGGCTCCAGAGTTTAGTTTGGATGTAATGCAGGCCAATTAACATTGAATCCATACATGCACAGCACCATGAAGTATTCCCTTTAATCAGGTTTCTTTTGACCAATTGGTAGCTTTCTGATGCTGTCCGTGCTTGTCTCGACTTCTCCACTACATTAAATACAGCGCTTACAATGCCTGAACTCTTTGAAGATCAACAAGAACCCCAAGGTATGACATTCAGTTTCTCGTTCATTCTTTAAAATAATATAAATTATGGGGAAATGGCCTCTTAATTTCAGGGTCCTGTTGTTCAACATAAGGGTAACTTCATCAGGGCTTTATCCTTGCGTTAAATCCGTGATTGTAATCTGTACAGTTTTACCTTGGGTTTTGCAATTTAACCCGGGGTAGTGCCTATACCATTGCTTTGAACAACCAGGCCATGGATGAAACGTATAAAATGAAAAAAATACAACTACATGGAAAGCTAGATAATTGTAGGGCACATTTTGTGGACGTATTCCGGGTATTCCGAAAACACACTGAAAAAACTATCTTGTTTGATTTGATTTGTACTGTTTACCACTCGAAGGTGGACGGAGAACCTCAACAGGGCTTAAAGCCCCCTCTATGGAGGTCTCTGAGGGCTTACGATTTATCGTCCTTATTCGATAAGACGGGAATTGAAGGTCTAACCATTTGCAGTTCGATCACAAAGGCAGCACCATCTACTCAGTTATTTTAAGACGCTGAGTGTTAGTCCGGCCGGAGTTTGAACCTGCGACCTCCCACTCAACAGACCAGACAGGAACTTTATAACCACTGAGCTAACCGGGAGGCGGTTGTTTATATTATCAAACACACAGAAATAATCCTAAGGGACGTACTAAAAGTAGCAACTACTTTCTACATTTCAGAAGAGAGATGTGCAGGATATCGAGGTATTCTAATTTTGGAATCGAATAATAAAAAAAATGCGCTCATAGTTACGTACTAAAACCAGAGTTGATATGGACTTTTTTGATAAATTTGTTCACCCTATAACTTTCCTCTATTTTTGTTTTGTTTTGCATTTTACACTATTGCATTAAAAACATATTTGGTTGCAATTGGTTTTCAGTTAATACCATCATGTTTCGACCATTTCATGTATTATTATTACTAGCCTATACAAGCCCCCCAAGAAGCGACACTCACGGGCCTGTTGTTTGGGCCTACAAATTTTTAAAACTTGGATACAGTCTGTCCTGTGTATGAACAAAAGCATAATACAAAACCAAATACATGTAAGTACTGTGTCTTTCATACTGAAATTATGAAGGGGCTGGTATTTGTAACTATAAAATATGGTTGCTTACTTTAAGATGCAGAGCAAGGTCTGTTCTACAATGCACGGGACTTAGAGTTTCTGTACTTTGTACACTCGCTGTGCCTTCTTGGAAGGCTCCTTCTTTACCGTGATGGCAGGGCCCTGTTTCCTGTGGAGCTACCAGAAAGACAGGGTGAGTGGCACATTTGCCGTACATTTGATAATAAATCGTTTATCGTGGCAGCGAATTTCGTATGAACTGGTGTGAAAACGTACAATTGTACCCTGGAGTGGTTTTCAATCGAGTGTCGTAAACCAAAACCTTGCATAATGGCGTCATTTGACTACAACTACCAGAATCCTTTTTGGATTATTTTTCTTATTCAGATTTTTAAACTCCTTTGAGAATACCAAGAAAAGGTCCAAATTAGAGGAACAAAAGAAACCGTGCACATAATTCTGGTAGTTGTAGCCAAATAACATCATGGTGCAAATGTCCTATATTACAGAGTCACTCACGGTTATTCTGTTAATAGATGTATGTCTTTCATACCAATACGAAATCTACTCTAAAAGAGGGATATTCAATGACGTCATTGTTTGCAATTTTCCTCATTAGAAGTTCATGTGATAAACAAACAATTATCACTGGAAAGAGTATATCAGAGTTAGCTATCATGGCAAGCTTGACATGAAAAGGTTGGACACTCACTTAAAAAGCTGCATACAAAAGTTACACCATTTATGGTTTATGTGGTTGGATGGAGTTACCACATGCATACCAAAACACCTGTAAATATAGCAGTTTTTAAAAACAGATTTCACATTACACATTTTAAAAATGTACTGCACTCACACTTACTTGTACCACAGTTATGAATTGTGTGTCGATTTACAGATATTGTGTGTCACGGTTTGAGTGCAGATAATGCTAATAAGTGGTAACGAGGTAACACATGTAAACAAAAACTGCCTATACATATATCGCCATAAACAGGTTTTTATTTAACAGGGTTCCTAAATTAGTACAATAATTTGTTACTTTTTTTTTAGCAAAAAGGATAGAGTAAGAAATCACTTTTTTTTCCAGAAACAATCACCGTAACAGACCTTCTAGTGGCGTTCATCAAGATCATGTGTATTCCTCTGCCTTGCTCCACTGCCAAGGCCACACTGGACGGTAAACTATTCATGTCACATATATGTAACTTGTCATGTTTGTTTCACATAACGACAGTAAACATTGTCATGTAATGAGTGATCAAAGTTTAATGAACTTCTAGGACAGCCAGTGTGTTTATTTGTATTCTGTAGTTGTAGCAATCTGGAGATGTTGTTTTAGAAAGATCTGAGCCCTTAGACTTACATGTAGTGAACATGTCAACCCCCAAATTAATGATAATCTGCTCAGATTGGAGCAAGTACAGAATACCCCTCATCTATCTAATATCTATCTGTCTATCTATCTGTCTATCTATCTGTCTATCTATCTGTCTATCTATCTGTCTATCTATCTGTCTATCTATCTGTCTATCTATCTGTCTATCTATCTGTCTATCTATCTGTCTATCTATCAACCTGCATCACTGTCGAACGAGGAATATAACAATAGGAGCTATTGTTATTCAGCTATACTGAAGAAAATATGAGATAATTTTGAGATGAAGGATGGCAAAGATTACGATAGGATGAAAAATGAAGGATGAAAAGTATTGAAGATCGGGAAAATTAATTAACAGATTTGAAGATATTTGCCACCAGTTTTTGCCAAGCGCTGCTGCAGTAGCTAAACTTAATGAACTCCTTGTTAGTGTTATGATATGTTTGTTGAGCTGACAAGTATTACATGTAAGTAAACTCAGTGCATTGTGGAGCTGCACCTTTATTCACCAAAATCAGCTCCAAATGTCATGCAAAACATTGCCTTTAGACGAGGGGGTCATGGAGCCACTGGAACACTGAGCAAAATAGGGGCTACATTGCACTCTAAAAACAGTGACCAGGGGGAACCACCTCAAATTCGATATATCCATAGCTAGTGAAGATACTGTTATTCTGCTGTATTGAACTAATGAAGTTTCTAAGAGGAGAATGCACGATTCTCTTACAGCTACGATAGTGCCTGGTGAGCTGGTGTCTGAGGCTCTACAGGAGATCGCTGCTAACAGCGCCGCCAGTCGAGACTGTCTGTGTAAGGTGAGCCGGGACTCGTCTGAAATGGTTAGTGCTCCTGTGCATTGGCGTAGGGAGGGGTGAGGGGTTGCCCCACTCTCTCTGCCCAGTCCCAGAAGTAGTATAGGAGGGACCGAATTAGCCTCCTTTTTGGTGAGCTATGTTAATTTTTGGTGAGCCCTCATTAATTCAATGACATCACGGTTCTATTGTTTGAAGCTCATGAATAAAGTGGTGGGCTCATGAATAAAGTGGTGGGCTCATGAATAAAGTGGTGGGCTCATGAATAAAGTGGTGGGCTCATGAATAAAATGTGGCGCTCTCATGAATAAAGTGTGGCGCTCTCATGAATAAAATGGGGGTGAATAAATTATCTTTTGTCTGGGTCTCATGATTTCAATTTCAGCTGCACAGCATAACCCCTACAGAACTCCTAAAATGTCTTTATTATTTTCCTTACAGCTATTACCTTCGCTATCACTCGTAACGTAATTCTGAGATCAGAATATTTATAAACCTTTAAGGTAAATCCTCAATGACTCATTAGAGCAACTTTGCTATTGTCCTTAGGGATTAACGATAACTGAAGGGCCATCAATACAGTTTGATAGAAACAATAGCCCTATTGTTTTGAGGAAAACTCTTGAGATGCAAATTCTTCTCTAAAACTGAACTATAATTACCATACGAATAAAAACAAATCCACCAGATAAATTAAACAAAGTTTATTCAATTTCAAAAACACCTATTGACAGTTTGTTTTGCTTAGTCTCGCAGAGTTGATAACTTTCTTATTTCTCAGTTCTTGGGTTGATATAATGTACCGTGTTACAAGATTACACTGATTTATATTTCATTGATGTTTTTCTTGTTGACAAATGCTACAGACAGTTGTGTTTTTACCGAGGAGAGGAAAATTAATGACCTAGGTAGTCTAGTCTAGTCTAAAAACTATACTTCAGCTATCATTTTCTAGTCTAGTCTAGAAATTGTTAACCTAGGTAGTCTAGTCTAAAAACTCTACTTTAGCTATCATTTTCTAATCTAGTCTAGAAATTGTATTCTTTTCTAGTCTAGTCGTTCTAGACTACAAAGTATCTAGTCTAGAAACTAACAACACTCACAACACCCGATGCCCACAAGCCCTGAACGCCCGCCAACGTCCGCCGCCCGTCAACGCCCGCCTACTCCTCCCTCCTCCTCCCTCCCTCCTCCCTCCTCCCTCCTCCCTCCTCCCTCCTCCCTCCTCCCTCCTCCTCCTCCTCCTCCTCCTCCTCCTCCCTCCTCCTCCTCCCTCCTCCTCCTCCCTCCTCCTCCTCCCTCCTCCTCCTCCCTCCTCCTCCTCCCTCCTCCGCCTCCCTCCTCCGCCTCCCGCCGCCTCCTCCCTCATCGCTACCCCAAGGCTTCCTTATGTTACAGAAAATATCTGGACAACCGAAAGTATAGCATAAGGAAGCCTTGGGGGTAGCGATGAGGGAGGAGGCGAGAGGAGGAGGAGGGAGGAGGAGGAGGAGGAGGAAGGAGGAGGAGTAGGCGGGCATTGACGGGCGGCGGACGTTGGCGGGCGTTCAGGGCTTGTGGGCATCGGGTGTTGTGAGTGTTGTTAGTTTCTAGACTAGATACTTTGTAGTCTAGAACGACTAGACTAGAAAAGAATACAATTTCTAGACTAGATTAGAAAATGATAGCTAAAGTAGAGTTTTTAGACTAGACTACCTAGTTTAACAATTTCTAGACTAGACTAGAAAATGATAGCTGAAGTATAGTTTTTAGACTAGACTAGACTACCTAGGTCATTAATTTTCCTCTCCTCGGTAAAAACACAACTGTCTGTAGCATTTGTCAACAAGAAAAACATCAATGAAATATAAATCAGTGTAATCTTGTAATACTGTACATTATATCAACCCAAGAACTGAGAAATAAGAAAGTTATCAACTCTGCGAGACTAAGCAAAACAAACTGTCAATAGGTGTTTTTGAAATTGAATAAACTTTGTTTAATTTATCTGGTGGATTTGTTTTTATTCGTATGGTAATTATAGTTCAGTTTTAGAGAAGAATTTGCATCTCAAGAGTTTTCCTCAAAACAATAGGGCTATTGTTTCTATCAAACTGTACTGATGGCCCTTCAGTTATCGTTAATCCCTAAGGACAATAGCAAAGTTGCTCTAATGAGTCATTGTGGATTTACCTTAAAGGTTTATAAATATTCTGATCTCAGAATTACGTTACGAGTGATAGCGAAGGTAATAGCTGTAAGGAAAATAATAGACATTTTAGGAGTTCTGTAGGGGTCATGCTGTGCAGCTGAAATTGAAATCCTCCGCCTTCTATGCCGTCATCAGATTCCACCACACTTTATTCATGAGCCCCAGACAAAAGATAATTTATTCACCCCCATTTTATTCATGAGAGCGCCACACTTTATTCATGAGAGTGCCACATTTTATTCATGAGCCCACCACTTTATTCATGAGCCCACCACTTTATTCATGAGCCCACCACTTTATTCATGAGCTTCAAACAATAGAACCGTGACGTCATTGAATTAATGAGGGCTCACCAAAAATTAACATAGCTCACCAAAAAGGAGGCTAATTCGGTCCCTCCTATACTACTCCCAGAAGAGAGATTGACAGAATTCATCAATGAAAATGTCCCAGAATTCATCATTTTGCCCTCTCCCCCCCCCCCCCCCAATTTTCAGGACCTCCCTATGCCCCTGCTCCTGTGTATCTTTCTTACTAAAGAAAGAAGTTTAAAGCGATTTTTGTTTCTTTGTGAAAAAGCAATAAAGAGCTCAGCGAGCCTACGATAACAATAGTGTGTCGAAGTTGAATATAGTTATGATATTGATAGCGATCTGTATAATCTACAGGATGCAATAACTACTAATCTACTGGCTCCAGTTCAGAACATTCTCGATGGTCTTTATGTAAGTAAACATGTCCCAGATCTACTAAATGTAAAATCCTGCTTATAAACTTTAGTGTTTTATTTCCAATAAAATACTAAAATGAGTATAGAACTGCCAAGCCATAAATGAAATAAGTCGTTAGGACAATATTTATGACAATCAGACTTAATGTTAATGTTGATTCTCTTGTGCGAAGGAGTGATTCCCTCTTCAAACCAAGAGAGCATAAGTAAGCTTGTGCCATGCGAATAAAATCTATTTTTAGTAACCGGAAGCAGCTGAAGTAACTGAAATGTGCGAGCACGCGACAACGATCTCATGGCGCGAAAATATTTTCCCGCCATGGGATTGTCGCGCGCTCGCGCACTTCTCAGCTGCTTCCGGTTACTAAAAATAGATTTCATTCAACATTATCATCGCACAAGCACACGCATTGAAGATTCCCTCTCTTTATAGTTATGCTATCTTGTTCAAACCTATTGTTTGCTGTGCAGGATCTCGATAGTAACGAGGAGTCAGACACTGAGGGCATCCTGCTTCTTATCTCGGATGTGCTTGCCACGCTAGCTGTGTCCGAGAGTGGCCGGTTACAGCTACTGTATGGGGAATCACAAGAGCGATGGAAGAGAAGCAGGTATATATGTCTCATGGATGATTAGAATGATAGGTACTGGTGGTGGAAGATAGGTCCTTTGTTGTCCTGCTATTTGACATCCTTATCTGAGAAGACGAGATGTCTAACAGAATAATGACCTTGCCGACCACGATGTTGATACTGGCACTGGTGAAGAAACTGATTTACTTACTAGTGACGAGGATTATGATGTAATTAAGTTTTAATAGGCAGGGTTGTCAGTAGAAATTAAACAAGAGGCTACATAGTGTTTTACAGACAGTTACAAGAATAGGTTCAAATACCATTAAATAAATGGAAATCCGCCGGTTCATGCTGGGGAATTCGCTAAAACCTGTTAAGCATTAGAAAAGAATACCCCGTTTTTTTCTCCACTGAGGTCTCATTCCAGCTCGTCCGTGAGAAAACGGAACGTTCCTATTGGCTGTTGTTATGGGATGCTTCCCATTTACAACAAAAACAAACAAGAATTTCAGTTGGAATGAGATATCAAACAGATTAATCATTTCCCGGAAAACATTTTGGGAATTGTGGTACTCCTCTTTTCCCGGTTGGAACGAACCGACTGGGATTTCCTATACCATTTGCACGTATCCTCCGCATAAAATGACCATTGAGGACAACTGCGGGGTTTCCGCGAGATTTTCTGCTGGAATTATAGATGCTAAACACTGACTCTTCTAGTTGGTCCTCTAGTTCCGGTACTATTACAAATGGTAAACATTTCTTCTCTATGTAAACTTCAGATTCTCCCCAGCGCACATCATCGCTGGCTTTGCCATGAAGTCTCTGTCCCTCAAACTGCCCGGCGGCTGCACCCCTAGTAATGACGTCATCAGTGGATTTATATTCGTGTGTCGTCAGCTGTGGAACACGTGTGAAGGGCTGATAGTACTCAATCACTACTCGCTGCATGAATATGTAGCAGATGCTTGGACCCAGGTATGCCTCGTTCTTATTTAATAGCCATTTCGTAAACGAAAAAAAGACTGGGGCCGAGTATGCAAACGTATTCTAATTTAAGAAATCAACCCCACCACACAAACGCTCACATCACAATTAGTGTGTTGACTGAGTTTGGGGACGTTTGGGTCAATATTACGATATGGCAAGCTTTCAAAATCACAAAAATTAGATAATTACTCGGGCTGCCTGTGGCAGCGCCGAGTCTGAAAATGCAAGTGGTTATTATTTTATTTTTTAATCAGTGTCAGACGGCTTCTGCGCATGCGTTAAAGGTCAAATTCGAACCAATCAGATTGCACTATGCTGGTTACGCAAACAAAGGTTAGATTTCCTCAGGCGCGCTCAGATAAGAAAATTCAAAGCTCAGACTAGGCGAGACAAGGAGATATCAATTTCAAATAGTCATTGTCAGAAATCTATTCCATCGTGGGCAATGATGCAATACAACCTAAATTTGGGTCAGGTCCATGTTTTACGACAGAATAACCAGAGTCTTTCTACTGGATTCGGAGAGCTCGAGACATTATACAAGTCTGCTAATATGGGGAAAACTGAAACAAAAAATGAACTTTGACGGCAGAAACCCTCATATTTGAGCCAAGCGGAATATTTACATGATCCGCTAAGATTTTTACAAATCTAATTAGTTAAGCAGATGTACGCAGTGTATGCCAACTGAAATGCTGTGCTCGTTTTGTGGTTACGGCTCAGTGGGGCAACTACCCGAACAAGAAGCATGAACTGCCAGCAAAGAGAGAGGAAAACTGAAAGAGGAAATCCTTGTGAGAAATCGACGTACATATGAAGCTATATAAGTTATCATCGACTATATGGGAGTCAAACATCGAGCTGCTATGAAACCGCTCGTGACAGTTTGTTTACGCACTTTCATGACAAACGAACGTTTCTACTTTCGACACAACGGTCGCTAAACTGTACGAAATCTCCAAGGATATATCCCTAATGTCCAAACTAAAGGGAAAAACTGAAAGAGGAAATCATTGTGACCAATCGACATAAATATGAAGCTCCAGAAGTAATTATTGAATACATGAGAACCCATAGAGAAAACCGATAATAATGAACACGGTATTAGTTTCACCGACATTTGTGGCGTAACTGAACTCGCACTACAGCATAGCTTGAAATACTGTACGAAAACTCCCGTTTAAAAATTTCCTGATGCCGAAAGGACCGTAGCATTTAAACAAGATATCCTTCTGACCAATCGACATACATATTAAGCTGTGAAAGTATGTTTCCATTCCATAACAGCCGATAGTGCAAACTAGTAAACTGCCACTAGTAAATTGACCTTGCGAGTACTGAACTTTCTAGCGTCAAATGCATGTGTTACGTTTCCAAACTTTAGGACAAGAAATCTTCCATAGAATGTTCTATTTTATTTACAGCTGAGAACTGTATTATTAAACATAAGAAATAAAACAATGGTGCCATTTGAAGAATTATATCATGTCAAAAGTGCAAACGAAGAAATATATATCTACGGACGCGAGAAGCTCGATCGTTTCACTTTGGTCAAACTCGGACTGTTTACGACTGGAACCTGCAGTTTTATCGGACCTGCAGACTAAATTGTAAACGTGTGGCCGTGTTCAGGCTAGTAAATCTAGCTAGCTAACCACAGGAGGTAGCGAGCTTCTTTAGTCTGAACAGTTTTTCTGCTCTGGTGATTAGCTAGCTAGTGGTCGTTGGAATACTTTGAAGTTCCAGGCTACCTAGCGAGGTAGCTTGAATAGAATCTAGCGCGCTAAAAGCCCATCGATGACAACTACCGGGTGTATTGTACGTCAATTGAGCCATCATGGATAACGAGGATCGCCAAACACCAGTCAGTAGCAGTTTTTCGCACAGTTTTAATATTTTGGTTGAAATTTCAATTGAGCACTTTGGCGGTCAATTATTTGCGATTACGAAACACTTGCGCCAAGGGCAGTTATAGACCAAATTTCTATCTTTTAGAGAGTGTCTGAATGGGGGGGTCTACATGTCAGTTGTCAGTTAAAATGTTGGCCATTTGTCAGTTGTCAGTTAGCCCTAGTTAATCATTACTAGAGAAAATTTACAATGTTTGACCCACAAAAACCAAATTTGTCAGTTGTCAGTTATTTTTCGGTTGTCAGTTGTCAGTAAAAAAATCGTCATTTGTCAGTTGTCAGTTATTTTTAAGGCTGTTTGTCAGTAGTCAGTTAACCCCATTCATGCCCTCTTTAGAGATAGAAACAAACCAGAAGAGGGAAAAACAAAAAGTAAAACCTACTAAGTTACTAGGTCTGAACAGTACTAATTTATTAACTAGCTGCGAGTTGCTGACAGATATCTCAAGACTCTAGCTAGCTGCACGATAGTAGTCTGAACATACATACACACATGAATAAGTAGTGTTTTCAATAAAAGATCAACTACTTTAATTTACATACGAGAAAACAAAAATATTAAATTACATACATGTATATATATACTAGGGGAGCAGAGAATGAAAGTCACCGCGCTACCGGCCACTCCTAAAGACTGCTAATAATTCTTCCCTTTGGTTATTACTAAGAGGATTTCAAATGAAAGTGTATTTCATCTTCAATCTCATGTGGCCCGAGTGAAAGCCCAGATGGGCTCTTGTTACTCGGGCTGCCTGTGGCAGCGCCGAGTCTTAAAATGCAAGTCGTTATTATTATTTTTATTCTGTGCAACAAGTCTTCTGCGCATGCGTTAAAAGTCAAATTCACACCAATCAGATTGCACTGTGCTGGTCACGCAACAATCGCCAGGTTAATTTATTTACATAATTGAATACAGTAAATCAAAATGATGGATTCGATCCGCGAGCAAATCTCTCTCAAATTTGGAGTCCCCATCTCTCAAATATAAGCAGTTTAAATGTTTTATTTAACTTCACTCGTGCGAAAGCCTTCCAACAGGCTCAGGATATTGCAACTGGCGCTCTTGTCGGAGCCGAAGGACCGCGTTTTTTACCCAGATGGCCTGTGATTTTATATACGACACGACGCCGGACCTGAAGGGTGAAGGACTCAAAGATCCACACATATCGAATTGGAATTTAGCGTTTTCCTTTCTGCTGAAACCAAGGCTTCTTCGATAGAAAGGGCAAGATGTTGTGTTTTTCTAGGAGGACAAAATATTTCTCGTTTAAGCTTCTCTTTCGCCACGGCTTTGTTATTTGAATCTCTGTGGATTGGTATACTCAAATATTATTACTGCACAATACCATACAACTGAATATAAAGAAGTCTTTAACAAAGCCGAACTCAAACTCAAGAGCAAAGCTGAGAGTGAAAGTGAAACTGAACAGTGTCTTGTCAGGTCATGAATTAAGGTACGGTGAGGTTGAAATCATTGCGTGTTTACTGTTTATACAATGTCGTGGCGCTGATAGATTTTGCCATCCGCGGACGGTATTCTTGTTTGAGATACGTTTCGTAGGTTTTATGCCTCTCGGTCATAATACATACCAGCGCAAACACCGTGATCTGTAGGCCAACATGCACTAAAATAATTTTGAGCGTGTGTTTGGCTGTCTGAAATACCCAGGAGAAATAAACAGTACTCGCACAGAATAATTTATGATGAGCGAAGCAATATTCAACTGACTCTCAAGGTCAACTTAAACAAGAATCCTCTCACGGCCGAGGTTTCGGTTCGAGAAATTAAAGGCTTCCAACAGTTCCCTTTATAGTTCTGTAATATAATGAGCAGATCAGTTTTGGGAAGGAGGGTATATAACCAACAGGCATTTCAGTTAATAAATACCTGATATGGACGCGAGCTGCGATAAAGAGCCGCAGGGTAGAATGAACAGTAGAGCTAGAAATATATCATATGATAGCTCCATCATAGGTGGACAGGATACAACTTATAATATGGGACAAATATAAACATATATTTGAGACACTCATCTATTAGTACTCTGAACCTGGAGAACAGCAGACTAAATTGTAAGCGTGCGGTACATGAATAAGTAGAGGTCAACTTCTTTAATTTGCATACACGAGAAATATATATACTAGGGGAGCAGAGAATGCATGTCACCGCGCTACCGGCCACAGCTCCTAAAGACTGCTAAATTCAGCTAATAATTCTTCCCTTCGGTTATTACTAAAAGGATTTCAAATGAAAATGTATTTCATCTTCAATCTCATGTGGCCCGAGTGAAAGCCCAGATGGGCTCTTGTTCAGTATGGATTGGGAGGATGGCTGTATCCATATCATTTATACTGAACTCTCTTATTTTTGTGATTTTCAAAAGCTTGCTATTCAGTTACTCAAACATCTTCAAACTCGGTAAACAATTAAATAGCAACTAGTGATATATTTTTCATTTTCCGTTTTCATTTTTCTTCTAAACCTTTTGCACTGATTTCCCTTGATTCTACCACACACGGAATTGAACACACATTTGGCAAAACGCTTGTTTAATTAATTTATAAAAATGTAAATTCTCCCAACTAGCTCAAGAGCACGTAACTTCCTATGTTTCTGTGTCTTATTTTATAAAAGCAATACAACACACTTTCCATGTCTTTGTTCTCTGTTATAAACACGCGGGATATGTTGGGAGAATGCAGAAAAACTTGAAAATCATGCCAGCCAATCCGAGCGCGCGTATTAACGAATCAATTTTATAAAATAATGTGGAATGATGCGCCTTATTCTACTGATAGTGTGCTGTGGATCATTTGTCGTTAGGTTGTACAAGAGACCTCTTCCCCTCTCCCTGAAAACGTAGATGAATCTGACGAGACCCCCCCTGACACGCCACCGGCGACTGACACGTACGTAGCGTTCTGTCTCCCCGTAGCACGTTCTGTCTCACTGTAACGCGTTCTGTCTCACCGTAACGCGTTCTGTCTCACCGTAACGCGTTCTGTCTCACAGCAACGCGTTCTGTCTCACCGTAACACGTTCTGCCTCACCGTAGCGCGTTCTGTCTACCCGTAGCGCGTTCTGTTCCCCGTAACGCGTTTTGTCTCACCGGAGCCCCTTCTCTTTCGTTTTTGTTTTTGTTTTTTGTGGACTACTGATTTGGGATTAAAAAGCTCGTGGAATCCTAGGATAGAGAACTAAAATCCTTGGTTAAGATTTAATCCAGAATTAACGCCAATCAGGCTTCAAGAAACCCTCAAGCTTTACAGATTTAATCGCTGATGAACTAGTTAATCTACCCAGGGAGGTGGAAACATTTAATCCTTAGTTTAACACTAGATTAGCGCAAGAGAGCATACGTAAGAGAGGGAATCTCCACATACACGTGTTTGTGCGATGATAATGTGGGGAAAAAACTTTTTTGTAACCGGAAGTGGGCGCATTCCACAACAAAGAATGGTGCGAAAATATTTTGCCGGCTTTTGATGGCCAATATTTTCACACGATTTTTTAGTTGTCGCGAACGCGCACCCACTTTGTTTAAACTGCTTCCGGTTACTAAAAATGTATTTTATTCCACATAATCCTCGCACGCCACACAATACGAGATTCTCTCTCTTACTTATGCTCTCTTGATTAGCGCTAATCGTGCTTTGGGAACGGAATTTTAATCCGAGTTGAAAGGAAATTGAATCCTTGATTAGCGCTAATCGGTCTTTCAGGTAGTGGGAAAATATGGTGTTCCATTCCCGCCAAAAATCGACGTTGACACTCAACATCCAACTTTGGTCAACATCGCATTTTGTAATGTCAACATTGATATTCGCGATGATCAACTTCAAACTTTGAAACACAATATCGAATCGACATAAATCAACTTCCAACTTGAGTGTTCAACATTGAACTTTCTGTCCCCTCTGTCACTGCTACCGAGTTTTTAATTTCGACTTTGAACATTTCAACGCAATGTCCAACAGCACGCATGAACTCAACTTTCGAGTTCAACACCGGAATATCGATACGAGTAAATTATTATAATTTGGATCAATTTACGTTCTGGGTTGTCACGAGAGTCGTCATAATTTTATCACATTCTACAATCAACACTGTAACGCAATGGTTCTCTACAATCAAACATTGTAATGCATTGTTGACTTTGTATCTCAATGTTGACTTCGTATCTCAATGTTGACTTCGTATCTCAATGTTGACTTCGTATCTCAATGTTGAATGTTGCGTTCTCAATCGGTGTACAAAATCCGCCAAAAAGTATCGTATGTCAAGGATTACGTCATTGTACAAAAGTAACTCTTCCGGGGAGGGCCAGGGATGGTATATGCGGCCACGCGGTTTGCACATTTGTCGGTATTAGAGTGATCAAGAGACCCTTGACAACATCAATCGGAAGCTTATACATCTCGTTCGAATCTGGAACTGGAATATCGATACGAGAAGGTCTAACCGTTTACTGTTGGATTATGTAAAGGCAGCACCTTCTACTCAACATTGAGATACGAAGTCAATATTGAGATACGAAGTCAACATTGAGATACGAAGTCAACATTGAGATACGAAGTCAACATTGAGATACGACGTCAACATTGCGTTACAATGCAATGTTTGATTGTAGAGAACCATTGCGTTACAGTGTTGATTGTAGATTACCAAAACCGAAATGTGATAAAATTATGACGACTCTCGTGACAACCCAGAACGTAAATTGATCCAAATTATAATAATTTACTCGTATCGATATTCCGGTATTGAACTCGAAAGTTGAGTTCATGCGTGCTGTTGGACATTGCGTTGAAATGTTCAAAGTCGAAATTAAAAACTCGGTAGCAGTGACAGAGGGGACAGAAAGTTCAATGTTGAACACTCAAGTTGGAAGTTGATTCATGTCGATTCGATATTGCGTTTCAAAGTTTGAAGTTGATCATCGCGAATATCAATGTTGACATTACAAAATGCGATGTTGATCACTAAAGTTGGATGTTGAGTGTCAACGTCGATTTTTGGCGGGAATGGAACACCACAGGAAAAAACAATGATTACCCTAATCCTTAATTACATTTTTAAAAACACGACCCAAAAGAATCAACACTGACCCTTTCATGAATGGGATCTTGCAGGTAATTTGAAAACATGATTAAAACTAGTAGTAATCGTAGATTATCAAAGTGCGTTCGACATATTTTTTGTAAGAGAAAGAACTGTGGTAACACAAAAGGCTGAAAGATTGCTGCAATGATGTTGACGGTGTAAGTAATCCTGATCAAAAATGATTGTTTTTAACTAATGTGAAATTTTTTGATGTCTTGACTTATAAGTTTAATAATATACAAGGGAATGCATCTGGGTATAAAACTGTAATTATCTTTGTGTAACATTAAATCATTGGATGAAATGCTTATGTGGCTGTGTGTATACATGTGTGTTTTATATGGTTATGGCATTCATTTGAGCATCCATAGGCATAGCACATTTTTCGGTGTGGTATACAGTGTACAGAAATAATTGGAGTTAGTGTAGAACACAAATCAACCCTATTAGCTAGCTATGGCTATTCAGATGTGTATAAACTGCATTCCAGTTCCTAGCATTCACAATACTAAGTACATTCCAGTATAGAACATAAAATATATATGCATGTGTATAAAGTACACCCCATGCAGTTCCTTAGATCATTCACAATATTTTTCAAGTGAAAACAAGGTTGGCTGCCATTGTTTAGGTGCAGAATAATTTATGGTCAATGTTGGTAGCCGGGTCCTGGCTTTGATCAGCCTTGTTTCACAATATGGCGTACCATCCCCGCCAAAATTCATGGTTTGAATTCGAAGTTCTTCACATGAATTTTACACTAAGTAGAATATTTCATATTGTTATTTTGTATTTTATAAGCTTTATCAAGGTTTCAACATACGTGTTTTATATTTGTCGTTCAAGTTTTACATTCGAGACTGTCACTGTTCATTCTAAACTCCACGTCATGCATTCGTCGTTCGAGTTTCACATCTTTTATTTTCAACTCGACGTTTTGAATTGAATTCACGCTTCAGTAACTTCCCGGTTGACCTTGGGAACCTCGTACCCAGAACTCGTCGGTAGTCATCCTTGGAGTTGTTAGGTCTGGTAATAACACGTACAATAACACGTGTACAATAACACGTGGCAAACTGTACAGGAGTATCCAACAGGAGGGTATATCCGCCCGTCATAGTTAGTAAAGTAAAATATTAGGGTTTTGTTTTATCTACTATCCATTAGTTTAATATTTTCCCTCCGAGACAGAAATAGTTGCAGTCTTTTATCAATTTTTTTCTTCTTCAACTCATTCCCCCCCTCTTTTAGTGTGTGATATGACCCTTAAGTCAGCTCTAGCCTTTTGCTCATTTAACGTAGAAGGCCTTATTAGAAAGCTTGAGGATCCACATTTTCTTAAAGTCATTTCGAAGTATGATGTTGTTGTTCTCCTTGAAACCTGGCTCCCAAATAACTTTCAAGTGCAAGTACCAGGTTTCTATAGTTTTTCCAAAACAAGACCCAAACATCCTAAAGCCAGGCGATGTTCTGGTGGAATCACTATATTAGTTAAAGACGCGTTGAGGAAAGGGATTAAGTTCATTTCCAAAGATAATGATTTTTTTGTGTGGTGTAAACTTGAGAGAGGTTTTTTTGGCTTGAACAGGGATGTGTACTGTTGCGCAGCATACATCCCACCGCATAATTCTAGTATTTTCTCAAAGAACCTGGTTAACCCCTATGATATTTTGCAGAAACAGTTACTAGATTTCGAACCAAAGGGGGACATCATTCTCTGTGGCGATTTCAATTCTAGGACAGGGGCACTAAAGGATTTTACAGAGCCAGTGACCAACCTTGTCCTCCCGATGGATTTTGGTGACGACGATTGCCCACCCCCTATTAGAAATAACCGGGACACTCATATATCCCGTTTTGGTAGGGCCTTGATTGAGACCTGTATAGCTTTCAATTTAAGTATTTTAAATGGGAGAACACGAGGTGATTTATCTGGTCAGTTTACATGTTTCACTTCGAATGGTGCTAGTGCAATTGATTATACTATTGTGAGTCGACGCCTATTAGACGAAATTGAGTTATTTACGGTTAATCCGCCGAGTTTTAATTCGTGTCACGCACCCATTTCATTTGTTATGAAATCAAAGATGACTGATACAAAAGTTAAAAATGCTAATTTAACTCCTTTTCCGGTAGCTTTTAAGTGGGATGATTCTTCTAAATGTATTTTTTCCTCTGCTCTTCAGTCTCAGGACGTTTTGAATAAATTAGAGTTATTCGAACAAAATGTTAAAGCTCAAGACGCTGATCTTGAGCAATGTGTTTCAAATATTACGGAAATTCTTGTTTATGCTGCGAAAGATGCTCTGGCAGTAAAGAGACGCAATAATTCAAAACAAAAGGAAAATAGACCCAAGCTTCAGAAATGGTTTGATAAGTCGTGTTGGGAAGTGAAGAAAAAAGTAATCCAAGTTAGTAAGTTGCTTTTAAAGCACCCTACTTGCCCTTTTTTAAGAGGGGAGTTTCATACTTTGAAAAAAGCTTATAAAAAGTTAACAAAATATAAGAAGAAGAAATTCAAGAATGATTTGTTGACTAAAATTCAAACGCTAGAATCAACCAACCCCAAAGAGTATTGGCAGCTAGTAAAGTCGTTACGATCCAATGAAAGTAAACAAACAACGAAAGCATCAACTATTGAAGCGGAAGAGTGGTTCTCATATTTCAAAAAATTAAATACAAGCGCATCTGATGCGAGTGGGGATCCTTTCGTTGGTGGTATAGACGCCTTTGTTGCTAACATGGAGGTCTTTGCAACAACATTCAATGCGATTCTAGACAAGCCATTTACTATTGATGAGTTAACTAAACTTAGCCGCAAATTGAAAAACAATAAGGCATCTGGGCTAGACTCCATCAGTAATGAAATGATTAAGTGTTTTATAGATGTGCATCCGAAGCATTTGGTTAATCTGTTTAATGTAGTTTTTCTGTCCCGCCATTACCCTCGATATTGGAATAGTGGTTGTATTTCCCCCATATTTAAAGCAGGTGTTGTCGATGACCCCAACAACTACCGGGGTATCACAGTTAATAGCTGTGTAGGGAAATTCTTCACTCTCGCTTTGAATGAGAGACTTTCTCAATTTCTAGAACAAAATGGGATAATTAAGCCAAACCAAATTGGTTTTCGTAAATCATATAGAACAGCAGATCACATTTTTGTTCTTAGAACTATATTAGATTCTTATTTTAATCAAGGTAAAAAAGTTTATGCATGTTTTGTCGATTTTAAGAAAGCATATGATTCTATTTGGAGACATGGTTTATTTTATAAGATGATACAAGTTGGAGTTAGTAATAATTTTTTGGCTATTATTGTAGATATGTATAGGAATATCAAAGCATGCGTTAAAACTGAAGCAGGTTTAACTGATTTTTTCCAGTCCTTTGTTGGTGTTAAACAAGGATGTAACCTAAGTCCAAACCTCTTTAATATTTTTGTCAATGATATACCTGAGATTTTTACTAACGTATGTCGACCAGTAACTTTAGGGAATTTAAAGTTGAATTGTCTGTTATATGCTGATGACTTATTACTTGTATCAGAGAGTGAGGAGGGCCTTCAATGTTGTCTAGATAAGCTTTACGGGTATACTCGGAAATGGCAACTACAAGTAAATTTAAAGAAAACAAAAGTAATGGTTTTTAATAAGACAGGCCGTAAAATTGGCATTAATTGTACTTTCGGTGGGACTGATGTTTCTACAGCCGTATCTTATACGTATCTTGGTACTGTCTTGACACCCTCTGGTTCCTTTGCTGTTAACCAATCACATTTATATAACAAAGGTATTAGGGTATTATTTAGTCTTTTGAAGGTGTTCCATCCACGACTAGGAACTCCCTTAAAAGTTTTTCTCAAGTTATATAACGCTTTAATTCGTCCTATAGTGTTGTATAATTGTGAAGTATGGGGTGCATATTCAAAACGTTTTAGTTCCTTCGCATCTTACAAGAAGACGTTGTTTCACTCTGATTTATTATGTGAAAAGTTGAATATTAAGATGTACAAAATGCTACTAGGTGTGAGCTCCAAGTCTACTAATTCAGCAGTAAGGTCTGAGTTAGGTGCCTTTCCTCTACATGTAACTATTTACAGCGTGTTGTTGAAATTCTTTTTTCATCTGCTTGAACACATAAACAATCCATTTTTAATGGGGGCCTTGAAGACTTCATGTGAGCTGTCAAAAAAAGGAGCATGGTCTTGGTTCAGCCATATGTCCCTTTTATTTAAGATACTTAACATTACAGTTAATGATTTTACCATTGTATCTAATTTAGATTTTAAGTCAATTTTTAAATCATCTAAGGCAAAATTAAGACAAATTTACATAGATGGTTGGAATGAAGAGAGAGCAGAGATCGTAGTAGGAAATAAAGAATCGAAGTTAGAGTTATTTTATAGAATAAAGAACAATAATACTTTTGAAACCTATTTAACCAAAGTCCACGATTTTGAAACACGTAGAGCTGTAACCAAGTTACGAATCTCAGCCCACTGTTTCCCGATTGAACAAGGTCGTTATAAAGGTATCCCTAGAAGTAATAGAATTTGCACCATTTGTACATCTGGTGAAGTTGGTAATGAACACCATTACCTTTTCCAATGTAATAATTCTCACATGGTGCAAACTCGTGTTTCATTTATGAATAAGTTATTCTTGATTAATCCTTCTTTTTCTAACTTTGATCCTTGTAATTTATTTTATTATTTAATTTCTATGAAAGATGAAAATATTTTGAAGGTTAGCAGTTCATTCATTAAAGACATTATTGATAAGTATAATGAAATTGTAAATTGACATAACGTCCGTTATCAATCTTGTTATTATTTCTTCCCCTATTTTTATAACACTTATCCCATTCTATATATATCTTAAACACATTCTATATATATCTTATTATTATTTTTATTTTATTTTATTGGGTTTATACCGATGTACACGTTGTTTGTATCAAGGTTCCAATAAATAAATATTGTATTGTATTGTATTGTAATAAACGCAGGCGCTACGCAGGCGCAGATGTGACAGGAACAACACACGTACTTGATCTCTGTATTCTACTGACTATGGAACCCGTTAAGAATACGAAAGCTGCCCTTCGTCGTGTTGCAGATAGCCTGCTTTCAGCGGAGAAAGCGGTGAACTGCGAGAGGTTTGTCAGTTGTCGAGTTCTCTTTTGCAAGTTCGTAAACCGTAAATATCATGCTCTTTCCATAGCGCCAGAAGATCTTTACTTAGAAGTAGGCTCTGCTATAGCTTCCTCCTGCTCCGTTTTCAAAGTTCGCCTTCGCCTTTACCTTGGTTCCAAAGGTTTTATAGAGAGAACACAGCTGCTCGCTTCTTTCTCCGTGGCTGGGTAAAGGTACTTTGAAAACGGAGCAGGAGGAAGCTATACAGAGCCTAGGCTTCTAGGTAAAGATGTTCTGGCTGTGCTTTCGACAGGCTTTGGAAAGAGTATGATATTTACGGTAAAGAGAACTCGACAACAAACCGTGATTTAATTCGCCACAGAAAAGTACTATTGTCGACCAAATTACAGAGATGCAATCCGGCTATTGACTTCACGGCCGTTGAACTTAGTAGCGATGTACAGTAGAGGAAATAATCAAAAATCCGCCTCAATACATTTATGCAACGGTCGTCCATTTCTTTCGGCAAACATTCACTAAGCGGAGGGACTTCGACTCCTCAGAGAAAGACTGAGCTTCTCGTTTCTCTTTAGGGTTGACGATCACAACCTTTACCTGTGTACTTTGCACTCGTAGTTTGTTTGTCCACAAGTTCTTCAATATCGAGTTCTGACAAAACATTGTCTCTAAACGAAGCACTATGCTACTATAATCATCCTCCTGTTGGCAGTTATCGAGTCGTTGAATTGTTTCTTGAACTACGGAGAATACAAACTCTGCCGCCATCTTGTGATCGACTGACTGTTGTGCCTGCGTTGTTTATGTCAGCGGTTCCCAAGGTCAACCAGGAAGTTACTGAAGCGTGAAGTTCAATTCAAAACGTAGAGTTGAAAATATAAATCGTTGACTTTGTAATGTGAAACTCGAACGACGAATGCATGACGTGGAGTTTAGAATGAACAGTGACAATCTCGAATTTAAAACTTGATCGACAAATATAAAACATGTATGTTGAAACCTTGATAAAGCTTATAAAATACAAAATAACAATATGAAATATTCTACTTGAGTGTAAAATTCATGTGAAGAACTTCGAATTCAAACCATGAATTTTGGCGGGGATGGTACGCCATAGTTTCAGGCCCGTCAGAAATTCAGTGTAGATTAATCGATTAGGGAACACAGCAATGAACTCAGTACTTTAAATTTCCCTCACCTCGTACTGTGTTGATTTTCCAGTTCCTTGGCATATCAAAATGTCGTTAAAGATTAACTCTCTGCCTGAATATGTTAGTGTTGAATATTTGTATAACCAAGATGTACATAGTGTCGCAACTCACACAAGATACGGCGATTACGGGTATCTAGAAAACTCAGACCTAGATTTCTCTTCAGCCAGGTCATCTTACTGTTTGTAGTTTTGGTATCTGTATGTACAGCGAAAAGCAGAATCCAATACAGCGAGCAATTAGCCAACAGAATTCACTCGGTTGTTACTGGACAGCACAAATCATGGCCAAGTTGATTCAATTCAGTTCTCTGTTAAACGACCGCGCCGACAAAACAGACCATGCATGTTTGACTTGATATAGTTTGGACATCAGACTTTGTCGAATGCTACAGGCTTTGATATATCGTGCTTGCTAACTTTTTAAACATTATTGCATTATATTGGATTGGGAAAATAAGACACACAGTCTCGACGTTGCTCCGAGCATCGCGTATATAGTTACCAGTTCCCCGGCCGTTCATGATATCGAGGCATTTTGTAATACGCCTACGAAAAAAACTTTTTTTGCCGACCGGCAAACACGTCACACACAGGCACAGGGAACCCGTCACCAGATTAGGTTGCGTTCTCCTTCGTCGAACGCAAAAACTAATATAGTTGTACGAGATCGGTAGTGTTATATATTTGCACAACCTGTTTGTAATTGCTATTTTCCACCTCCAATCGATTGTTAGTCTTTCTAAAATTGTGGTTTTTAAGGTTCTTTGCCACCCGGTAATTAACGCCTTTTCCGTGGGATCACGAACTCAATTCACTGGTTATTGAAGTGATGTATGAGCATGTTTCCTGCAAAACGCCTTTTACCTGCAAAATCCCCATTGGATCGGGAATCGATAGTTAAAGCTAACACTCAGTATTTGTTCTGTCAGCCTGGCATGGGAGAGTTCCCTTATAGATAACCTGCTGAACTTCGCTGGTACACCCAAGGGACTGTTGCTACTGCAGCAGACAGGCAGGATAAACGAGTGTGTTGGCTACATGTATGACAGATATACCAAGAAACTACAGGTTAGTGTTGTTATTGAGTGTGTTGGCTACATGTATGACATATATACCAAGAAACTACAGGTTAGTGTTGTTATTGAGTGTGTTGGCTACATGTATGACAGATATACCAAGAAACTACAGGTTAGTGTTGTTATCGGGTGTGTTGGCTACATGTATGACAGATATACCAAGAAACTACAGGTTAGTGTTGTTATCGGGTGTGTTGGCTACATGTATGACAGATGTGCCAAGAAGCTACAAGTTAGTGTTGTCATCAAGTGTGTTGGCTACATGTACATGTATGACAGATACACCAAGAAACTACAGGTTAGTATTGTCATCGAGTATGTTGGCTACATGTATGACAGATACACCAAGAAACTACAGGTTAGTGTTGTCATCGAGTGTGTTGGCTACATGTATGACAGATATACCAAGAAACAACAAGTTAGTGTTGTTATCAAGTGTGTTGGCTACATGCATGTATGACAGATATCTCAAGAAACTACAGGTTAGTGTTATCATCTGTTGTTATGGTTGGCAACACAATAATTATCATCATGCTCAACAGCATCATTATTCTATTATCATAATCATACCATCGTTATTATTATGCCGTTATTACCAACATTTAACTCATTATTATCGTAGTCATCATTATCATCATCGACATCATCATTGTAGTCATCCTTGTCATATAATTATTGGAATCATCTTCAATATTATCTTTCAATTCTTCTTCTAAGGTCAGCAAGTGTGAAAAGTTCGGCTATGGAGTAATGGTTTCGCAATTTGCCGCCACAGCACCCGGGATGGTGGCCCTTGAAAAACGAGGTATTGCACTCTAGTGTGGTAAAACGTGTAAAGCTGACATGTATTGTTTAGTCTTACAAATGAGCGCTGACACTGTCCTGTAGCCAAGTAATGACTTACGTGAACGTGCCACGTGCGGGATTATCCATTCACATACAAGCGGCTCATATTTTTTTTAAATTTTTTTTATTTAATTAACAACATTTGGGCATAACGTCACAGGAAACAAACAATAGGACTCAAAGTCCCCTACGAGGCTTGTCTCCGCCAGTGGACCTACGATTTTACGTCCTTATCCGAGAAGACGTGAAGGTCTAACCATTTGCAGTTGGTTCACAAAGGCAGCACCTTCTACTCAGTTATTTTAAGACCCTGAGTGTTGGTCCGGCCGGGGTTTGAACCCGCGACCTCCCGCTCGACAGACGGGAGCTTAACCACTGAGCTAACCGGGAGGCGGTTAAGATGATTCCGGTTTGTGGTTTCCCTTGTTTATTTGATGAGCCGCTTTTGTATGTGATTGGATAATCTCGCATGTGCACGAAAGTATGCGAATACATTACATGTGGTCATACATTTCCATGTTGTGCTGTAACAATGTTTGTTTCAACACAGGTTATCTGAAGCGGCTGGTGCTGGACGTGTGGACTGTACTCGAGGGATTTCACGACAGACGAATGCTGCAACCCAAGATCAAACACGTGGACACCGTAGATAGCAGAACGTACAACAAGGTGACTTGTTCTGAGGCTCCTCTCCTAGTGTTCTAGTTCCCAGGCTTCTCTCCTAGTGTTCTAGTTCCCAGGCTCCTCTCTTGGTGTTCTAGTTCTCAGGCTTCTGTCCTAGTGTTCTAGTTCCCAAGCTTCTCTTCTAGTGTTCTAGTTCTCAGGCTTCTCTCCTAGTGTTCTAGTTCCCAGGCTCCTCCTAGTGTTCTAGTTCTCAGGCTTCTCCCCTAGTGTTCTAGTTCCCAAACTTCTCTCCTAGTGTTCTTGTTCTCAGGCTTCTCTCCTAGTGTTCTAGTTCTCAGGCTTCTCTCCTAGTGTTCTAGTTCCCAGGCTCCTTCTAGTGTTCTTGTTCTCAGGCTTCTCCCCTAGTGTCCTAGTTTCTAGGCTCCTCTTCTAGGAGTATTTCCCTTATGTAGTGGTTGCAATAATCCCCTTTCTATTGCCCCATTTCAGATCACATGTACTGTTGTTCCCTTTCGTTTGATTTATTTCTTGTTATCGCACGATAACATACCATACATTGGTATGGAAATCTCTTGAAGAAAGAATCTTTTTCCCACAACAAACAAGGTGAAAGGGTCTATTAAAGATGCATGACTGTAATAATAATAATAATTATGATAATTATTATTTCTTCACCTAGGCCCTCAATAATATACTCAGCGTGTTGTCAGCATTCCCTGCTGTCTATGAGGTATTGGCAGATGTCGGCAGACCCACCACGTCCAGCTCAGAAGTCGAGGAAATAACAGTAGCTGAACCAGTGAATGCTCCTCCTACTTCTGTCATGGTATGGTGTCTAACAACTTTGTGTCCCCTTTGCCTTTACAAGGCTTTCCCTACAGAGAAGAGAGACGTTTTTAAGATAACGTTTCCCAATTACAGATGACACAAAAATTAAAATAAGATACTACATAGTAACATCTTGGTTTCTTTTTTTTTTAAGTAATGAATACTTACATTGTTACATAGCAAGGATTTCGTGAGATCTAACGCTCGCTCTCATTGGTTGATCCGAGGTCATGTGACAGTCGTCAAAATCCGATGTATCCCACGCAGGATACAATTCAAATGTATCCCGCTATGTGATCACATCGTGACAGAAGATGGTGTGATGTGTCGCTAGCTAAAGGCAGGAAAATAAATATTTGTTTACCAAAACTCAAGCAAAAGGAATTTTATTTCTAAAAGCTGTTCTCATTGTTGCTATATTGTTCCATCTCGGGGAAACAAAACTCAATGCTTCCCTCTGGGCCAGTTATTAAGTGTTTAGGAAATGTAAATGTATAATAAGTTCTTGAACATTCATTATTCTGGACTGGGTAAGGGCTATGGGGAAAGCTCTGCTTTACTAAAGTATAATTTTACATCGCAGCGCTATCACGCGACCCAGATATTCTTCAGTTGCAGTTTTGTCGTCCATCAATCACACATGTGAATCGAGACGAGCCAAATCATAGATTTCTTCAGCATTTGAATGGTTTAGTCTCCAAAGCAGCCAATCAAAATCAAGCTGGGTTGAGTGACGGCAGTCAAACCACCAGGACCAGTCACATCACGGGTCACGGAAATAGAGCAGATTTCGTATTAGTGGGACAAAACTACGGTATGACCGTAGCCTTACCGTAGCCTTACCGTAACCGTACTGTAAACTTACTGTACCGTAACTGTAATTTGACTGGATCAGAAGGACACAAGATGGTGTGATGAACAGAAGATAACGCCTCCCGGTTAGCTCAGTGGTTAAGCGCCGGTCTATCATGCGGGAGGTCGTGGGTTCAAACCCTGGCCGGACCTACACTCGGGGTCTTAAAATAACTGAGTAGAAGGTGCTGCCTTTGTGAAACAATCTCGTTCTAGCACTGCAAATGGTTAGACCTTCACGTCTTCTCGG
Source organism: Actinernus sp. WN-2022 (assembly GCA_030867875.1). Lineage (NCBI taxonomy): Eukaryota > Metazoa > Cnidaria > Anthozoa > Actiniaria > Actinernidae > Actinernus > Actinernus sp. WN-2022. The sequence goes on from JAOWCC010000019.1 coordinate 89,466,344, forward strand.
ATAAGGATGTTAATCGTAGGTCCCATCATCGACTTTATCAGTCTCACCCGATTGTCATGAATTACCGACGTTAAATAAGGTTGCTTACTTTACTTTTTACTTTACAAGAACAATAGGGAATCCATTTCAATGTCACGGTATGCCGTACAGTCCGCGCTATAAGTCATTGCTGTAACTTGCCCACTCGTACAAAATCTGCTCTATAAAAAGCGTTGTCGGTACTGGTGGTGGTATCATAATATGCCCTGGTTACTTAGAAAGCAGTAATATGATACTCAATGCCTTTGTGCATTTGTTCGATAAATTGCTGGAATCGAACCTTGGTTAAAGCCCCATCCCCACTCTCCACGGTTCTTATCAATCTCCTGTTTTATTCACTAGGAGTTTATTAACTGCCTTATCATCATCGATTCTGAGGAGAAGGTGAAGTCGCTATTTAACTACGAGCAATCGCATCACTTTGGGCTGAGGTACGCTTGCAAAGTATTAAAATACAACAATTAAGTCTTAACTTTATCACTTTATCCATTTTTATTGTCGATTTCTTATCTGATCTGTTCCTCCACAGGCCTTTTCTCGAATATAATGACTTTTTGAAATATTTCTTTAATATAAATTCTTTTTTTATTATTAGATTTACGGATTTTTACAAAGAAATGTATGAACCCGCACCAAACTGTCTCATAAGTTGTGCTGCTTCATACATTTCTTTGTAAAAATCTTAACTTTTCTACATGTCGAATATCTCACGTTTATGGCACATCTCTACGAAATGCTACAGTTTTACTATAATTATTCAGTGATAAATCTAATAGTAAAGAAATAATTTCGATTTAAAAAATATTTCAAAAAGCCATTCTATTCGAGAAAAAGCCTATTGCTTTAGCATTTCCTTTTCCCTATGTTTAACAAGTGATTTTCGTATCTCCTGATCACTCTTTCCGAATCAAGGATGGTGAAAGTATTTGTGTTTCTCTCACTAAAATCTCCTCCCGCGGAGATTAACTAACTCCAACTAATCCTGTTCGTACTATAGGGTTCTCAGTGTGTTGTGTTCATGCCTGGACACTTTCTTGTTCCTGGAATCCACTTATCATTTCACGGAGTTGCTGCTACAAGCCCAGCTAGACAACCGACTAGACAATGGGTGAGAACACTGGACAACCGTGGAAAAAACATGGAAATTTGGGTTTCCATGGTATTTCCATATAATTCTATGGAAAATACACCAAGTAATGTTGGAAGTTCCTATTTACAGCGTTTTCATGATTTTCCCATATTTAGAAAGTACGATTTTTCCAATGTTTAGAAAGTATGGAAATACCATGGAAAAATGGTTTAAAATGCTGTAAATTGGAACTTCCAACCATAGTATTTCCATACTATGGTAGAGTAATGAACTCAGACTTTGATTCTAAATATTTCCATGGTGTTAATTTTACAAATTATCACTTCGTTTCCCCATGCAGAATGGATTATATTATCGACATGTGTTCTGTGGAGAGGAACTACATCTTAGTGAAGTCCTACTGGCTGGGAGGTCCCTCTGAGAGGATCCTTCCTGACAGGACCTTAACTGAGGTAACACTTAAGGGACCTCTATGGTAAACATGCTATTCATTTGATATGGGGGCAGAGACTTCATGTTAGGGGCACAGCACGATAAGTCACTTCAGCCTAGTTTTCACTAGCTACATAAGATTTGCCATCAGCCACGTCTCCCAACCTTGGATTAGACCAGGGACAGAGTAGAATGACGCGTCAGGTTATAATAAAATAAATTTACTACACTTTTGATAAGACGGCTGGTTGGTGTAGTGGTTATCGCTTGAGCTTTGCACGCAGGAGGTTGTGTGTTCGAACATGGGAAAGACCTAAACAATTTTCTCACCGTTTTAGGGTTTTCCTTTTTATTCAGCGCTAATTCACTGTTTACCTGTGAACCCTAGCTCTAAATACTTGAAAAGCCGTTTTGAGATGGTTAGGATTAGTTTTAGGGGTTGGGGTAGGGTTTGGGTTGGTGACAGTTAGATCATGTGACTTTTCAGACCAATTCGAGGTTGGGAGACATGCTGTGGCTAATGGAAAGTGCGACGTAAGCATAAGCACAAGTAACATACGAAGACACACTAATGCACTGATCAGTGGTGGCGCTTATTTTTATCTCACACCTGTGAGTAGAACAAATACCACTAATTATAAATACGGCACTGCGTCTGTGTATGTTGCTTGTGCTTATGTCGCTAGTAAAAACCAGGGTTTAAGCCACCTATCTTTTTAACACCACAGCTCGCTATAAGAGATACAGGACTGCCCCATTTCCACGCCTTTAAAATTGGACAAAAGTCCGTTCTCCCCTGTTACAATACTAGATACCAAGACTAAAATTCAAAAAAGCCAGAAGAAAGTGATGACTGCCGATGGCATTTTATACCAGTTTCATTTATGTTAGGTCCTTAATTTTAATTCCAATGTTCAAATGTCTGAAGTGTAGTCGAACTCTTCTTGAGCGTATTCGAAGGTGATTTCAAAGTACGTCACGTGGTACAAATTGAGGCCTCTGGTTGGTAGTTATTATCATGAATAATTAATGAGTAGTGGAAGTGTGGTTGACCTCTTCATGAGCGTACTCGACGGGGGTTTCAAAGTACGCCACGTGGTACAAATTGAGGCCTCTGATTGGTAGTTATTATCATGAATAATTAATGAGTAGTAGAAGTAAAGTTGAACTCTTCATGAGCGTACTCGACGGGGATTTCAAAGTACGTCACGTGGTACAAACTGAGACCTGATTGGTAGTTATTATCATGGAGCCATCTCAGCTCTAAAGAGGTTGAGTAACAACTGTAGGTGACAATCGCCTAGCGCTGGCCCTTTCATAGCGTGGTTTCATTGTTTAACTGACGACACGAGAACTCTTTGAATAGTTAATTAAATACAGGCTTTGTCTAGCATGGAGGTGATGTTATTCAAGATTCAAAGATCCTGATTGGTGGCAGGGACCGAAAATAGAGCCAGTGTTCATAAACACACCTGTTGCTTAGTAACGCAACATAAAGTAGTTGGTCGAGTGTGACTGTCAACTTTGTGGTTATTTTCAATCTTTAGGAATTAGAGAGTCCGTATCCGTGGCCGTTGTTCTCCTCTTTCCCTCCTCCGAAAGATTACATAATGAAGGATTTTCCCGTCAAGACAAATGCATTTGAAGAAGGTAAAAAAATAACTAGATTGCATAATTCGAAAGATTTGTAGAGGAAAACTAATGTGGCTCCAGTTTATAATTAAATCATTATTGGTCATTGTGCGGTTGTCGATTGAGTGTCGTAAAACCCAAACCCAATATACCTTATTCACACGTGCTGTGATCTCTAACATGAAAATAACCACCGTCATCTCACAGATCAGCAAACTGGGATCTCCAACATGAAAATAACCAGTCATCTCAGAGATCAGCAAACTGTGATCTCTAACATGAAAATAACCACTGTCATCTCAAAGAGATCAGCAAACTGGCATCTCTAACATGAAAATAACCAGTTATCTCAAAGAGATCAGCAAACTGGCATCTCTAACATGAAAATAACCAGTTATCTCAAAGAGATCAGCAAACTGGCATCTCTAACATGAAAATAACCAGTTATCTCAAAGAGATCAGCAAACTGTGATCTCTAACATGAAAATAACCAGTCATCTCAGAGATCAGCAAACTGTGATCTCTAACATGAAAATAACCACTGTCATCTCAAAGAGATCAGCAAACTGGCATCTCTAACATGAAAATAACCAGTTATCTCAAAGAGATCAGCAAACTGGGATCTCTAACATGAAAATAACCAGTTATCTCAAAGAGATCAGCAAACTGGCATCTCTAACATGAAAATAACCAGTTATCTCAAAGAGATCAGCAAACTGGGATCTCTAACATGGAAATTACCACTGTCATTTCAAAGAGCACCAATGAATCCACAATTTTGGAACGTTTTAATAGTATTGGACGAAATCCCGAAAAGATACTGAAGATGGGATGTATAGACTTTTGTATGGGATTTTGCAGTCATGCGTACACATGCAGCCTCGTTTTAATGTTTTTTTTTTAATCTAAAACGTCTATAACTACGAAGATAAATATAATTTCGTTTTCCTACTTCTACAGTTTACTTACATAAGCATCTTCTTTTAGAGGAAATAGTTATTACTCGGGCTGCCTATGGCAGCGCCGAGTCTTAAAATGCAAGTCGTTATTTTTTTTTATTTTTTTTTTATTCCGAGTAGCAAGTCCTCTGCGCATGCGTTAAAGGTCAAATTCACACCAATCAGATTGCACTGTGCTGGTCACGCAACAATCGCCAGGTTAATTATTTACATAATTGAATACAGTAAATCAAAATGGTGGATCCGCGAGCAAATCTCTCTCAAATTTGGAGTCCCATCTCTCAAATGTAAGCAGTTTAAATGTTTTATTTAACTTCACTCGTGCGAAAGCCTTCCAACAGGCTCAGGATATTGCAACTGGCGCTCTTGTCGGAGCCGAAGGACCGCATTTTTTACCCAGATGGCCTGTGATCTTATATACGACACGACGCCGGACCTGAAGAGTGAAGGACTCAAAGATCCACACATATCGAATTGGAATTTAGCGTTTTCCTTTCTGCTGAAACCAAGGCTTCTTCGATAGAAAGGGCAAGATGTTGTGTTTTTCTAGGAGGACAAAATATTTCTCGTTTAAGCTTCTCTTTCGCCACGGCTTTGTTATTTGATTCTCTGTGGATTGGTATACTCAAATATTATTACTGCACAATACCATACAACTGAATAAGAAGTCTTTAACAAAGCCGAACTCAAACTCAAGAGCAAAGCTGAGAGTGAAAGTGAAACTGAACAGTGTCTTGTCAGGTCATGAATTAAGGTACGGTGAGGTGTATCTGCATATTTTCTTTGTCGATTTGTTGACCTCGTGGCGCTGATAGATTTTGCCATCCGCGGACGGTATTCTTGTTACAATGTTGTTAGAGGTACGTTTCGTAGGTTTTATGCCTCTCGGTCATAATACATACCAGCGCAAACACCGTGATCTGTAGGCCAACATGCACTAAAATAATTTTGAGCGTGTGTTTGGCTACTGTTTATTTCTCCTGGGTATTTCTGACACTCGCACAGAATAATTTATGATGAGCGAAGCAATATTCAACTGACTCTCAAGGTCAACTTAAACAAGAATCCTCTCACGGCCGAGGTTTCGGTTCGAGAAATTAAAGGCTTCCAACAGTTCCCTTTATAGTTCTGTAATATAATGAGCAGATCAGTTTTGGGAAGGAGGGTATATAACCAACAGGCATTTCAGTTAATAAATACCTGATATGGACGCGAGCTGCGATAAAGAGCCGCAGGGTAGAATGAACAGTAGAGCTAGAAATATATCATATGATAGCTCCATCATAGGTGGACAGGATACAACTTATAATATGGGAAAAATATAAACATATATTTGAGACACTCATCTATTAGTACTCTGAACCTGGAGAACAGCAGACTAAATTGTAAGCGTGCGGTACATGAATAAGTAGAGGTCAACTTCTTTAATTTGCATACACGAGAAATATATATACTAGGGGAGCAGAGAATGCATGTCACCGCGCTACCGGCCACAGCTCCTAAAGACTGCTAAATTCAGCTAATAATTCTTCCCTTCTGTTATTACTAAAAGGATTTCAAATGAAAGTGTATTTCATCTTCAATCTCATGTGGCCCGAGTGAAAGCCCAGATGGGCTCTTGTTTCTCCATAAAGTGCCACTACGATAAAAATTTGAGTGATATTTTTGCATATTTGTAAAGTAAAGTTGCTATATTTTCCTATCCACACCGTTTTTTGATATGACGACGGGAAGTCTTATTTTTGGGGGTCCGAATCTTGATATTTTATGTCCGCCATTACTTGAACCCGTTCCTGTAACAGAGCTAATTTCCAACGGACGTGACGTCATTTTCTCAACACGACAACATGCGGGGCTACGTTTCACACAAACTTTCGCCTGAACTTGTAAGTAAAGTACATGTTTATACTATTTTTTCCAAAAAGGAAAGGAAAGAACGAAGTTTTGAATGGAAATATGCATTTACAAGAGCGACGCGTTGAGAAAATGACGTCACGACAGCAAACCGCTGGTCGGAAATCGCGAAGTATTTGGAACACACTTCAGTATTAATATTTTTAACTGATTTGGATATTTTCGATATTAAAACTTTCTAAAAATGTTGATTTATAGGTACTCTTTAAGATGCCAGTGGTTATTTCCCAGTTTGCTGATCTCCCAAATTAGTACGTGTGAATAAGATGTATCACAGGAGCAAGTAAAAACCCAAATTAACCAATCACGAACTGAAGTAATTCACGATTGGTTTTACTTGAACCAATCACAAGGAAAGGTAATTAACCAATCAAATTCGAAAGCAATCACTTCATTACTTTTCCACACTCAAATTTAAACTGCTCTATTAAAAGAAGTAATCGTGTTCAGTTGTAGAGCGATGTGGAGAATTGCTGTTATTGTAATTGAGTTATTGGCATTTCAAATTCAGAAGAAGAAAAACATGAAAGCGAGGCTGGAAATATATCCATTGTTTTTCTCATGTAAATCTCTTGAATTTCAAATCACTGTAGCTTCACTGTTTGTTTAAGTTATAATACTGAAATTTTACAAGGTCTCTAATGTCGACATGCTCTTTCACGTAGTTATGACTAGACTTTGTCAAAGTCCTTTCGGATTTTTCATTTTTTTCATACCGTTTGCTTTGTCGCTCGAAATAAAGAAAACATAAAGAGGTCGACTTGTGGCAAATCTAAGTAATGACTAGGAAAGAAATCGATTGCTTATTAAGTATTTACTGCCTGGCTTGGAAGACCCAACATAAATTACCCATGACAAAAAACATTGCAGAAAATAGTAAATATGTTTACTAACATTAACGTACACCCCTATATATGTAACTGTGTGTTTAATATAATATCAGATGACACGCTGCTTGAGTTCCTTGAGGGTAACAAGCCAACAGCAGCTGAGAGGTACTCGCTATTTACAATTACAATGTACTACTCAATTAAGCAATAAGCCACACATTTCAATGTGTTTACTGGCGAAATAAAGCACGCGGGATGTTGGGAGAACACAAGAAATGCTTGAAGATCACAAGCACGATTTTCAAGCATTTCAAGTGTTATCCCAACATCTCAAATGCTTTATTTCGCCAGTAAACGGTTTATACATTCAGCCAGAGTAATCCAGCCAAGGGCTGTTTCGTTTTTGCAGCGCATAATTACCCAAGCGTACCTGTTTTGAAGCTTTTGCAAACGTTGGGCAAGGCCACGAATCACAAACCTCACAATAGTAGTCGAAGTGGGGCTGAACTAAGGCGTTATATACAGATATCAGCGTATCACGGTCTACAAAATCTTTAAGCCTTTTGATAGCACTTTCTTGGCAATTCGTCAATATGTGTTTCCCATGCATATGTGAATAATTCATCTATTTGTACACCGAGTACCTTACAATCTGTAACTCTTTTGACAGCATCACCGCCAATAACAACATTTGGTTCTACTGGAATATTGTGTGTTTTATGTCTATATCCAATAAAGATGTACTCTGTTTTAGCTATATTCAGGCTTAGGTTATTTGCCGAGAGCCATTTCTTAATATTCGGTAAGGTCATAATTCAGGCCCATTTCTGCTTCGTAAATTGTTTTGCCAACAGCCGTTAGGCTAGTATCACTGATCTGCGAAAAACCTAGGGGTAGTATGCTCGAGACAGTTTGGCAGGTCGTTAATAAAAAGTAAGAACAGGAGTGGGCCAAGAATTGACCACTGAGGGATTCCGCAGGTTAATTTTCTAGGATCAGAGAGCTTGCCGTTTACCTGGCAAGTTTGCATTCTTTTGTTTAAGTAAGACTCAATAAGGCTTAGGGCATGTTCTTTGATACGATAAGCCAAGAAAAAATACCAGGTTATAAAGGCCTCGATCCATGTTGATATACCATTCATTAGTACAATCCATTAACGAAGACGCAGTGGAATGAAAATGGCGAAATGCAAATTGATGTTCAGACAACAGATTCTCCGCATGTCAATATTCAATTAATTGTACAAATAAAATATTTTCGTATATTTTGCTTATCACTGGAATTGGTCTATAATTGTCAAACATGTGTCGTGGACCTTTTTTGTGAAGTGGAGTCACTCTGATGGAAAGTTTGTGACGTCATTGATGTATTGAAAATTTTCATGAGAGATTGTCAAATTACTGGCGCTGCTACTTTAACAACTTTAGTTGAAATTTTATCGATTCCAGTGGCTTTCGATACAGATAGGAATTAAGTAGTTTTTTAAACTTTAGGTGTACTTATAGTTCTGAAATAGAAATTTCTTATTAACTTCCTCAATAAAATCAATGTAGTTAGAGCCATTGTTGTCTATAGTTTCGGCAAGCCTTGGGCCTATGTTATTAAAGTATTCGTTAAAATGTTTAGCTATATCCTCTAACGATGTAATAGAGCAGTTGTCCAATTTAATTTCGTTAATACGACTCTCATGCTGTTTTCGCCCAAGAATATTAACAGTTCTTCAAGCCCGTTTTGGATAATAATAATAATAACTTTATTACAGTGTCAATGTATTTAGCTGTTCAGCTAATGGGGGACACTTTAACAAAAGATAGAGTAAAATAAGATAAAAAGTAACCTAGAGTTATGTACAATTTTAAAATCTACTATAACTATACTTAAATATATTATAAAATCTAAAAAAATTATATGCAGAGCTAATTATATCATGAGCTGCATAATATGCAGCAGTAAGAATTGTTATCTATTAAGCTTGATATATCTAACTTTCGTATATTATGTTTAAACGAATTTAGACTGGACACAGTCCTAAGCTTTGTCCATATAAATGGTCCCAAGTATCTAATTGAATGCTTTCCATAACTAACTGTTTCAAACCTAGGTATATCGAATTCACTGTTTCTGAGCGAGTAACGCGTACTTTTACTTTTGAACAAGCCCGAGACACTACTCGGTACAAGTCCGTATTTAACCTTGTACATCAGTGTAGCAATATCCTGTAAACGTCTATTATACAATGTTGGTAGCTTGGCACGGTTCAGGAGTTCCAGGTATGACTCTGACTTAGACCTGTAGACTGCCCTCAACGCTCGCTCCTGAACACGTTCAAGCTTCCTGCAGTCTGATGACTTACAAAAATGCCAAACTAAATGACAGTAAGTTAAGTGGGGCAGAATTGACGACATATATAGTGATAGCTTAGCTGTACAAGGTATAAGATTACGTAATCCCTCTGCATGATATGCAGTACACGAGGTTGGCTGTTGTGCACGTATAATGCATGCTATGGATGCGTAAAAGTCTAAAAGCAGAAACGAAGCTTTGTACAACACCAAAAGGCAATCAGATACGGCTAAACCAAAGCGAGTTGCCCTGGTCCTGACATACCATCCTATTAACAACCAAGTGAATCGCGTTCGTGTAAACAACTTCAGCCTCTAGAACGATGTGACCACTGGGATGATCTTTAAATCAAACCCTATGCGTGCTTTTAGACGACAGAAACTTGAAGGACATCCTAGTGCATAGGACCAAGACTTACTACCAGGAACTTTCCCATGTCAACGACTGGTCTGCAGAATTTGCCATTTCACGAACTCAGCTAATCCTCTACGGACGCCAAGAGGAGTTTTACGCATCCACGGCCGTTATACGTACATAACAGCCAACCTCGTGTACTGCATACCATGCCGCAAATGCCCAGCATGCGTTTACATCAGAGAGACCGGACGCAGGCTACGAGATCGCTTTAGAGAGCACCACCAAGATTATCGTAAACGAAAAGGCTGATCTCTCGGTACCGCATTACTTCAACAGTGACGGCACTGTGTTGATGATATGCAGGTGGTAAAGTCATCACTTACAGACGTTGTCGCGCGCCGCAGAGGAACAACGCCTCATATTCAGACACGGAATACTCTCCCAATGGAATGAACTTTGCCTTTATTTAAGTTACGCGCGCATTCTCACAAATAGATAACGCATTTCCCATGAAGAAGGCGTCGGGAATTTACGATAAATTTAAGCCCTAATATTAAATTGTTATATTGTCATACCTAGAAGAAGAGCACGCCACAGGACATAACCCTGATTGATGTTGGGTTACCTGTGATAGTGCACCACAGGTAATCCAAAATCAATGTTCCCAGAAAAAAACACCTAGCCGATCTGCTTGCAGCTATACCTTGATGTGTACTTATTTTTCGGTTACAGTATCAAATGGCTAGAGAGGTTCAGAGAAGTCTTTTGTACAGCTGTTAAGAATGGAGACTTTAGGTGCAAGAAAAAAGGTAATGGTGATACGCTGGCAAAGTCGCGGAAGCATTGCTGTAGTATTTAATATGCACTTACTTTTTTTAATTCTTAAATAAAATAAGAAGAAAAAAACAAACTTTGGTTGCCTTTTTCACATGTAGCCACTGTTCAATTTCCTCCTGTTTCTATATTCATTCATTAATTCTTTGTTGGTAATATTATATTTTTAGTGCTCAAGTTGCTGTTGGAGAATGTGTGTCACGCCCTGACCAATGTACCAGAGGAGGCAATCTTCCCCTTGATAGAATATTCTGGTAACTACCTTGAAACTCAAGTATTATAACCATCAGATATTTTTTCTCTCGCGTGATTGGTTGAATGAGTCACGTGACCCGATATTTTCTCTCTCGCGTGATTGGTGGAATGCGTCACGTGACCCGATATTTTCTCTCTCGCGTGATTGGTGGAATGCGTCACGTGACCCGATATTTTCTCTCCGCGAGTGGGAAATGTCAGCGAATAAGCTCGCGTCAAAGAAAATATTTGAAGGATGATAATAACAATAACCTACATTGTGTGGTCGAAATATGCCCTGATATTTGTCCTTGGACATTATCTGATCCTCGAAGCTCACAGTTTCCCTCGAACTTCGCTCTCGGAAACTGTTCTCTTCTCGGATTAGATAATGTCCGGTTATTGTGTTTATACATTCCCTATTAGCTTAGTGCCCGCAAGGACTCCAGTAAAAGAAAATATTTGAAGGATTATAAAGACTAACCTACTTTATAGTGTTGAAATATGAACTGATATTTGCCCTTGGACATTACCTGATCCTCGAAGCTCAGTTTTCCTCGAGCTGTTTGCGTCAGATAACATATTCGCACAAATATCTGTTTATTTCAACGCATTCAAAATAACGCTCGAGAGAGCCTGGATCGACTACAAATATCCACAGTAGTTATGTGTGCTCTAGAAAACTCTCTATTTATTTTAATAGAGAGAAATAGCTGGATAATAAATCGCTTGTTAGACCTATTGGCTTCACTGATAAATAATTCTATTGTTTTAGGGTTAGGCTATTGTTTGGTTAACATTTCAGATTGCAAACGATGACGTCAGAGAGGTTGATGTGTAGTATGGTGGATATTATATTCACCAATTTGTATTTTGACTGCCATACTACACACCAAACTGTCTCATAAGATTTAGCATAACCCAGCCGCCGTCTATTGGCCATCTGATTGCGCGCACCGATGCCTGTTTGTTGCCACATTTCAGACCACGTCACGTTTTCCTTGAGTAATGCTTTTTTTGTTTTTCTGTATCCCAAGTAGAAATGTACCAATTTTTGTAATTGGAAAACAAAGCACTGAATCCTCTGGAGGACTATCACACGGACTATCACACGGTCTATCACACGAAATTGATATTATTTTGGTATAAAACTCTCATACATGCTCTTTGTATGCCAAATAACATACATTTCCGTATTTCATAGGAAACCAGGAAATATATAAGCAGTATATAGTACTCCCCTAATGATCCACTTTCGATATATGCTTCACTTGTCACGCACTAAGGTTTCAATATGAGGCTCCGGGGTAAATACAATTCATTCCTACTTTTCTGGGGGATAAAACACAAACTAATTTACCCAGGAGCCTCATATTGAAACCTTTGTGTGTGACAAGTATGAAGCATTATCACATCATATGCTCATTCCATACACTATATCATCTGTTTTTCAGTTGGTGAGATGAGTGTAAAGAATACAGAGCTGTCGTTAGTAGAGACACTGGGTGTGAAGCTGGCAGTACGATACGGTCTGAGTCTCAACGTACTACAGTCCAGCACAGACGGCACCGAGGACCTCACACACCTTCTCAAGTACGCGAAATTCTTTATGCGCAGCCAGCAGAAGGTTCCTGACTCATCCCTTCGTATCCTTTTACCGTCAGTAAAATATACAAACCAAATTGTACATAGTTCCATAGGGAGCAGAATAGTAACATGCGCGCATCAGTGTCGGGTAGTATTATCGCTGTACTGTAATATGAGCGCCCGCTCTATGAAGCCATACCGAGGCAGCGCGAGACACTACGTGCAACGGACGACCTTGTGCTAGTTTCGTAGAGCGGGCGCTCATATTACAGAACAGCGGTAATACAACAACAAGTTGCACATGTGTAGTACCCAGGGTAGCGCTTAATCTACCTTCTGTTGACTAAAAGTTTTGCATGTTCTCCTTCTCTGAATTTCTAACGGAACCTGAAACAACCATAAGGGCTAATCAAAGTCCGGACCCGGCTAAACCACAGATCGAATTGGAATTTAGCGTATATTTAATTGTAGCTAGGAGGGAGGAAAAACGGAGAAAAGCCTCGAAGCAAAGGCGAGATACCAACAACAAACTCAACTCATATGTGGCGCCGCGAACGTGAATCGAACCTGGGCCTCAGAGGTGATAGGCAAAGCGCTTAACCACTGCACCACCCCGGCTCCCCTTTCGAGCCCTGTGAAATCGTTAGTTTTACATCTAGTACCATTGCATATAACTGTTAAAGGTAAACATTACTGTAGTTTAATCCACGAGACTATAGAGATGTTTTTATATCATCCAAAATAAGTCGAGAACTACCGCAAATCATTACGGATCGCGAGTGGAAAATGTATGTAACAGAAAGTTTAATCGTGCGCGTTTTCAGAACTGAGGTATAAGTGGATCTGGGGTGGCGCAGTGGTAAAGCGTTTCGCCTCTCACCTCTGGTCCAGGTTCGATCCCTGGATGTGGTGCCATATGTGAGTTGAGTTTGTTGGTATCTCGCCTTTGCTCTGAGGGGTTTTTCTCCTGGTTCTCCGGTTTTCCTCCCAACAAAAGCCAACACTCTAAATTCCAATTCGATCTGTCGTTAAGCCGGGTCCTGACTTTGATCAGCCCCAATGGTTGTTTCAGGTTCTGTTAGAAATTCTGTTTTTTTTTTGTATCGGATTCCTTGACAACATTTCTAGGTACTCTAAGTGTTGAGTATCCAGGCCATGATTGGTTCGTCTCGACCGTGTTTCTCATGTTCGGCGGTGACCTGGACGAGAGTCAGGACTTCATCTTCAGATTTTCCAGCCTGGTATGCTCGGGATACCTGTGGATACGAAGACTTCACGCCTCGGTAAGTTAGCTCGATTTGTCCACATTTTCATGCAAGGTAGACCGAAAATCGGTGCGCTCGCACGATCGGTGAATTGACAACTCAATCTCGTTCCCAAAGCCCGCGTTCCTATTGGTCGCGGGCTCTGGGATTGCTGGCAACTCAAATACATGTTTCTTACTGCGCATGCTCGACGAAAATATTAGCACTGACCAGCTCTGGGTACGAGATTGCTGGCAACTGTTTCTTTTCCTTACGATCTTATGGAATCAGTTCTATTTATTGATGAATGAGAGGTCAGGAGAAGCTGTGGTTTGTCAGACGAGAAAAGCCGCCATATATTTTGTCTGATTCAAAATGAAAATGCCTTAGTGGCAGGCAGTTTCAGATCGATGCCTTGTTTCAATATTTTGACGTTATCGCTGCCAGAAGTCCATTGATGATTTGTTTTATATCTATGGCACCCAATTTTGATTAAATAGTTAAAAATAACTTTCTTTTGCTGCAGCTGTTCGGACTAGAACACCCAAAGATGTAGCCAAAGCAACCTCTCACAAGGCCTTCGTGCGACAATAGATTAATCATAATTGTCACCCCACTCGTGAGACTATCCGCAAAGATTATCATCTTTTGAATTAGTTTGCGTACCAGTTATTAGCATAATTTATACTCTTGAAGTAATCTTAGATTAAGTACGGATCATTTGTTGATTTGGGGGGTGGGGTGTACCGCAAATCCTCCCCCACCCCCCCCCCCCCCAAAAAAAACGAGCAAGCCGAATTTGCACAGAAAAAAAATCGAGCGAGCCAAGATCACCCAGAAAAAAGGTCCGATGCCAGAAAAAATATTTCTTGCAGCAAAAACAAACGGGTACCCCCATCAATTTTCAAATGGTCCGTCCCTTAGCGAAGTGTGTTCGATGCAGTTGTCCGAATGAAAATCAATTTAGCATCTTCGGTTACAAGAATTACCGCTGGATGCGTTGACTACAGACGCATTTACTCAACATTAGCCTCGTCTTGATGTTAAATATTTATAAATATAAATACCAGCGGCAAGATGGGCTATTCACAACTCTCGTGTGCCACACATACCTCTTATTAAACGAGTGCAGGATCCGTACCGTACGTTGATCCATAGAGCAGATTTCGTATGAGTGGGACAAACTGATACGGCATGTCCGTAACCTTTCCGTAACCTTTCTGTAACCGTACTGTGACTTACTGTACGGTAACTCTGTAATTTGATTGGATCAGAAATGGGAAAAAAAAGAAAATCCATTTCAATGTCACGGCATGCCGTACAGTAACCGCGCCATGAGTCTTTTCCGTTACTTGCCCACTCACCACAGGGAGCCCACTCATACCAAATCCACTCTACTACAGTATGGACCGTGCTAACGTACTTGTTTAATAATTTATTATTTGGTTTACATCGTGAAAACCGGCTTTGCTTCAATTTTGCGTAATTTTCTGACTAATTCACACCTCCATTGTTAATACATTAGAAGTTACATACTCAGCTGACCACACGAAAAAGCTAATTGAAGACTACCTTGTGTTATCTTATACATCTTTAAACCTTTGGAGCTCCCTAGGGTAACATCCACACCGCGGCAAAACGGTATGCTCCGCTGGCCAAAAGAACGAAGGCTCTGCTATCAAATACGAATTACCGAGGGTTTCAACTTTTTTAGTAAATAATTTTATAACTTAGTAAACTCACAATGAATTACAAATTAAGAAAACTTCAACCTGTTAAAGTCTTAGGCTTAGCTTTTAAGTAGTTTTCTTAGTTTTTGACAAAACAGTTCACAAATGAATACTTTTAAGCAGAAATGTTAAAATCACGGCATGTGCCTGTTGTTTCTTTTCAGTTTTCGCGGGGAAACTGGGGGCGGCCGCGCGCGGACAAGAAATAGCAAATACGCATGCGCGTGACGTTTTGCCGCGGTGTGGGTAACATCTAACCCCCCTTCAATTTTCTACGTGCATTTTGCATTATCTGATAAAACAATATCGTTGTTTCAGGTCCATCTCCCGCCATCACTGACGGTCAGTGGTATTCCCCCACTCTACTCCTCCACGTGTCATAACATCGAGCTCATTTTACAGGTAAACAAGTAGCTGCTATTGGGTTACCTGTGGTGTGACTGGACGTATTTAAATTAAGAATTGCAGAATTTAGTTTTAAAATTTCGAATGGTAAATATATTCCAACAATCTTTTCTGAATTTGTCACACCAGCAACAAAACGCCACAAATATAATACAAGATTTGCTGCAAAGTTCAATTTTGTTAAACCGAAAGCGAGAACGAATTATGGAATTCGTACTTTTAAATTTATTTCATCAAAAATTTGGGAAACAGTTGATGTAGATATCAAACGATCAAGCTCTATTAATTTATTTAAAAAACGATATAAAGCCGTTCTTCTCGAACAACAAAAATAAGTGACTATACCTTTTTCAAATATTTATCAGCTTAATCATTAACTTTAGTCTATACAAACGTTGCAGTGATCAACTCGAAAGCTTTTGCTCCTTTGGTCACTGCGCACTACCAACTATTTGAAATGTAATCTGTATTTATTTCTTCCCTTTTTTTTCTTCTTCAAAATGTACTGTTGTGTTTATTTCTGTAAAGAGTGCGATTTTTGTTGACCTGTGTTGCCTCATTAGCATAAACAGATAAACAACAAAATCTCTGTAAATCGATAGACACTGTGGCACTTAGCCGCTGTGGCAAGTGAGAGCAGGAAATTGAATGTGTAATGAGAAATCTGTTTTTATAAACTGCTACATTACAGGTGTTTGTATTCCTGTGTGACAATTCTCTCCATCCAATGACCAACATTTGTAAATGGTATAACTTTTAAAGTAAGTTTCCAACCTTTTCGTGTTAAATGGTATCTAACTTTGACATGTTCTTACCAGTGAATTCCTACTTATAATGCTAATCAGGCAAATTGTAAACATTTAACGTCTATACAGTTTCACGTGCCCTCTCTTCAGCGTAACATTTCTCTATCCTTTACATAACTAATTAACAGTGCCACTGTAGAGAGTGAAAGATTTTGTCATCTCCTTTTATTAAAGAACCCTTCTAATTCCGTTCAAAATATAGCATGGACTGTTTGAGTACTTTCCGAATTTGACCCTGACCTGCCCGATAAACGAGTTAAGAAATCAGAAAGACTTGGGTGTCAAAAATTTGTTTAAGCATTTGTCTAGCCTTATTTTCCCAGCGTATAAGTGCTTATAGAAAAAAATAACTGCTTGCCTTTTCCTCTCCTGGATGTCTCTTGTTCCTACTCCTCTTCCTCGTTAACATTTTTGCCATTGACTCTGTTCTGGTCGTTTTTCCAGGCCGAGGTACCGCTGGTCTACTCTGCCTTCAGGATGTCTGGTTACACACCCTCACAGGTAAGTCAACTAGGGTTTGGGTCCCAGCTAGTCAGTCACGTTTGCGGTTTGTATAATGATTAGCCGTACCAGAAAAGAGATGGTGCCTCGTATTGAAATCTTTGTGCGTGGCAAGTGAAGCATATATCGAAAGTGGACTATTAGAATAGATGTCCACGTGTTATTTGGACTGTGTTACAGGGATTTACCTGGGTCAGTTGATTTGGTGGTCCACTGGACTCATAACCATTTATTTTTAAATAGGAGTCTCAGATTAATCCCTGAAAATGAAAATGCCTTTGGGGAGACTGGGAATGAGGTTACCGGCTACCTGTGGTACAATTTGCACAGGTATTTCGGAGTCCCAGGTTAATCCCTGAAAATGAAAATGCCTTTGGGGAGACTGGGCATGAGGTTACGGGCTACCTGTGGTACAATTTGCACATGTATTTCGGAGTCCCAGATTAATCCCTGAAAATGAAAATGCCTTTGGGGAGACTGGGCATGAGGTTACGGGCTACCTATGATACAATTTGCACAGGTATTTTTGTTACCAAATCCAAGATGGCGGACGAGAACGTGCGTTTCTCCAAGAATCGTTTTGTCTTGCACAATTGTTTCGGAGTTTTAGTAAATTTTACACAAATGAAAATACCAGCACTCGAAATATCATCATGGTTTATTGTACAATTACCAATAGTCAATATGTAAGCTTAAATTTACAGTTCATGTCCGTGTTGCTTGAATTGACTTGAACAACTTAGACTTGTGCTCATTCCCTCCAACACCTGTGAACGTATTTTCTGCCTCCCCTTGGATGCAGTCTGAATTGTTTTTAGTCCAATTTCAATTTATTTGCATATAGGACCCAGGATTTTGCGTCCGATAAATCCCTGGTATTATTCTTCCAAGGAATTGTTTTCAAACATGCAGTGCAATCTCTTTCTGTGTTGATAAAACAAGATACGATTGGTGTTATCGGAACCAGGTTTAAACTGCGATTTCCAGAGAATATCAGAGGAACAGGTCATGCCGGCCATTGTTTCAGAGAAATTGCAGTTTGAGTCACTCTTTTTCTCATGCTTGCTTGCTATTCGTACCCAGTCCTTTCCTCCTATTATTTTTTTACCAATAGAAATAAACAACATTCGCTAATCAGCATATTATACAGTTTCAACATTTGTGTGCTGGGAACAATCATAGTAAGTTAATAATAGTTTGCCGTTTTTGATTTGCTTTAGATCTGCCAGCACTGGTTACGACAGTGTTTCTGGAATTACTTGGCATGGGATAACATTTGCCTCTACGTCTGTGTGTGCCTCACGCTTGGAATCGATTACCAGGTCAGTGACGTCGTCAGAGAGAGAAAGAGAGTAACCAATTTTCCAAGGGATGGGTGCAATCGAATTCAGCTGACCAATCAATCACGAAAGGAACTAAGCAAGTTTCAAGAGTTTTCAGTTCCTTATATGGTGATCCTACATGTATGTTGATGGTTGAGTGATCACTAGAGATCGAGTGTTGTTTATGTTGTTGTTTCTGCAATTGTTTTTTTTCTGCATGTGTTTCTCAGGTTAGGTTTAGGTTTTTATGTTGTGTAAGGTATGTGTTTAGGTTTTTATGTTGGGTATGGTATGTGTTTTGGGTTTTATGTTGGGTAAGCTATGTGTTTAGGTTTTTAGGTTTGGTAAGGTATGTGTTTAGGTTTTTAAGTTGGGTAAGGTATATATTTAGATTTTTATGTTGGGTAAGGTACGTGTTTAGGTTTTTATGTTGTGTAAGGTTTAGGTTTAGGTTTTTATGTTGGGTAAGGTATGTGTTTAGGTTTTTATGCTGGGTATGTATATGTTTAGGTTTTTATGTTAGGTAAGGTATATGTTTAGGTTTAGGTTTTTTGTTGGGTGAGGTATGGGTTTAGGTTTTTATGCTGGGTAGGTATATGTTTAGGTTTTTATGTTGGGTAAGGTATATGTTTAGGTTTTTACGTTGGGTGAGGTATGTGTTTAGGTTTTTATGCTGGGTAGGAATGTGTGTGTGTTACGTTTTTATGTTGGTTAAGGTATGTGTTTAAATTTTTATGTTGATTAAAAGTATCCTCGGCTAGATCTAAAATCAACTCCTCATACTCATCATCAAAAGGCAACATTACTCTCACGAATTTTTTTACCAATAGATTATTTTAACTCGGAGCATACCAATTGATAGTATGAATGTTGTGTGTGTTTCGTCGTATTTTTCAGGTTTATTATTGCATAGCTGTTCTTAGACATTTACAACAAGAGATCCTCGAAAGTACACAGCAGCAAAAGCTACTCATGATGCTAAAGGTAACACAACTAACCGAGCTTAAATGAAACAGTCACGTGTTGATATATCATTTCAATAACCAATGAACTGCGCTCGTGATCTCATGGGAAAGGCTTTACTGGATGACAAACAATCTTCAGAAACGCAGTTTTAGAAAGATCGACAATCGATTGGAGGTGGAAAATAGCATTTACAAGCAGGGTTACGCTACCGATCTCGTACAAGTGCCTTTAAATAAATGAAGTCAGATAATTTTTGCGACCCAATACAACCACGTGATCGTATCCTTCACAAGGCTCATTAAAACTGAATTGTCTCGAAATACAGAATTTCGGTTTCATTGTAATTTCAGTATTTTTTTCGGCTCATTTCAGGGGTAGAGGAGGGCAGGGCGGGTAGATGTTGACAGTGAGTAAGTTTGGCAAAGTCAAGTGTTTACTTAGTGCTGAGTGACATGGCTGCTTGTTTTTATCGTGCCTGTCAGAAGGCCCTTCGCGCTCCAACCTCGTTCCCAGTGGTATTTACGTGCCTAATCGAAGATGACGTCGAAAGAACATTCCTTTCGTTACATCATGGGGAAGGTTTGATTGAGTAACGTTTTGATTGATTAATAGGCGATTTTCGAGATGATGTCATTTAACTACAGCTAACCAGAACCTTTTCAAATTCTTTTTGTCATTCATATTTTTCAACTTCTCTGAGAATGCAAAGACTTAAAGATGCACTTTTACCCACAGTGCTCTGCGCGCTCCTGCTTTTGTTTTATTGAACATCGGGTACACTGAAAATGGCTGACAACTATTGTCTCTACACGTAAATCAGTGTGGTTGACAGTATCCTTTAATAAGAGGAACAAAAGAATCCGCGCATAGGATTCTGGCAGTTGTAGTATTTGTGGCGTATTATGCAAATTGGCCGTTGTGAGATTCCTAGTTTTTCGTCTTCCACCCTCCTAACAGTCTTCAAACATTTTATTTTATTCAGGAGGAGCCGATTCGGAATTTCAATCTCCCGGAACACCTCAATTTTATGATGGAACTAGAGGAACGCTACCGACTGACTATTCTCTCTGACCTGCAGAACATTACACGGCCTTGAAAATCTCCCGTTACAAACATGTATATAGAATGCCCTGGGTAGCTCTCGATTCAGTGGTGACAGGTTAAAACCAAGAAACTAAGACAAAAACGGTAATGCCAAATGGTTTATTTTGCGTCGAAGATACAGGAAGCCGTTACCGAGTCTCCCAAGCTTACGTATTTCGACGAACTCCTGGGTCGAATTGGAATTAAGGTTGGTTTTTGAGGAGGGAGGAAAACCGGAGAACCCGGAGAAAAACCCTCGAAGCAAGCCGGCTACCAACAAACTCAACTCACATATGACGCCGGGTGACCCTGCACTCATCAAACCTAAGCCTCGCATGAACGATGGAGTTGACCCTGCACTCGTCAAACCTTAGCCTCGCATGAACGATGGAGTTGACCCTGCACTCATCAAACCTTAGCCTCGCATGAACGATGGATTCACTGATACCTACCCTCGATCTTTCTATGAATATGGATACATTTTTATTATGATGCTAACTAGACCTCGATGTCACCAAAGGCTTGGTTACCTTTCCAAATGGTGGTTAAGAACTACGAATTGGTCTATTGGTCTATTGTTCCAACTTTACCTTGTCTTAACTCTGTTGAAAAACAACCGATTCCTTTGAAACTCGTCAACTTGTTAATTGTTCTCGTTGCTGAATTTTCAGAAAAACGTTTTGTGTCCAAATAATAAAGTCAGGGTGGGTTAGGATTGTAGTAGAAGAGTTCCAAGCAGACTAGTTCGTATAAATCAGGATCAAGAGCCCATAACCAAGAGCGTCCATATCTCTTATATAGATGCTACGGCGTTTTCACAAGTTGGGCTATTTTTAGATTATTTTTGTGGCTAATTAGTGGGTTACACCCGTGGCGGAACAAACGATGCCTCATTAGCTTCTTTTGTTATACCAACGACACGTCTGCTACGCTTTTGTGATTTTATTCCCTTAGGAATGATTGCAACGCAATAATAGCGGGAAACCGTTCTAATATCTGTGAGTTGGCGTATTTACACTTTGGGCTTTTAGATTTTTTTCCCACGAATAAGTGTTTCCTAAATGTTTTTTTTCCACGAATGTTTTTCTTTGTTCGAAAGAAAAACAATAACGGCGGAGATAATAGCCTGTATCGTTCGTTCATGCGTTCAGTGTTCGAACTCTAGCCAAACAAATATTAATAATACGTTACACTATCTAGATTAAATATTCCAAGGTGTAAATACGCCAACTCAAAGATATAGTATGGGAGATGGTCGCTCCGGGTAATGGGCTCCTTATACATCTAAAATGACTGTTCCTGTAACGATTACTGCACTCAAAATGTAATCCTGTCTATAAATTTTATTTATTATACACATTTCAACCAGCAGATATTTATAGAGTTTATAGATGAATGCATGAGCTTGTAAATTGATAATAAAAACACTTATGATACGGTAAGCTTGTAGTAGCCCACTGTTCAATGTTCTCGGTCTCGCGCGCGAATCAGTCTCTTGTTAATGTGTGTTGAATTCTTTTTACTACTAATTCGAGGCTGGTTATTTCACTTGTGTGGTATAACTATACCCCGGAGCGATACTTAGAGCTGATAGTGTTGATAAACATTACAATTGTTATGCTAATGTACAACCATGATTTCAAAACGCCGCTTTGTGTCAGGAACCAATGGTCTTCAATAAATCAGGCCGCAAATTAGATATAAACTGTACTTTTGGTAAAGATAAAGTTCCCTTGGCTACATCTTACACTTATCTTGGGACAATCCTCGCACCCTCAGGATCTTTTATTGTAAACAAAGAAAATCTCTATAACAGAGGGTTAAGAGCAGTTTTTAGTATTTTAAAAGATGTCAACCCTCTATACGGGACTCCAGTAAAACTTCTCTTAAAATTATTCGACTCCCTTGTCCGACCTATTTTATTGTACAACTGTGAAGTCTGGGGAGCGTATTCCTAAAAGGATTTTGTTTTTAATTTAAAGAATATATTCCAAACAAATCTATTATGTGAAAAGTTACATCAAATAATGAGTAAGATAATCCTTGGAGTTAATTCCAAAGCAAGAAATTCAGCTGTAAGATCGGAGCTTGGGCGTTTTCCTTTACACATCCCTATTTATATTACGACAGTTAAATTCTTCCTTCATCTATACTCAAACGCAACGATAATCCTTTCATCACTCGAGCATTACAAGTATCTAGTAAGTTGAATAATAATGGTATTTTTACATGGTTTACTACATTATCGCATCTTCTAAAAATAGGAAATATCAACCCTAATAAAGCTTCAAGTGGTTCTTTACGACTTTATACTAATAAATTAAAATAATTATATATCGAAAAATGGGACAGAGAGAGAAATGACATAGCTAATAGAAAGAAAAGTTCGAAATTAGAATTATATTCAGTAATCAAACATAAATATGGATTTGAAGAATACTTACACTCAATTAGTGAATTTCAATTACCCAATTAAGAATTTCCGCCCACCACTTTCCAACTGAAAAAGGGCGTCATAATAATACCCCAAGGGAACAAAGAAAGTGCAACATTTGTACTATTAACAACAACTGCGATTAGAACCACTACCTGTTTCATTGTAAATACCACAGATTGGTACGAATTAGATCAGACTTTCTGAAAAATAATTTAGTTATAAACCCATCTTTCTCTCTGTTCGACCACACAAGCTTATTCCAATACATAATTACAATGAAAGACCGGAATTTTCATAAGATAAGTAGTAATTTTATCCATCAAATAATCAATGAATACAAGATTATCACAACATAATTATTTTCCTTTACCACTATTGTAATCATAATTATTTAGATTACCACTTTTTACTATTATCATTGTTATTACTACCGTTGTAAAAATCAATCTTATTATTACATTTTTATCTTCTTTTTTTTCCTTATTGGAATAACACTGATGTACATTATGATGTTTCAAGGTGCCAATAAATGAATATTGAACTAAAACAATCATTCCCCTCAGTGTCGTAAAATATCCACCGCTAGTCACCGACACTTAGGGTAATAATTGTTACATAATAAATTAAATGTTGGGTAGAGAATCCGTTAGTTTGTTAAGGTTTCACCACAGGTAGCCCAGTCACCGAATGGGTCAAATTTATATAATAGTAATACTGTTTTACAACCAGGCACTCCCCGTGAGGGGCTCTTCTGTACCGGTTCACTCCACACACGCTCACACTACACTCGTATATTCTCTACTCACTACATTCAAGCTCACATACAGAGAGCAGCATCGCACTGGGGCATTGACTTGCCTGTGTCTTAAGCTGCTTATAAATATTAGGAAGGGCCTCTAGTATTTTAAGTCGCATATTGTTTTATTTAGTCTTAGTGTACATACAGAGAGCAGCATCGCACTGGGGCATTGACAACTGCTTATAAATTAGGAAGGGCCTCTAGTATTTTAAGTCGCATATTGTTTTATTTAGTCTTAGTGTACATACAGAGAGAAGCATCGCACTGGGGCATTGACTCGGTGCCTGTGTCCTAAGCGGCTTATAAATATTAGGAAGGGCCTCTAGTATTTTAAGTCGCATATTGTTTTATTTAGTCTTAGTGTACATACAGAGAGAAGCATCGCACTGGGGCATTGACTCGGTGCCTGTGTCCTAAGCGGCTTATAAATATTAGGAAGGGCCTCTAGTATTTTAAGTCGCATATTGTTTTATTTAGTCGTAGTGCACGTATAGAGAGCAGCATCGCACTGGGGCATTTGACTTGCCTGTGTCTTAAGCTGCTTATAAATATTAGGAAGGGCCTCTAGTATTTTAAGTCGCATATTGTTTTATTTAGTCGTAGTGTACATACAGAGAGCAGCATCGCACTGGGGCATTGACTTGCCTGTGTCTTAAGCTGCTTATAAATATTAGGAAGGGCCTCTAGTATTTTAAGTCGCATATTGTTTTATTTAGTCGTAGTGTACATACAGAGAGAAGCATCGCACTGGGGCATTGACTCAGTGCCTGTGTCTTAAGCTGCTTATAAATATTAGGAAGGGCCTCTAGTATTTTAAGTCGCACATTGTTTTATTTAGTCGTAGTGTACATATAGAGAGCAGCATCGCACTGGGGCATTAACTTGCCTGTGTCTTAAGCTGCTTATAAATTAGGAAGGGCCTCTAGTATTTTAAGTCGCATATTGTTTTATTTAGTCGTAGTGTACATACAGAGAACATTATCGCACTGGGGCATTGACTTGCCTGTGTCTTAAGCGGCTTATGAATTAGGAAGGGCCCAGCCTCTACTGGGTATTTTAAGTCGCATATTGTTTTATTTAGTCGTAGTGTACATACAGAGAACAGTATCGCACTGGGGCATTGAGTTGCCTGTGTCTTAAGCTGCTTATAAATTAGAAAGGGCCTCTAGTATTTTAAGTTGCATATTGTTTTATTTAGTCTTATTTAGTGTATACATATAGATAGCAGCATCGCACTGGGGCATTGACTTGCCTGTGTCTTAAAGCTGCTTATAAATTAGGAAGGGCCCCTTAGTATTTTAAGTCATATGTTTTATTTAGTCTTAGTGTACACACAGAGAGCAGTATCGCACTGGGGCATTGACTTGCTTGTCTCCTAAGCTGCTTATAAATCCTCATACATCGAAAGATAAAATACCCTACAGTATAACAGAAATAGATATAGTTAAATGCGCAGTTTTTCTTCTGATCCATGTATGATACCGTATTTCCTGGAACAAGCTCCCTCCCTAGCTACATTAAGCGCCCACCCCGTCCCCCCCCCCCCCCCCCCCCAATATATAGATAAACACTTGGTGCATAATGCATCAGTGTCTCTTGCCTCTAATGAAATAGTGTACTGAAAAACGTTGAAAAGTGCAGCAATACAGCTCAGACTTTTGTAAACGGTATTGTTCTTTTTGATTACTTTTATTTTATCAGCATGGTTGCCAGCCATCATGAAAAAAATTCCCTGACTATTCACTGACAAGAATTTTTTTTCAATGACCATAATAACACCGTTCGACATTCCCTCGTCCAAAATAAAACCTGTAGCCTTCCCTCGCAGACACTTTGAGGCATGAGGGGCCGTCGTGGCAACCTAAAATTAAAATTCCCTGACTTTGACAAGAAAACCAGATTTATAATTCCCTGACTTTTCCCTGACCTTGAAAAAAAAAAATCCTGACTTTTCCCTAACCCTGATCAGTACGGTATTTCACAATTGCGCGTCCAATTACCGTAAGCGCTCTCGCTAATAAGCGCCCATCCAAGATTAAGCGCCCCCTTCGGAAAGTGAAATTTAGATTAAGCGCCCTTCGAGCATATATTTCATTTTTACCTTGCTATTTTCCCGTTGAATGTACACTGTCTTTTTCTTGTCAATAAAGAGTCCTTCAAAGAAGTTTGCATATCTTGCCTCGAATAAATCGGTACTGAAGATCACGTTTTTCTTAGTTCGCTCAGATCGTGCCATTAGATAGAAAAGAAGATTTATTAGCTAGGTTTAAGGCCCTTTTACGGGCTCTAGTCTTTGTTGTTTGTTTTTGTTTTCTCTGATGACGGATTCGGGATTATACTCCGGAATAACTCAGTCACGCTCTGGAAACAAGGCCGTGACTACGTGCTCACTCTTTTTTTTTTGCAATACAGTTTTAGGGCAAAATCCGTGGCAGGAGCCAAACTGGAAATTCGTTTTAGTAAGGAACTTAGTTAAATCATGTTGGATTTCAAATTACATTTAATTATAAGACTTTCTTACGTTAAAATTTTCCGACAGAAATGCGGCCTTATTGTATTGCATCTTCATACAGTTACGTTTTAATAGCTAATACCAAGAGAGGATAACTAATCCTCTCTTGCTAATACGTTTTAACACTAGTATACCTAACAGGTAGTGAATGCTGCTCCGCTCAGTTAAAGAATTGTATTAGAAGAGAACCTACAGTAGCACTTTGGCAGGAAAAATAGATTACTGGGTAATAAAAATGCCAAGGTGTTAGATGAATATATTATGTAGTTTTGGGGCTATCGTGCGACTGAATCCTGTTTGACGGAGCTGTGGTGTGTAACTCAAAAGTTGTCGCGATTTATTTTCATTTTGTCCCGACATATCAACGATCTCCCGGTAAATTCCCTGAGCCTGTCAATTCCCGACATTTTCTTAATATTCCCGGCACAACAAACTGCTGTTCTCCCGGTGAAGTTTAAACACCGGAAATCAACTGTAATTGAGAATGTAATTGTAAACCGGCTAATTGTACTTTGAACCGGCTGCTTGACGGCAGTTTATCGAAGCCAATAGAAGTAAATTATTTGCTGCTCACCATCTTGATAACAGGAGAGATCTCGTTCTTTGGAAACTGATAGTTCACACAGAGTTAGAAAGAGTTCGCCTACACGTCTTCACTTCAACAAATTCATGATTACACAAGGATCGCATACACAGAAATGCATTAAAGAACGGTCGAACGTAGTTAGCTCAAACAATGCAGATTCCACCTCGTGTAATGTCACGTGACGATCAGATCCGTGCAAAGCAGTGTGGTAAAAAATGACAATAGAAGTGATGCATTGTGGTAAAAAAAAGAAATCGAGATTTGGACCCGCTTACAGATTAGAACTGCTGCCTTGCTCGCTCGCTTCAGGCTCGCTCGCTGCGGCAGCAACTAGAAATATTGCGCAGCGGGGAAGGCTAAACTTATTAGCGCCACCAAGTGGTGACATTTAGGCAATTACCACAGCTCCACTAAAACCACATATGCCTGTATTCAGGTTACATTCTCCTTTGTTTTCTCTGAACTGACTCCCTGCCGATTAGGTTCACCAAATGTACCTAGCTAATCGGCAGGGAGTCCACTTTTTGAGTCGAGCTAAGATTGTCATGCCATGGGCTTTGTTAAGTGGCAACGAGTCTATTTCAAATTTTATTTCTTTAGGGGTAACCGAATCAAATAGAAAAGAGCTAGTTGGTGTAGGACCGCTTAAGTATTCTCGAAAATTGCGTTTAGAGGGCGGCAGCGTAGACGCGAGACTATTTCCAAATGAATCAAAATAGCTGTTGAGCACCTCAGGAATCTCGGTTGGGTCTTTGGTTATTCCACCATTGTTAGGCTTTTTTATCGCCGTAATCGTGCGTCTATTATGGCCTTTTTTATTTATCAAACTATTAATACCTTCCCATGTTTTTTTTTCATATTATTTAAATTACTGGAATTGCATACTTAAACCACGCGTGAACCTTGCCTTCAATGCCAAATCGATTAGTGAGTCGTGCGAGTAATATTTGGTGATCGACCGTGTCGAATGCACGGCCGATAGATCCAACAACAATAATAGGATGACGCACTGATCCTGATCAATCGCTTGTAGAATGTCTTTCTGTACTCTTATTAATTCTGATTGAGCACTATGACCGGAGATGTAGGCGGCAGACTGAAACAATTCCATCAAATCATTCTCAGTCACATAGTCGATCAGCTGAGTAGCCACCACGCTCTAGCATGATTTAGAGATGAACATTAAATTAGAAATCAGCCGATGATTAGAAAGCTGTTTATAGTCCAGCGACGCGCGCTTGAGCAAAGGTTTCAGTAAGGCTTCCTTTAGGACCTCAGGCATTACAGCCTGTTCAAGTGACAAGTTCACGATCTTGGAAATCACCGGTAGCAGAACATCGATGCTTCCTTTTAACTGACACAGAAGCAGGAAGGGGATTTTGCCGTTGTAGAAGCAATAACGCTCGACAATTCCTCGGCAGTGATGAGTCGATATTCACTAAGCTTAGTCCTAGAAGCGCAAGTGTCAGTGAATATAATATATAGTTCACCGTAATAACATAATATATAGCTTGGGCTGCCTGTGGTTGACGGATAAGCACTCACGCCCAAAGGTTCCAGGATAAATTAAATGTATTCTATTCTCTTTTAGAAATAGAAAACATGTTCCATGTTTTCATAGAGTTGTAAAGACACGAATGGGAGTTTGGGAGAACGAGAAATGGCAATCCACTGCTATTTCGAGTTCTTTCAATCTTCTACAACCGGCGAGACAAATTAAATATAGATAACTTCTACACTCACTACAGCATGCAACATAGAAAGTTAAGCACGTTTTGATGATCAAATAAAACGAGCGTTTACGATAGGAAACATTTTCCCGTGTTCTCATAGAGTTATAGAAACACTAGCTCCTTTGGGCGTGACAAGTGAAGCATATATCTATCTATCTCGAACCGAAACCCGGCAGAAACCTCGCCGAACACCGGCTTGGTCACGCATTGAATAGCCCACTTATATAATACTTGTCACGCACAAAGGTTTCAATACGAGACTCCGTGTATGGGAAGCCATATCATTCAAAAGTGGTACGAGTTCACGATTGGTGATCGAGAATGACGATCGCTATGGTCGAAAAAACGATTGGTGATCGAGAATGACGATCGCTATGGTCGAAAAAACCGATTGGTGATCGAGAATGACGATCGCTATGGTCGAAAAAACCGATTGGTGATCGAGAATGACGATCGCTATAGTCGAGAATATCGACTATCGATTGGTGATCGTGAATAACGATCGCTATGGTCGAAAAAACGATTGGTGATCGAGAATGACGATCGCTGTAGTCGAGAATATCGACTATCGATTGGTGATCGAGAATAACCACAGGAAGCCCAAGCTCTGTTTATGTAAATTTCATTTATAAGGGTTTTGTATGGGATTTTGTTAATCTGGCTTTTCGATATATATACTGTAATAAAATGAATAAAACTTGCCTGGTGTCTATACTATGTGTCTTGTACGTAGTTTAAGCGAATTTTACATCCCTTACTCTACATACTATTAAAAGAAGAAATAGATGCATATGGTAGGAGACGAACTTCAAATCTCGGGTTCAAAGCCGACTCACGTTTGGGTCGATTTTTTTCACTAAAATCGCATCGATTTTACATTTTATCACCATCAGCATACGCAGTGATAAATTTCCAGTCTATCTGTGCCAACCAAACGAAGATATCTGTATTTGCCGAGATACAAGCCACTGTTGAGTCCGTCACTCGAACATCAACAGTATCTATTCCAAGAGCCTCCTGCCATTTAATTGAAATAATCCCCATTTCTCGAGCCTGAGTCGAACACAATTTCAAACAAGTTGACAATGAAACTGGCCTACAAGCGAATCGGCTCTGCGGTTAAAGTGGTGTAGAGCGCGCACTTCGAATCCAATACAATACAATTTTTATTAGCATTCCCATGTACATAAATGGTATTGCCACTACATTACATATGTAATTATATAAATTTATTCATAAACTAATTACAATAATAATATAATAAATGATTGAACAAGAGTAATTGTTTCAGTTTATTATTAAACTGTTTTTGGTGTAATTAACCGATTCCGTAACTGAAAGGCTTCAAAAATGAATGTCCAGTTTTTTTGCAAATAAGAGGGTCAATATTGTTGAATAAAAATAGGGTCTTTTCTTTGATATCTAAGTTTCTAAAGTGTTTATATTTCTGACATATGTCTTCAAAGAATTGGTTTCTAATTCTATTATATAGGTCACAGTGAAATATGAAGTGCATTTCATTCTCAATATAGTTTGATTGACATTGTTGGCATGTTCTTAGCTCGAGGGGGATTCTAGGGTTGGAGTGTCTACCGGTTTCTATTCTGAGGTTGTGATTACCACATCTTAATTTCGTAAGCATTCTTCTATGCTCCGTATTCTTAATGTGGTTAAAATATATAGAGCTGCTGGTATCATGCTTGAATAGCGAGTAAAATTCGAGTTTTCTGTTTATTTCGATGAGTTTTAATTGATGTAATTTTGATTCATGAATAATGTTTTGCGTTACTTTAGGTATACATTTTGTTGTATATTGTTCGATGTTATGTTCTTGTCCATTATCAAGTGCGTCGAATAAGTTTAAAATTTTATTTATTGATAACATAAAACTTGTTTTATTGGAGGATGCTAAATCATTTGAGATAAGAAGACACTGTTTAGCGATGCTATTATCAGGAAGTTGTTTGAGATGTAACCAAAAATGTAACATATTGCGATAAATTGTAGATTTCAAAGACAGTCTACCTACCTCATTACGAGATGCTACATTGGGCGCTCTTTTATTTAATCCTAGATAATATTTAAAGAATTGAGTGTGGAGTCGTTCGATTGGGTCTGATTCCCATTTATGAAAATTCATACTATCATAAGCACCCCAAATTTCAGAGTTATATAATAAGATAGGTGCAAATAAGCTATCAAAAAGCTTATTGCATATATTTATAGGTATTTTTGTAAAATCAAGATATCTCTTTGTACCAAAAATAGAACGTCTAGTTTTCTCAGTTGAGGCTATTTTTGATTTTGTGAAGCTACCATTACTGGAAATTGTGGACCCCAAGTAAGTGTAGTCTAGAGAATTCGTAATATGTGAACCGTTTAGGAAGAAATCGTATTTCTCTAAACTAGATTTGCGACATTGTTTTTGAAAAATTACAGTATTCGTTTTCTTTTTATTTATGGTTAACATCCATTGTTGACAATAATCTTGTAACGTGTTAATGGTATTTTGTAAACCTGCAGCACTAGTAGATATTAAGACAAGGTCGTCCGCGTAGATTAAACTATTTAGAGATGATCCATTTGGTAGAGAAACTGGGTCAAGCTCAGGAGTATTTTGTAAGATAAAAGGTATTTCATTCAAATATAAATTAAATAAGAGTGGGGATAAAACACACCCTTGTCGAACACCTCTATTGAATTTGAAATAATTAGTTCTCTTATTTCTTAATTTGATACTACATTCAGTTTTTGAATACATGTCTGAGATGATATTGAAGAATTTCCCTCCCATATTATAATTCAATAGTTTCGTAAATAAACCTGGATGCCATACCGAATCAAAAGCTTTCCGGAAATCAACGAAACAACAAAATAATTTACCTTTGTTCGCATTAATAACATATTTATCAATTAGGGTTCGTAAGGAGAATATATGATCCGAAGTTCGATTACCCGGGAGGAATCCAATTTGAGAAGGATGTAGAATGTTCTGTTTTTTTATAAGTACATATAGTCTATTATTGAGGATGAAGCAGAATAACTTTCCTAGGCAGCTAATAACACAAATGCCTCTGTAATTGGAGGGGTCCGATTTATCACCTGATTTATAAATGGTACTAATTAATCCTTTGGTCCACACATCTGGATAGTGTGCAGTTTTAATGATAAGATTAAAAAAATTGACAATACCTGAATTAATATATTTATTCCGCACTTCAACATCTCGCTACGAATCCTGTCTGTACCAGGTGATTTTTTATTTTTGAGTTTTTAACAGCTTTTCTAATTTCGGAGTTCGATATTAACTTATCTAAATCGGTACTGATATGGTCAAGTGGGTCAGTTTTTTTAACAGTATCGCTTATGTTCTGATGGGTTTGTGAATAGTGTTTTTCGTCTATGCTTGAGTGCAAAACACTAAAATGGTTATATAGGTCATTTAGAGGGATAGGTTGATTAGGAGGATTATTGTTTACGTTGTTTAATGACTTAAGTTTGGACCAAAATTGTTTGGGGTCTTTCTCTCTAATTAATGAATGAATATTATCATCAGAAAATTTCATCTTTTTATGTCGTAATAAGTTTTTGTACTGTTTATTAATATCATGGTATTCTTTCCTTATATGATTATCTAAAGGAGATTTATGTAGCTTATTTGCAGTCCTTTAATATATTAGGCGCAGGTCTTTACAGTCTTTGTCAAACCATGCTTGGGACGATCGTGTATTACTATTATATTTAACACGTACTAGTTGTAAAGATGTTTTAGCGGCAGACTCAATGATGTTATTAAATTGGGAGACTGCATTATTCACAACATTAGAAGTGTAACTAAAATTTGTGTTCTCGAAATCACGAATCTTTTGCTGTATGTCAGGAGATTGCAAAGATTCAATGAACTTATCTTTAGAGTCAGAGTTCCATATAAATTGTGTAGGAAGATCGAATAAGACTACTTTATTATTTTCGATAACCGGAGGCGGTAATGACGTTTTCAGCCAACTAATGATTTGAGAATGGTCTGATAAGAATGTGGGTTGTTTCACAGTAAAACTGTCAAATGCATTAAGTAAGTCATGACTTACTATGAAGTAATCCACTGTGCTAAATCCTTTTTGGCTGTTAAAAGTTAATCTCCCAAGGGAATCGCCTCTTATTCTTCCATTTAGAATCCGTAAGTCTAAGGATTTGCATATTTCTAATAATGATTTCCCAAGGTTGTTGATGTGACTGTCTAATTTTTTTCTAGGACATATGTGTTTCTGTATGGGAAGACAGTCCCCTGGAATATATTGTGAATTGTCTGCATTTATAAAATCATCAGCATTGCCAGTACGAGCGTTAAAGTCCCCGGCTATTATAACAGATCCCTCTCTCTGAAATTGGTTTATGTCGTTTTCTAAATTTGAAAAAACGTCGGGGTTATGGTATGGAGAATCATACGGGGGTATATAACAAGCACATAAGAAAATATCATCAGTTAAGTGAAAGAATGTCTTATCAAGTTTACACCAAATATAATCGGAAGAGTTCTTAATCAAAGTTCACCTTTTTTAAGATAGGATGCAATAGCAATCAATACACCTCCTGAGAATCTACCAGATTTTCTAGTATTCATTTTTTTAGGAGGGTTAATGGCAATGATATCAAAACCTGGGAGGTCTATAATTTCGTGCCCCCAAATTTCTGAAAGGATTATAAAATCACAGTTTTTAATGTTATTTAAAAAATCATTATTACTCAATTTAGTTTCAGAACTAGACCTCTTTCCGAGTCCGTTTATGTCAGTCCAACAACTCAGCTTTAAAAGATGTGGTACAGGTGTTTTAGACCCGTGAAAACACATATTAAATGTATAAGACTAAATAGACTAGAACAAAAGAAATGAAAGGAAGAATTAAGAAATAATATAGTTGATTTGGTAGTTATGCCTGACGAATCATTTCATATATTTGAAATAATTTCATTATGATACCGTTATCCATATTAGGAAGCACTTGGTCTTGTTCCTTTCCCTTAACCACAGCGTCAGCATACGAACGCGAATCTCGGTGGAATACAGATGGAGAAGAGGGTTGTGTTGGTCTCACTACAGTATGATGAGAAGGAATAGATGGGTGTAGGTCAGTTCTATTAAAGGGATCTTGCATTGGTAGATGGTAGATTTGTTGGGGTTCCGGTCGTCGGATTTCTCGTCTTAGTGGTTTTACTGGTGACCTTCTGTTGCTAATCCTATTATAAATAGCGTCTTTGAAGTTTGCTACCAGAACTCCTACTTTCATTCGCTTGAGATGTTTATTGTCGTGAAGCATGTCTTCTGTGATATTATCATTATTTATGAAGTGGATATTAGGGTGTACAGAGATGAAGCGTAGTTTCGTGTTGAATTGAGAACGAGGTAGATCTTCGTTGTCTTGGCGTTTGAGTAGAGTGGATACTAGTATTTTTGAAGTTGGGTATTTTTGAGCAGCAATGTCAATTAGGGATAACTGCGGAGGGATAACTCAACGCTCCTCTGTGCGTACGATTATCACTAATTGGGAAGTCGTACTTGGCATAATTATAATTCACCGGCCATCCATACCGCAAATAGTCACACACGATATTATCAGAATAATCAGTTAATTTTTCCTCCCATATGGCGAGATTGAGGTTTGTTACTAATGGAATGCGCCTATGCCGATAATTTGACATACCCGTCATGGCTACCTGTTCGTGTAAGTTCACATAATAATTACTGCTGTCCAATATGTCAGTAAGTGCTTCCGGAGATTCACTGGCGATGCCATTACTTGTATCGTTATCTTTGGTCACGGCGTTTGAATCATGAATCGCCGTATTATTTTCAATGTTATCTGTTACGAGGAGGTCACGATTCGTTTCCTGAAGGACGACACCATGTCTGTCCATTAACATTTGTTGAATTTCAGAGTCACGATCTGAAATATCACGATCAACCTGAACTACAGAGTCACGATCCGTAGTGTTATAAGCTGGGTAAACCATAGAGTCACCATCCATAGTGTTACGAACTGGAAAAATCATAGAGTCAAGATCCATGGTATTCCTAACTGAACAAGAAGCTGCACGCAGCTTGAACTCCGGCGTATTTTTTGTAACGCGGACTATTTCAGATACCTGCGTGTTTGCCAATTACAACGCACAATCAGATGCGAAAGTACGCACCCACAGTTGATCTCATCTAAAACGAGTCAGAACACGAGTGAACAAAAGTAGAACACGAGCGACTTAAAGTAAGCCAGGGTACCCTAGGGTAACACAGGTAGCCCAAAATACTAGGGTCCAAATACTAAGATGATCTGTTATAAAACTCCACATGAATCAGGACATGAGCGAACTCGAGTGCACAGTGGTTCATAATTTAATTAACAAAAATTATAATAAACAAATATAGACATCATTGTTTTATCGTCTTAGTTGTCTCGGGTTACCTGTATTTTCAGTGCGGTACCCTATTTTTGTATTTCCGGGCTACCTGTGTTCTAGCTTAACTTAGTTGTGTCGGGTTACTTGAATGTGTTTTAAGTAAGGTACCCTCTCTTTATATTTTCAGGCTACTTGTGTTCACATCGTTATTAGCACGCACACAGCCAGATCACTGTTAGTACACACGCAAAATCTGTTAAATTGGATTGGACAATCAGATGCGAAAGTATGCACGCACAGTCGCGTCACGTAGCAGCGCCAGAGTAACAAGAAGCTGCACGCACCTTTAAAGAGGAACTAAAGCCTAAAATCAATTCAATATCTATGCAAAGATGTATTCGAAATAAATAAATTGTGCTATTTAATCAGTTCCTATTTTACGCGTCTTAATGAAGAGAAAAGCTGAAACCTTCCTCACAGCCTCCGCTCAGATGGCTCACATCTGTTGTTTTTTTGCTGGAGTAACGGCTCCTAATTGCGAACCATTGTGTTTTCTTCAATATGGGGACATTTGCTTTGAATTGAGCCACCACACAATCTAAATTTATCAGCGGAGAATCTAACTTGAAAACTAACTTGAAAACTAATTTATCTTCAAAGACGCGCAACACAGACAAATATAATAGCAGAACTTATATATTTATAATACATATTTGTTTAGATGTTGTGAACACAAGTAGAACACGAGTGAATACGAGTGCACGCAAGTAAAACACGAATCAACACGAGCAACTTCACGTAAGCCAGGGTACCTAGGATTACAAAAATACTAGGATCCAAATACTAGTAGGATCTGAAATATAACTCCACGATTCAGAACACGAGTGAACATGAGTGCACTAGCGCTTCATGATTTAATTAACACAAAATCAGAATCAGAATAAAATAATAAAAATGGTGGTATCGGCTTAGTTGTTTCGGGATATCTGTGGTATCAGTGTGTGCCGTGGAACCTGTGTTGTCCTATTGTTATCAATGTGGTACATTACTATACTCTATGTATTGTCGGGCTATCTGTGTTATCCCAGGGGAACGCAATTATCATGATAATAAAATTGCGTTATCGCCTTAGTTGTTCAGGGTTACCTGTGGTATCAGTGAGTGCCGTCTTTGTATTTTCGGGTTACCTGTGTTGTCCTATTGTTATCAATGCAATGCCACTCGCCATTTTGTACTGTTTCCTTTGTAAATTGGCCGTCCTGTTCAAATTAATTTTCGAATTTGGCGGCGTACTGTAATTTTTAAGATCCGGATGTGTCGCGCCATTCTGCCCGATGTGTGTTATCCTAGCTTGGCCCAGTTGTATCGGGTTACCTGTGTTTTCAGTAAGGTACCCTTTGTTTGTATTTTCGGGCTACCTGTGTTCACATCGCTATTAGTATGCACACAGCCACACTCACTGTTAGTGCACACGCACAATCAGTGGATTTGAACAACAGAATATTGGCAATTCAACTGTAATGCACTGCAATAAATTCAATCCAAGGACTTATTCAGACTCTGAATTCTATTGATCTTTGGAAAATGTCCAGCAAAAACTATGTCAATAAATGATGAGTGTGAATGAAAAACATCATAAATCCCTTTTAAGCCGGCTTCTCAAACTCACACACTGTTAGACGAAACCACTTTAGCTTATCAACACAAACGGTTTGGAATTCAATGTCAGTTAGTTAATTGACCTTTAAAATAATTTATCCAGGTTCTCTATATCACAGAGATCTTAAAATTAAATATAGCGATAATTAGAACAAAAAGTTCATTAACAGACAAATTGAGAGGAATTGAAATCAAAGAGTTTACTTACGATTTTGAATGTCGTCACTGTTCGAATGTTGTGCCTTTAAACGCTGAACGTTGTGCGTATCGTTGTGTTACGCATATAATTTAATTAACAAAAAATATATTTTTTTGTTTTTTTTGTTTTATCGGTCTTAGCAGTTTCGGGTTGCCTGTCCTCACTATGTATTTTGGTTTTACCTGTGTTGCACTTAGTTATTTCGGATTGTGTCGGGTCACCTGTGTTTTCAGTAAGGTAGCCTCTCTTTGAATTTTCGGGCTACCTGTGTTATCAGTGAGGTACCCAGCCCAAACCACATTGCATCCAAATGCTATGAGGATCTGATCTAGAACTCCACACGAGTGAACACGAGAACACCAGCTAGCGCGTCATCGTTTAATTAACCAAAATTTACAATTCAAAACAATTATGTTATCGTCTTACTTGTTTCGGGTTACCTGTGTAAATGCCGCGTGAAGCTGCAAAACCAGCCGATTGTGTTACTACCTGTAACCCCGTGTGCGCCCATGAATCGTTGCATGCGAGGAATGTTTTTGATTAGTCTGATACTCAATTTGTCGGGTAATGGGCTCCTGATTGTGGTCAATAAAAATATTTGTTCGCAGAAGTACCCACGCACGTCACATCGCTATTGGGTAGTACGCACACATGTAATGTCTGCTGGTAGGATTTGTTTTACAACCAACAAATTCTGAGAGTATCCATTTATGTTTTACAATTCAATTCAGTTTTTATTTTACACTGTTTAACAAAGAATTACAAGTGACAAATTAAGCAAGTTATAGTAGAATAGTTTACAAGAAAAATAAAAGTCGAACAAGTAATATGTGTACGGCAGTCAAAGGAGTACAAGCTTTCGAGCTGACTGCCGTAAATGGTTGGATAGCAAGTAGATTTGGTTACATTCATGTATAGAACTTAAGAACAATAAAGCCTGATTTGTACGAAATGTAATAGAACAAAAACAGTAGGTAGACTTATGATTACAGAGTTACAAAGTGAATATAAAAGAAAAGAAAGACTTAATTAAAATTATTGGAATAAAGTATAATTAATATATAAATATATTAACACATCGTACACG
This sequence comes from Actinernus sp. WN-2022, assembly GCA_030867875.1. Lineage (NCBI taxonomy): Eukaryota > Metazoa > Cnidaria > Anthozoa > Actiniaria > Actinernidae > Actinernus > Actinernus sp. WN-2022. The sequence goes on from JAOWCC010000019.1 coordinate 89,504,054, forward strand.
TACAGTGAAAATACAAATTATATAAAATATAAAATAGATAAATGGATTTAATGAACACAAAATCATAATAATAAAAATATATGTTATCGGCTTAGTTGTTCCGGGTTACCTGTGTTATCAGTTTGCGTTCCGACTTTGTATTCCCGGGCTACCTGTGTTGTCTTATTGTTATCAGTGCGGTACTGTACTCTATGTATTTTCGGGCTACCTGTGTTATTCTAGGGTAACGCCAAAGAGTGTTGTAACATAGCTCATTTCCGGTCCGTCCGCATGTCTTGACCTTTTGGATATGTCTCGTTCCAATCTACGACCGCGCGAAACAACCAACCAAACTTTTAAAATTGCTTTCACTATAATAAATGATCGTTGTAAACGAGGGCTGTTTAATAAGGAACAATGAAATGTCGCCGCAGAAAGGTTTTACAGAAAAGGAAAGCACAGTGGAGAAAGTGTTGAGAGGCCCACAAGAGTAAATATCTTGTCTGGAACATAATTTACGAAATCTCTGAAACGACTTTCAATCGAGCGAGTGTTTGCTTCGGTTGTTCGTTCCCGCTTACATTCACTCCTTTAATACGCTCTGACTACAAGCACTCTTGTATTTTCAAATAATTTTGTGTCCCTGGAAGGAGAACAGATGAGGAAATTTGGTTAGTTTACGGCACAACACCATAAATTTGATATCCGGTTTAATACTGAATTGAAACTCGCCAAAAATAATCCATTACAACATTGACAAACAATTGAATTATAATCGGAATACCTTCGAGCGAGAGCGTTGTGTAGTAATTTTAACGATCGTTGAATGAATCGAAGCTCATGAGTTATTCAAATCATTAAATAGCCAAAATTCTCAAACAAATCTCGAAAATCTCACAACAAACAAACCGTAGTGGATTGCGACGGAACTTTCTTCGGAAATTTTCAGTCAGTGTGTCAACTGATTCGCTTTGCCCCCAGTGTAAACGTCGTCTATTCAGTAGAATCACTAGCTTCCCGTTTCGTATTTTTCTCCGGTGGAATGGGGTATTTAAAAGTCTAGCATCGACAAGATCAAATCCATAATTTATCTTCCAAATGGCGGCTATGTAGTGCTCTCTCTTTGTGAGCTCTGATTATCAAGCAGTTCCCGTCTCTTCTCGAGTAACCATTTGCACAGACGAATGCAAAATGGATTTTTCAAGATCGAGTCAACTGACCTTCTTCGATTTCCTAAAACGGTCTCCGGTTCAGTTCTTCAGGATATTTACGTGAAACTCGCCAGAATTTGTCCACTTTGAACAACCTGAATCTCCATTGCAACAGTCATGTGAACAAATATAGATGCTTTTCTAATTGAATGCCTTAGAGCGAGAGCGAGAGCGTTGTGTAGTACAATTTAACGGTAACCGTTTGCACAGACGAAAGCAAAATAGGTTTTTCGTGAAGCATGAGCCCTATAAACCCAGTGTCTTCGTTGAACGCTTGTATGAGATTAAAGCTTGGTCATATCAGACCAAATTGATCTCTTGTCATTTACGTTAATTGGTTTAGTCTAATTGCTTGACCTCTTATCTGCCGTCTGACTAGAAGATCTGATCCCGGATTGTATTTTGATAGCTATGTTTTCAGTTTTTTATCAATGACTCATACGGTCCTAGACTAGAAGGCGCCGTAGTTTCGCCTGAGTCAACAATACTTCCTCCAGTTTAATAATTCGGTTAGAGAGACGATTGAGGCAAATTAAGTACTTCATGACGTCGTGACGGTAGCCTTAAACCCTCTAAAACTCTCAAGCGAACATTTATCATTTATCTTTCAACTAATGCGCATGCCTCCTCTTTATCGCTCGATCACAGCGTCTCCGACCCACATTGTTAGCGGCAGAGGTCAGAACTGATCAAAAATTTTACTGGACTGAACATTAAAAATAATATTAAAAAAAAAAAACAGACTGCATTTTAAGACTCCGGCTGCTGCCATAGCAGCGCCGGAGTAATAAACCACGGAGTCACGATCCGTAGTGTTACAAACTTGATAAACTACCGCAGAGTCACGATCTATAGCGGTATGAACTGGGTAAACTAAGGCGTAATCATCGATATCGTTATGAACTGGATAAACCATAAATTCACGACCCGTATCGCTACTAACGGAATGATCCATAGAAGTGTCCCCCTTGACGGGAGTTCTCAGTCATTTGTCCGAGGGCCTGAAGACTGTTTTTTCTTCTGCCACGTTTTCCGACAAGGGGCATGTAAGAGAGAATTCTTGATGCCTTTCCACACTCTTCGACTGGATCCAACACTTTGCGCAAATGTGTTGCACCCATTTCCTCTCACCCCTCACGATGCCGAAATGATCCTTTGTGGACTTGCACTTGTTTCTCTGATAATCCCTGCAGAATAACAATGCGGTCGATTGCGCAGGTCTTGGTTTTGCTGTGCCCTTCGCTCTCTCGTGAAGAGAATGCCTTTCTAGATGCGCGAACGAATCCCCCCACCTCAGTTGGCCCCGCTCTATTTCCAAGAGTACTGCTGCATGGAAACGCCGAACAGCGGCCCACTCGTGATGCATGGCTAGATACATGAGGTCATGTAAATGAGAGATACGGGCGCTCTTTTCTTCTTCAGTTATTTTCTTGGATTTCAAAATAGCACAGAATCCAGCTGTGAACTCTTCTACTGAAAGTTCGTCGTACGTTATTTCTTTTAAGACGTGAGTCAGACTAAGCTCACTATGCGGCCAGATCTGTGGAGAAACTATCCTTGAAGTGATCTTTGCTGTTTTGCCTGACTTTAACTTACTACGGCTCTTATAATTACCTTGCACCCTGTTTCCTGACTTTTCTCCGAACTCCTCCTCGCTACTCTCATTCTCATCCCCGTCTGAAGTCGAGGAGCTATCATCCTCCACCTCGCCGAAACCAACCCGTTTCAATTTCTTGTCCGCCTTACGCGAAATGACCTTCATGCGGCGGAGATCCTCCAGCGTTGTTGTTGACTCGCTCTTCGACTTTCCGGTTAATCGCATGTCTCCTTGGGCGTTTATTGCGCTTCGCGAACCGGAATCTTTATCCAATCTCATGTTCTGCAGCTCCTCTCTCATGCTTTCCAACTCTCGTCTCCGCTCTTGAATTAATTTCTCCCGTTTAACCATTTGCAATTCATTAACCAGTGCGGTTTTCTCTGCCTCTAAGGCTTCCAGTTCTCGATCTTCTGCCGACTGCTTTGCTACGATAGGCGTGCCCTCCGTTTCCCAACGTTTAACTACGGGCGTAACGGGTGAAAAACTCTCAGATCCAGCGCCGTTCAAGACAGCATAGTTCACTTTTGGCAATTTACGTAATGAACGCTGAATAGACATTATCAAATTCAAACAAATCAAATAAAACTAGTGGCTAACTTAGATATGTTTCGAGTACACGCTCAGGATAACGAATGAACTGATGTAGATAACTCGATCCTAATAACCGCACCCGGATCATGATATCACACTAATTAAAGCTACGTCCTGTCAAGACGGTAATGATAAATATTTGAATTAAAGGTCAGGTAAATTAAATATTTTGAGAAGATCCCAAAATGAGCCAATTAGAGTTTGAAAGTGTTCAATACAATTGTCTATCAAATCCAACGATTTGATCTTTTCCTCTATTTTAAGCTATTAGAGCCGCCTTCTACACTAAAAACATTGTTTTGTATTGGCTCTCAAGTTCCAACACAGTCATGATTAGAAACGGAATCACGAAGAATAAAATCCTTTTCTGGTTACTTTAATGAACATGTTGTCAACGTTGAAGAGATCACAAGAGCGCTAGAAGGAAAGCCTGCTGCGTAGAAAAGGAAAGCTGGGATATCTCGCTGTTTCCTTTTATTGTTTGTATCAGGGTCATTTTTCGTTGATTCAAATGATCGCATGTAAAGTACGTTAATCTATTAAAACTGTAGTGTTCGATACTTTCAAAGGATTTTATGTAATTACGAGGTTAATGATATTCTTTCTCATCATTTCACTATGATATAAATAAATATAATCGAGGTCATGACCGTGTTGGAGCTTGAGAGCCAATACAAAACAATGTTTTTAGTGTAGAAGGCGGCTTTAATAGCTTAAAATAGAGGAAAAGATCAAATAAAACTGAAAAAGGAAAAAAAAATATAAAAAAAATATTACTGGCTGGTGCGTGAATCGAACTCCAAATCGTTGGATTCGAAGCGCGCGCCCTATAACACCACTTTAACCACAGAGGTCAGAGCCGATTCGCTTGTAAGCCAGTTTCATTGTCAACTTGTTTGAAATTGTGTTCGACTCAGGCTCGAGAAATGGGGATTATTTCAATTAAATGGCAGGAGGCTCTTGGAATAGATACTGTTGATGTTCGAGTGATTGGGATCGAGGATTGGGGGAAAGGGAAAGTCAAGATGAGAACTGCACAACACAACACATATTTACCTTCAAAGCTGTATAGATGACTTTTCAACAACTGTAGAGTCCAAAATAAAGTACATACAGTAAAGATGCGTCAGAGGTCATTTATTGCGCACCCAGGGTAGCCTTGAGTGCAAGTGGATACTGTCGATAATCCCACTGTGGTACCCCGCTTCGGTAGAATTTATGCTAGTGCCTAGGTCTCTGTCCGCGTGTTGGCGGTTGGCTGTCACCACTTTGGCGAGTCACGGGTATTTTGGCTCGTTCTGGCGAGATTTTGGCGGTTTCGATGCGATTTTCGTGAAAAAATCGACCCAAACTCTGAAGCCGAGATTTAAAGTTCGTCTCCTAGCTACCTTCCATTTCTTCTTTTAATAGTATGTAGAGTAAGGGATGTAAAATTCGCCAAAATTCGCTTAAACTACGTATAGACACAGCCAAGACACATATTATAGACACCAGGTAAGTTTCATCCATTTTGTTACAGTGTACATGTATTTATCGAAAATCCAGATTTAAAAATTCCCATACAAACCCTTATAAAATAAAATTTACATAAACAGAGCTTGGGCTTCCTGTGGTTATTCTCGATCACCAATCGATAGTCGTTACTCTCGACTGTAGCGATCGTCATTCTCGATCACCAATCGTTTTTTCGAATATAGCGATCGTCATTCTCGATCACCAATCGTTTTTTTCGACCATAGCGATCGTCATTCTCGATCACCAATCGTTTTTTCGACCATAGCGATCGTCATTCTCGATCACCAATCGTGAACTCGTACCACTTTTGAATGATATGGCTTCCCATACTCCGTGCTAAATTAAATTTATTCTTTTCACAGAGAAAAGAAGAAATTTAATTTGGCACGGAGACTCGTATTGAAACCTTTGTGCTTGACAAGTAAAGCATATCGCGGAGTGGGCTGATTGACGGAAATAAAAATATGAACAAAAGGTATGCGGTTCAGCCAATCAAATCACAGAATTTCATTGCGGACGTGATCTTCAGCAAAATATGTTGTTTGAATGTTGGATAAAGTGGCCGACTATTTCCCCATTTTAGAATGAATTTCTCAATAGTGTAGCGCATCTGTGTTTATGGAATGCTACCCTAGCTTCAGGTTTCTTCAAAATGTAACAGCGGATGGTAGAGGCAGTTGAAAATCGATGTAAGATGGAGCGAGTTCGCCGAAGTTCTTCGGTGAGAGGTCGAATTGACTACAGCCTTGACGAAGAAGATGCTTGTCACTCAATCCTGCGAAAACACCAATCTTTACCACCGAAAAGGAAAAATGTACACTTTGCTGATGGCTTTGGCAAGCCTCTTGTCTCTGTTTATAGCGACGAGGAATACAATATCCATGTTGCTCTAGCAGCTACGAAACGAGAGCTGCAAAGCGTGAAGAAAGCGCTCAGAATCTGTTTCGCTCAACCAGTGGCTTCCGAAGACTTTAGGGGAAGACTTGGAAGCGATCTAGTACGCCTCGAGAACGCCGTAACTTCCCAGAATTCGATAATGGGGACAGTGAAAGTTAAGAATATTGCATATCATAAAGAAGTTTTAATAAGGTACACTTTGGATAACTGGCATTCGTCCACAGATGTACTTGCAAATTACGTGCAAGACTCTTGTGATGGAAACACGGATCGTTTCTCGTTTGCTATTACAATCCCGGAGTACTTTTTAGCATCTGGGGGCAATATAGAGCTTGCTGTTTGCTACAGAACTGACGGAAAAGAGCTGTGGGATAATAATGGAGGTTTAAATTATAGAATAGAGTGCAGGGACAATGATGTTACGTCGGGTCCTTTCTTGAATGGTTATTAAGAGTGAAGGACGTTTCATCTTTATCAACTCAAGCTCAACGAATATTTAATATGAAAATTTAAGGTCAGTGTATATGTTGCTGTCAGAAGGCACAAAATGTGCTACAGAAGCTTCTACTCTAGACATAATATCGTGACTAAATTGTACATCGCTAACAATAGATCACGGTAGTAAAGAGATAATTAATTAATTTAGCCCCATGCCATGCAATCTTACCACTGGAATGTTAAAAGTTAATAACTGAATAAGCCACACATTAACTGTCGTTGTGCAGATATTCTTATAAAACAATAGAAGCTAACACAGAATTGGTAATACTTTATACATAATTACAAAACCAACCAAACATGCATATGTTTCCATAGACCAGGGCCGGGTTGTTCAAAGCCCGATTAGTGCTAATCCAGGGTTAATTTCCATGACAACCAATACGTTCTGTGCAGAGTTAATCCAGGATTAACACTAATCGGGCTTTGAATAACCCGGCCCAGGTAATGAGAAAACAATAATCCTGTTTCGTATTCGAAAATTACCACTGAATGTGATGACTACAGATGCATGTACACAGGGTTATAGCTAGACTTGCTCCAAGTCGAACTCGCTGAGTCACTTGGTAAGCGATTACTGGGTCAAAAAGCGAGTGCGAGAATCGAAGCGAGAGGCGAGTTCGACTCGTTTCACTTGCAGGAAATTGAATCGGGGATTATGTTTTGGCGCGAAAACACATTTCAGGGGTGGAGCTAGCCTCCGATGCAGACGTCTTATGTGGTTCGTTTCCCTCCCTCCCACACCAACGTCTGCGAACTCGAGCCACATTTTGTGTTCCGTGACTTACGGATTGTTTATTTTGACCAATCAATTTGCTAGTTAGGGTTTTCCCATAGCCCAAACATTAATTAATTACTTCGTGGACCGTGGGAACAAACATTTGATTGGCTGATTATTTCGACTTCCATTTTTGCACGTGCAGCACGTGCTAAGCCGCCTAGGGTTACCAAGTGGTAAAAAAAAAAAATTTCAGTGCATAAAATGTGGACTTTGGCTATGGATTTTGAAGCTTCCGAATATCTCTAAAAGAAAGATCTTCACGTGATTCCCGTTGCCACAAAAAAAACTCTGCTTTGGTGGTAAGAATACTCAGTTCAGCGACTTGTAGGGAATCTATTCATACCGACGAGCTGTGCATTTTAATGAGCTCCCGGAAAATGAGAGCTCTCCTCTGATTGGCTGAACAAAAAAACCGGCTTGAGTTCGCAGACACAAGACGTCTGCATCGGAGGCTTCGACAATCTCTTTCTGAGGACTAACTTGACACGTCAACATACAATGCCTGAAGAATTGACGCTTTGTGATTGGGCAAACCTTAGTACGTCATAAGCCACGCCTCCGGTTGAAAAACCAACCAGTAAATTTGGCGCGCTGCAAGTGGGAAAAGTCCTTCATACGGGGGGCTAAGAAGGACTTTGAGAAAGTCTAGGTTATAGCCTCATTCTGAAGTTAAGCATTCATAAATACCAGGAAGAAGGTGGGCTATTCACAACTCTGCGTATTGTCGTAGTTTCACGTTTTGTACCTTGTTACTGGTATTTAAGAATGTTTAACTTCAGAATGAGGCTAACCCTGCATACATGTACATGCATCTCTAGTCATCACATTCAGCAGTAATTTTCGAATACAAAACTGGACTATTGATTGATACATGTCCTAAAGCTTCTTATTGACTACATTCAGTGTGATTTTCGACTGAGCTCTCAGTACTTTTTATAGTAGACGTTAAGGGGGAGGGGGGTCTGACCTTAATGTCCAGTGGACGTTAAGTGGGGCACTAAGCATATGTTGATGGTCCCTTACAGCCTTATAAGCCATTTCAGATGGTAAAATATGTTTAAAAAAAGATACAAAAGCTAAATATATCCTTGATTTTATGGATTTGTTTGCACCTTTGTGTGGTGTGTGGTCTTAAATACCAAACATATTCATGTTCCATTAGAAACATGAAATTTTCCATAGAAACTTACAATACATGTAATAATGTGTTCTAATAATTTTCTAAAACTAATATGTTTTAAAAATAATTAAATAAGGTACTAAGATCATCTCTCAAAATGTATTTCTTAGAACTATGGGTAAAATACTGGCTCACCATACAATCCTAGCATTCTGCACTATTGTACATAAAATGCTATTATTGTTTCTAATACTTATTTCAAATTGTACTAGGAATATTAATGATCAGCTGTACATGTAAATTAATCATAATTCATCAAATATTTTCACCTTCCTGATTGGTGGAATAGCATCACATGATCTGATAGCCATGCTTCATCAGATGGAAGCCCCCCTGTGAGTGTAATACATGCAAAGGTTCCAATAAAATAAACTATTTGAAGGATTATAAAGACAATAACCTGTTTGTGGCATTGAAATATGAACTGATATTTGTCCTTGGAAATTATCCGGTCCTCAAAACTCAGTTTTACTTGAGCTTCGCTTCCGGAAACTCTTTGCTTCTTGGAACAGATAATATCCTTGGACAAAATATCAGTGTATATTTCAGCAACCGCCTTCCTTAGACAAAATATCAGTGTATATTTCAGGAACCGCCTGCAGTTGATAGAGCACAGTATAGAGTGTGGCCGGAGGTCAGGGGTTCAAATTTGGGCAGGGATGTATAAAGCTGTTGGCCTTGTCTACTTCCTCTTCCAAATCTATATGAGGGGGATCAACACAAGGACAGAATGTGTTATTTTGAGAAAGAATAGGAGATTGTCTCCCAACACAACAGCTTGGTATTCTGAGGTACATGTACTAACAATCACTCATGGTTGTAAACTGCACGGCAGCATATTGCACCACAATAGCAGTCCGTATCACAAAATTAACCTTGTGAAGTGCATATTTGAATATATTCATATAGAATTTGCACTTTATAAATTAATATACCTTTATCTTTTTTTTACCTTTCACTACAAGTACACTGTAGGTTGATTGTTAATCAGTATTAGAGCTATTATTAGAACAGCTAGTAAGTGTAGGTCTATAGTATATGACTTACTGAACAGTTATTTTATGACTTTTTGTACACTTTATTACACAAATTCCCACTGGAAAAACTTTCTAACCATGCAAATGTACAATGTATGCAATTTGCATACATTCGTTGGACAATTTTGTGTGTAACCTGATTTCTACATATGATAGTCACTTGAATTGAATATCTGAACTCTGTTACTTTTATCTGTGGCATTAAGTGCATGGACTTGGGAATGTTTTTGTTGGATACATCATAGTTAGCAATGTTATTTTCATATAACTATTTGCAATTTTGTTTATAACTTGTTGAGATGTAAAAGCTTGTTTCAAAAGACTTGAAAAGGTTTAACTCCTAAAATTATGCATGGTTTCTTAAAGTGCTTCTAACCCTTCTTGCAATTTTTATACATATGAACCTTTGAAAGGTTTTGAATACTTCTGTGACAAAATTTTTGGTTTACAGAGAATACCCTTTGTCCTACGATTGTTTGAAATAATAAGAACTTGACCTTTCCTGACCCATGACCGCGTAAGTAAAAACCTGGGTCGATTCCCGTGTAGACGTCATCTAATTAATTCGACTTTGCAATAATTTGAATAAAATCTTAGCATTTTGTCTAAAATGACTTTTTTTCTTTACTAACAACTCGCAAACTGTGTATATTCTCTATAAATCAATGTTGTGACAGAAAGGCGCCATGGAGGATAATGCATTAATGAGATGACGTCTACCCGGGAATCGACCCAGGCTTTTACTTACGCGGTCATGGGTCAGGAAAGGTCAAATTTTCACCATTTCAAACAAGCGTAGAACATAGAGTATTCTCTGTAAACCAAACTTTTTCTTCACAATCAAGATCTTTCAAAGGTTCATAGGTATAAAAATTGCAAGAAGGGTTAGAAACACTTTAAACTTTTTCAGTGCACATTTAGAAACTGGATTATCTTTCTTTATTCTTTGTCAACTTCACAAAGGCAAACGAAAGAAGGAAAGTAAGTGAGTGCCACGATTTTCCCAACCATCACGAAATGACGTAACTAAAATAACATAAACACATATTAAGTTTCATCACGTTTTTTCATGCCTACTGAGGTTAGAGAGTTTTAGCTGTGTCGATAAGATATGACTATCTACCCTGGTTCCAGAGGTTTTCTAGAGAGAACAGCCGCGGAGAAAGAGGCTCGTTGTATACCAAATAATGCACATTTTGGGACTGGTACGCGTTTTGACTGCGATATAGGCCCACGCTGACTGTACGATAAACGAAAAATAATGAATACTGCATGAGGCTGGTATGTTCATCGTATAGTCAACCTGTATGTTGCCAGTAAAACGTTTTATTTTCCAAATGAGCACACAGCGTGATGTGGTCATCATTAAAGCACTGTCACTGATTAGCAAATACATTATACACCGCTGTGACGTCAAACGGTTCATGTCGCGCGAAAATCCCGGTAATTTATAGCTTAATGAATAGTAAACAGAGTATTACATGGTAGGTTTGTCGTAATGACGCTAGATCGTTTCTCTCACTCGTGCAGGTATCTCGGTGTATAAGCGATTACAGCAGAAATTGTTTCACATTCTCTCTATTATCGCTGTGATGCTTGTAATTCTAATAACCTGATATGATTGCTAGTCACAAATAACCTGCAGGCCTAAACAACATTACACATTCTAAAGAAACAACGAAACAATACATACTGATTCCTCCATCTTTCCATTCGCTACATCTGTGCATTATCCTAAAACTACAATTTTTCTACCAACAATTCGGCAGCATTTCACTCGGATATTTGTTTGGCAAAGCCAAAAACTGGAGCGAAAGTGACTGTGATAGCAAGCGACAACGTCGCAAGACAACATATCTCACAAAAGGACTTTGAGATGCAAGTCTATGTTTCAGTTTCCTACAAAAGTCCTATTTTGTGTTTCTTTTGTAGTTTTCGAACCCCCTGTTGATAATTTTTGTTTTTAATGCAATAATTAAAATTCACTACGGTTAAACCGAATAAAATTATACTCTTGTCAAAAGTCAGGACTCAGGTCAGCTTGCCTCTGTTGCTCCTATACTTCGATAGCAAAATAAATAAAGCTACCAAATATCAGTTTACTCTGCAAAAGATTTGGCCTTAAGGTATCAATGTGTTTTTTTCTGTTTTCGATCTTTCCGTCTTTTGACGCGAATGTGTTATGTGATAAAAGCCCCCGAGCTTTTGTCATTCTGTGTGCATTAGCGGGAATTAAAATTATGCAAAAGACGACCAGGAGCTAAATACACCCATAATCCTTTGACAGCAAAAATTATCGGAATAGCTATAGCTTTAATTTGTTGTTCGTGCATGCTCCACTTTGTTCTGTAATATACCATGCCACACCAGTGAATAGTGCTTTTCGCGCGCTCTGATTGGCTACTCCGGCGACCTCCTAGCGAAGCAGCGAACGTTTTTGTCCAGTTGACAGAAAATAAAATAACTATTTGGTGCTGGCTATTCACTTGTGTGGTATATACTAAAACAATTATTCACCTCAGTTTGGTGAATCCCGGCTCGGTAAACTGATCCACCGCTATTCACCTTCGGTGAATAATTGTTCAATATCAACTGAACCATTAGTTGCTGGAATACTTCTGACAGTTCCCTTTGTGTGCCCATCCGCGCGGTACACTGTCTAGTGCCGCACTGCGAAGCGTTTCAGCATTGTCGTTGTTACCATGAAGTCTGAAGTGATAATACAATATATTAGATAATGTGTTAATCATTCTATATATTATTAGTTATTCCCCGTATATTGAATTGAAATCACATTACGAGTCGGAAGTAATGCAGAAACGACGGGTGAGTAGTTTCATGTAAACAAGTTACACGTCTTTCTCCTCGTGTCACTGCCATTCGCAATCATTTATATTCATTTTAAACAGTCAAAATTAACATCTACAGTAAGTATTTCAACTGACAAACCTAGGATCTCTTTTCCTTCCTCGACTCGAGATTAGCTCTACAAGACTATGTTTTCTTTTCTTTTCTTTTCTTTTCTAAGGGAATGACCTTAAAAGAAGCAACCCATAGCGGCATACCTCACAAATAATTTGCGATCCGCTAGTGCATGTCAACTGGCATGATTCTTTACTGAACCACGCGTTACCGGGTTATATCAGTTGACATCGCGTGACCAACATTACAATATATTCTATTTTATACCTTCATGTGTCACTCCGAGGAAATCAGCTAATATTCCCACATTGGAAACAACCCATCTTAAGACGAAAAGCCTTGTTTCGTAAGCACAGATTTTCCTGAAATATGCTTAAAATGCCCCGTAATTGCTATGAATTATTTGCGAATATGGCGAATCTAATTAACTTCACCTTTCGATAAGGTATGACGTCACATGTTTTGGAAAAAAGACGATAAATGACGTTAGCACGACATGACTGCTGTCACGGTTCTCACTCGCCGAAGACTTATATTTAACGCGAGCATGTCATGCTCCCAGCTCCATCGACTTCTCTGTATTCAGAATTTCAGGATAGAAATACCAACTCAATGAAGTGGGTATCGGAGAACATGGAAGAAAGCGGCGAGAAATTGCCACTTTCTCCTTGCAGCCCGTCAAAAAGAAAGGTTCAATTTGCCGACTTTTTTGGCCAGGAACTAGTGTCAGTGAAAATGATCACACCGAATAACAGTGAAGAAAACCTATCCACGCGAAATCTGGATCGCCTTAATGTTCTGCGGTGTGCCTTTCCGCAGCCTTCTTCGAGGGACGATTTCAAGCAGAGACTTAAGAATCAGAGGGTTTGCTTGGAGAATGTTGCCTTTTCCGGCTATGCCTTGACGGGAACTGTTTTAGTAGAGAACATTGCGTTTTGCAAAGACGTGACTGTACGATATACCATGGATAACTGGGTAACACACAAGGACGCGTGGGGAGATTACGTTAACCAGCTTGCTGGTGGAAAGTTGGACAGATTTCAGTTCCGAATCTCTGTACCCCATGACGTAGAGGTCGGGAGCAGGCTAGAGTTTGCAGTGCGGTTGTGCACTAAAACTAAACAGTATTGGGACAATAATGATTCTAAGAATTATGTTGTTGAATGTAGGAAAGTATTACTTGCACAAGCTCTAGCGCTCGCGCAGACACACACTCGATGAGGTCCAAGTGGTTACTGTGATGAGCCGGCGCGTGACAAAGAGAGCCGGCTAATGAACCAAACGATTAATTATGTGATGTGTTCGTTGATTCAAACTAGCTAGTCCGGGCTAGTTCACACTGGAGTTCATATCGTAGCCGAACTCGGCAAACCGGCGTTTGCTCAGTACTGTTGGCGGAGAGCGACGACAACGGCCGCGCCGAAGAACCGGCAGAACGTGCTGGCACTGAGATCTGCAAATTAAACCAGTTCTTTTGCGGCTCGAGCTACGATAAAGACTGAATTGCACGGGAAAGGTTACAGCGAGAGCTGTATGGTCAAGGCTAGTAAAACGTATGGTTTATAACGCTTGGTTTAACCAGGGTGATAATATATTACGCATTTTGTATAAATTGGAAGGGGAAAAAATCCATATATTCTATATATTTTAGTAAATGGAACGGACGAGAAAATTTTCCTCTATTGAATTGAACGCCATTGTGGGCGCAAAGTAAAGATAATTTTAAATTCCTAGTATTGAGTAAGAATGGTACCCGGCAAAGCCTCTAGATCCTGGCATGATGAAATTATAACGCGAAGCTCACGAGAAAACTCGGTATCTTTTTAAGAGTGATGTCTTGCGAGATTCAAGAAACATGACCGACTTTTTCCCGAACATTGACTTAAAAAATTGTAGACTTGATCAGCATTCTCCCAGGATTCAGGGCCGTGACATTTGACTGCTAGTCGGTAGTCTGTAACTAGGTAGTTAGGTAATAAAAAGAGTATTTAAATAGTCTACTAAAATGATGCAAAGCCAAAGGATTGGAAATAGATCATTATGTTCTAATTTCTGTAGTTGGATTTGATAGACTGTTTTCAGTTCGTCACGGCTTAAAAGGGCTAGGCTTGATGTGACATTTCGAAGTCAATTTATCTTAGGAATTTCCCTCCAAATGATTGTTGTTTCCTTGTGCGGTGAATTTATCCACAAGCTATTTTTCCTTTGTGTAGCTGTTTTTCTATCATTAGACTGTTCATTATGGCTCAGTTTTTGGCCGGGTTTTAGCAAACTTCTGTCTGGCGCTAACCAATATTCCTATCTTGAAAAAGAGATTAACGTCATATCCAGAGATTTCAGCTGGCGTTGCGTGCGTTCAACATTAAAAGCTACGACTCACCAAAAAGGAAAACATGTGAACTGGCCATTGTACTAAGTCGCAGTTAAAGCTTGCAGGAAACTCAGCTGGATTTTCTTTCTGTTGTGAATTATACTCGAACAAACAACGCTGCTCAAACGTACAATCAACTCTGACCAGCCTTGATAAATGAAAAACAACACTCCCCATGATTAATCACTGACTTGGAAGAAAATTAGGAATGCCATCGGTCGCATCGCTACACCACACAGCCACAAAACAAACATTCTGTCTTAGTTTACGACAGAAATGAAATTGCTTCAAAAAGTGTCTGCGCCCTCATGAAATCCCATATTACTTTCCGCATTTGTTACCGGCTTTAGAGTCTATTAAAACAGACTCAATACTTAGCTATAGCCGGTCCTGAAAACCTCAGCCGAGTTCGGGGGATCTGCTTTTATTAGTTTCTTTCTGATTTTCCTCCTTTTCATAATCTAGATTTAGAAAATGGTTATTCTATTGATCTCTGAGTTTCATCATGTCAGATGCGGAATATGTTTATTAAGATCACAATTTTGGCCAGGGATTACAGACTGTCAGAAACCATCAGGTTACGATCTGCATGGTTTTTTGATTATTTGTATTTATATCATACCTTACAAACGTCAGAAAACGGAAAAAGATTTTAGTTATGGTACTTCGATTTTAAAGTACGTATCTCCGGCAAAATAATCTCTCAATGAAAAATGACTGAAAACTGCATAACACCGTTCACGACATAATTGAGAAACTAAAACAATATATAAAGCCTTATCTTTCAGAGAAACAATAATTATGATTATTCAAACAGCAGCTTTGATATATTCACAAATTTATGATGGAAACTCAGTTTTCATATGAATTATCAAGAAAAATGTGAATAACATTATCAACATTAGCAGACCTTAGCTTTGTATATATTATAAATTAAGCAAGAAATGCAGGAACTCCTTTTCTACTTTTAAGCAGTTGACTCTAATGAACCTTGCAGAAACGTTTTTAAAACAGCACAATTCCTTACTGCTATAAGACACACCTGAGGGCGTTTTGCAAAATTAAAACTCAAAATCTCAGTTTATTGTTTCTTAAATATGTCCAAATCCTAATATATTGCTCAGGCCTAGTTTAGATAACGTGTTCATTTGCAGCAAATAAAATTCGGGACCTTGTCTGGCGAACCTTTCAATGTCAATCATAGGACCTTCCTTCTTCTGTTGTTTGATTGACTTGATAAGCAGTTCAATGCGGTTTACTTGGCCGGTTAATATTTGATTCAATGGTTTGTTCGCAGTAGTAACTACATGCATAGTAATTTAGTTGAGTTTTCTATTCCATGGTGGTTGAGTCAACTTCAAGTTTTATGATTAAATATAGGTTGTCCTGTTAGTGTATAGATACTGAAGTTAACCTGAGTATCAGGCCCTTCCCCTGTTTTTTCTATCTTTTTCTTGGGGGAAAAGGTAAGCCTGATACTCAGGTTATACTGAAGTTGGATTAACAAATAGGTGAACCTTTTGAAGGATAAATGAGAATTAGCTTGCAGGCTGAGATGAAAGAACTGGTGACTGGGAAAGAACGAATTGTTAGCTACAGTGCCTAGAGTGGACTGTACTGATATCACATTTCCTTCCTCGAATGGATGCATGGTTGTTCATGTAATTTATTGACAAATAGGTAAATAGATTAGTTTTGAATTAAATAAATGTTAGGCATGGGTTAGTGGACTGTTTTGAAGGTGGAGTTGCAAATTAAGTTAAAGATGGAATTGTGTTCAGTTTAGATGCATTTCTTCATGTTTTTATGGATACCATTACAGTAAATGGATAAATTTTGTTAATGGGTAGGTTAATATATTGGCTTTACTGTTAGCGTGAATATATTGATAAATTTGTGGATGGGATATCTTATTTCTACGTCAAATGAGTGGATAATTTCATTAGTTAAGGAATAGATATATCCATGTACGTATATGTACAAGATAGATGGATATATAGATAGATATATAAACACTGGTATAATCAACTAAAGTCGATTGAGGTATGCTAACCGCCGTAGAAAGCGAGTAGCATCTGACGTTTCGAGCGCTAGCCCTTCGTCAGAGGGATAGATATATTTGATTGATTGATTAGTTGAGGAATTGACAGATATATGTAGAAGACAGATATAGATAGATAGATACATTTATTTATTTATTTATTAGTTGAGGAATTGATAGAAACATGTTCATATATGTACGAGATAGATATATTTATTTGATTGATTGATTAGTTGAGGAATTGCTAGATATATATGTACAAGATAGATAGATATAGATAGATTTGATTGATTGATTGATTAGTTGAGGAATTGATAGCTATATGTACAAGATAGATCTAGATAGGTAGATTTTATTTATTTATTAGTTGAGGAAATGATAGATACATGTACATGTCTGACATGTACAATATACATGTATATATATTGTTTTATTATTTGGTCGAGGGACAGACTAGATGTTAAATATTGCAGGTTGTGTTTTTATTGTTGACTGGCTGAATAAATAGATGGATAGATGGTTGAATAGATGGATTTGATAGATAAACAGATATAAACTAGATGGATTGATTATTGATTGATGGATTGATTGATGGATTAGTGCATGGATTGATGGATTGATTGGTAGATTGATTGATTGATTCAGTGATTGGTAGATGTTTCTGTTCATTGATGGTTGGGTCAGCTTATTTGTTGAATGATTTGATTCGGGGACACTGGTATTCTTGGGCTCAATCCCGGTTTCTGGGAAACTAACCACCCATCCCTCCCTTTGATAGGTAGATAGATAGATAGGCAGATAGATATAGATATAGATATATATAGGTGTAACTGTCATGAGCTGGATAAATAAAATTCGATTCATTGTCAGTGTCAATCAAATAACCATGACTTACAGCACTCTTCATAGACGTTCATATAAAGTTTTGAACTTTCCTAAACCGTTTCCTCATTTGACTTTATTTATGTATTGTATCGTATCAACTATTCTTCGACGTGTTCAGTTGACCTTTTCTTTATGTATGTTCATCTTTCTCGATCTGAAACAAAGCGGCTTTATTAAGGACTGGAATGATTGAAAGATATCAAGCTTAAAACATTTCGCAGATTAATGAACACCAGCAAATAAAACTAGCGTGGTGCCAAGCTTGAAACTCTTACGTAAGAAACATCACCTAAGTATGTAGCATTGCATCTTTTTACTAGCTTGTCCATTTGTTGTCCCAATTCAGGTCACCTGACTTTTCCCTTGGTTACTGTTTCTTGTTTTTCTGTACATTTCATTTCCCAAGAGGAAATGTATATATTTCTCTAACTTGAATTTACAAAATACTGAATCCTCTGGAGCGCTATCACATGATCTGAATTGGGACAACAAATGTACAACAAATGTACAATTGTTCCAAGATCTGAATTTCAAAGAATTTAATTATATAGCGCAGTATTCATTTCTATTATTCCCCTTCATAGTTCCTTCCGCCATTGTCATGTGAAGTGATAAAACTGCATGGAAACGAGGCGACGCTACGGCAGTCAAAGTAGGGTATATACTTCATGGTAGTGTTTCGTTCCATATAGCCTCCCTGCATAATCATTTTTCTCTACTGTTTTACAGTATTATGCAGGACGACTATGGAACGCAACACTACCATGAAGTATATACCCAAAGTACTGTAGATACATTTGTACGGCGAATTTCTCGATTTGTTTTAACTGACATAATTCCCTTGGTTGTTTCATAGTCGCGGACGAGTCACCGTTCGCCTCGTTTTCATAACCGCCTCACATGAAATATTCAAAATGGTGGAGGAAACTGTGATCATTTTGCCAATTGTGCAGTAGACTAAGATATAGGCATTAGAAGCTATTTTTCTGGCTATAAAAGCAAGACATTTCAAACATTAGTTGCTGTTTTGACTAAGTCTTTAATGTTCGTTTCTTGTAACTTTAAATAATCTATTAATGGCTTCTGTTATGTTCCACATTTATAATTCAAACAATTAAACATTTATATCTATGGCACCACGGTGTCTGACATTTTGACATTAATATCGATTCATTTTAAGTTTCAAGTTTCATTTTACACTGATTCAGGAATACATGGATAAGAGACAATACAAGACCAGTTATAGAAGATAGATAGGTAATGGGAAGTAACAAAAGAAAAAAAATATAGTGTAATTTTAACGTTCTAGCTACATCGTTCTTTCATTTGGGTGTTTATTACAAACGTAAAAGAATAATAAAGCTTATTTTTTCCCTATAAATTTAATGTAGCTGTCTCAGCCGGCTTAAAATGAAATTCATTTATTCATTCCAAACAATTATTCAGATTCAGATGTGTTTAAAAGGGGCACTGTTAAAGTGCACCTAACCCCTTTTGCAATTTTTATACATATGAAACTTTGAAAGGTTTTGAGTACTTCTGCGAAGAATTTTTTGGCTTACAGAGAATATTCTATGTTCTAGGCTTGTTTGAAATGGTGAAAATTTGACCTTTCCTGACTCATGACCGCGTACGAAAAAGCCTGGGTCGATTCTGGATCTTACGTCACCTCATTAATGCATTATTCTCCATGGCGCCTTTCTATCACAACAACATCGATATATAGAGAATTTATACGGTCTGTGAGTTGTCAGTAAAGAAAACAGTTATTTTAGACAAAATACTAAACATTTATTCAACTTATTGCAAAGTCGAATGAATTAGATGACGTAAGATCCAGAATCGACCCAGGCTTTTTCTTACGCGGTCATGGGTCAGGAAAGGTCAAATTTTCACCATTTCAAACGAGCCTAGAACATAAAGTATTCTCTGTAAGCCAAAAATTTCTTCGCAGAAGTACTCAAAACCTTTCAAAGATTCGTACCTATAAAAATCGCAAAAGGGGTTAGGTGCACTTTAAGCCGAGCTCAAACTCGTGTAAATATTGAATTTGTAGTTTGGTTTACCTTCGCAAGCTCTAAAGGATAAATACTAGTTGAGGCTGGGATCACTTTGATGTACATTTCAATCTTCAAATTGTGCACCTCGCAATTTATCAATTGCCTTTCCTGTTATCCAATTCTGAATTAAACAAATAAAGGTATTCAGGATCTGTTGATTACCGTATGTATTTCTTAAAATCATTCTCGGAGCTCGAGCTATAAAACTGAATTTTTGCTTGACGTCATTTTCTTGGGCATCAAAAATGGAGGTTGTACGGTACATGCCTTTAATCGCAGTTATATTTACACAAACATCTTACGAAAGTATATCTATAGAAACTCTGCAATCATGAATACAATCAGTTGTATTCATAATATAAAGAAACAGTTTGTTTTGTATAATTGCTGCTTTTATGTTTTACATTGACTTATAGAGTGTTTGGAGTTGGTTATATATAAATAAATAAATATTTATTTGTTATATAGCAGGCTGATTATGGGAGCTTACAGCTGATCGACGTGGGCCTGCTTTTACTCCTCACACGCTCCTAACTACATAATCTGTTGTGGGCAAACGACACTCGACTCACGATTCACAAGCTGATTTTTACGGAGGGAGGTAAACCGGAGTGAATCCGTAGAAAACCCCTCGAATGCAGATAAGGCTTACTCACATACATTTACGAAGAACCCGGTACCGCAGGGGTGAGAAGCGAGCGTCTTACCACTGCGTCAACATTCATCCCCAATGAATTGTTTTTATACCAAGTAGAAAAGAAATAATAACCGTGAGAGATTTCTAGGGGAGCCAGGATGGTGCAAGGTACTTTGCTTCTTACCACTGTGGCTAGAGTTTGAGATCCTGTAATTCGTGAGTTGATATCTCGTCCTTGCTCCGAGGGTTTTCCTGCGGTTTCTCCGATTTTCCTCTCTCATGTTGATTGCGGGAATCCCACAATGGTGTGCTCTAGCTAGTTTAAACTGGATTATTAACTCTGCATGCATCACACAGTGCATCACACAACCATTTTTTGTCCTGGTCCGCCTCTAATAAAATGGCCTGCAACCCATCTAAATGTAAGGCTCTGACTTTTAGAAAGAAAGGACAGACCACGCAATTTAACACGATCTCCAACATAGTACAGTATAATCAGCTGAAAATACTTGGTATAACTTTCCAATCTGATTGTAAATTTTCTTTCCATGTTGTGGCGAAGCTTAAAGAGGCAAATAAATGCATGTTTGTTATCAGAAATTTAAGGAAAGAGGGCTACAATCAACAAGAAATAGATATCCTCTTTAAAGTGCCACTATACGAACAAATTTTGACATATCAATATTTTTGCATATTCATAAAGTACAGTTGATATATTATTACCAGTTCAAATTGTTTTTCGATACAACGACAGGAAGTCTTATTTTTTGAGCTCTCTTTGGTCCTGTCTGAACTAACATACGGTTTATCGGTCTATGGTGCAAGCGAGTCCGACCTCAGTACAGTTCAGCGCTTTCTCAAGAGGTGCTATAAACGGAAGTACACCTCGGAGCTGTTCTCAATTTATAGCATCTTGGAAAATAGCAGTCCTCGCACCCGCTAAGATCTATAATCCCTAAATTTAAACCTAGTACTTACGCTTCATGGGATAAAACCAGCGCCAGGCCTTCAAAAACAGTTATATAAGTACTTTACCTATGCATATTAAAGATTTATTAATTATTTATTTATGTATTTATTAGTGGATGACTATAGTTTGAGTTTCTGTAAGATGCACGCGCTAAAGTATAGGCCTATACTCTGGGCCCTAAAGTCGCTGTAATTTAAGGCGATGAATAGCAACTTAAGGCAACTTTAAGGCGACTTAAGCAATTTCGAGAAAAAAATGGGGAAATTTTAAGCGACTTCAGGCAACTTAATTGAAGAATTGCTTGTTGCAAGTTTGGGGAACTTAAGGCGACTTAAGCAAAACTGATTATAAGGAGTAACTGCTGAATACCCTCTTAAAGCGACTTAATGCGATTTTATGCGACTTAAGGCGACTTTAAGCGACCTAAGGACCCGGAATAGGCCTAATTATTGCAATCTGATCCGTTAAAACAGGAGCCCATTACCCGGAGCGTCCACCTGTCACATATTCGTGATGCAGCGTTTTTACAGACTGGGTTATCTTCAGATTTCATTTCTCATTGTTCGCTTCGGCATCGCGCATGTTGTTAACAAAAGATGCCTCGTTAGCTTCTCTTGTTTGGTCAACCAACCAAAATGGCTGAAACGTTTGAATTAAAAATTACGCAAGCATAATGCGTGTGCACGTATTTGAGCACAGAAACCTTAGCTTAGTGCGTCTCTTAGTTCGTCTTGACAAGTATAAAAACGGGCACAGGACGCATTATGCGACTGGACGAACTAAGTTTTGTAGTGCATCCAAAAACGACGTACTATCGAACTTAGTTCGACCAATCGCATAATGCGTCTTGTGACCGTTTTTATACTAGACAAACAAAAAAGACGCACTAATGTTTCTTGGCCCAAAAGAACAACAACAAGTAGGACCCATTCCCTCTCGAAAATATGGCGCAGTTTATCGTTAAGTTATCCCGCCTTTATACTAGTAGCAGTTAAAGATGGTGGACGCATTATAAGGCCATTATAAAAATAACCCGGTCTGTAAAAACGCTACACCATTGACGTAGTCTGCCGCCGGAGATGGACGTGCCGGGTAATGGCTCCTGCATAACTGCATTAATACATATCTGCCATATGGCTGTGTTCTTACTTTAAATACGGTACTTACATTAAAGAATTGTATTTATAAACTGAAATGAAGATATTTGCAACCCACTCCAAAGCAGAAATTTACATAGTGTCGTCAAAGAAAGAAAGAAAGAAATAGATAGATCATTCAACAGTTAATCAATTATAATATAAAATGCATTATATAAATTAATTCAAGTATTGCAGAGGAAACAACCATTCCATCCGTTGTCTAATAAAAGACATTGTTCATATTCTAATGAATACTAATCGATTATTGTATGTAATCACTGAGCTACTACATTAGAAGTAGCGTGTCACTTGTGATTTTTTTTTGGGTTAGTGTCCTAAACACTTTTGACGTTTTATTTTAAATGGCGAACGCGGAGTCTGTGCTTATCCTATTTTTAGAAAAAGCAACTGAAAAGCACAGGAAACCCAAGCTCTGTTTGTGTTTTAAATTATTGGTGGAGAGGGAAAATTTACAGACAAATGTATGGAAAACTGAAAAAAAAAAAGATTACACGCTTCCCAGCACAGCTATATCCCTCACATTAGATCAGTTAATCTTTTATCTAGTTTGCAGACAGTGAATATTTCAGAAATTCGATTTTACGGAAATTATTTGGCATCGGATTCCCATACAAACACTGTATTTCGGCCCATGTTTACACCCCTTTTAAAATGTCGGAATTAACCGCACACTTCGGCTCAATCCCGGTTTCTGGGGAAACTACCCACCCAATGTTTAACCATTAAAAGTTAGGGTGTGTCGCCTGAGTGCCCCCAAAAATGAAAGCAAAGCACGTAAATGACGTTGTCAAAAATGTGCGAATGTGGAATGTCAAAAATGTCCAGCTACTAAAATGCCGGCTGAGGAATGTCCGGCTAACTTCAGCTTGGTTGACTAAACTGAGTGGAATGCTCTGACAAGGACCCGCGCTATAAAAGGGATTTCTACTCCCCTTTTCTCGCCCTTTGGGATTCGAAATTTGAAATTACAATCAGAACAGTGAAGTAAGCAAGTCATCGGTCCTCTCCTGTTACAATACTAAATTGCTGACGGCTAAAATTAAAATATAAAGCTTAAGACAGGCATAACTGAGCGACTAGCTCCCTGTGAGTTAGAACCGTTTACAAACTCTTTATAGTTATTTTACACACATTAACTTTCAAGTGTTCGGTTTGAATTTCGCATGATAACAAAAATCAGAGAACATCACATGTTGCATGCAGAGCGGCTGAGTGACACAGGTAGCCCAGCCTGACCTTTAATTTGTTTTCGGAATGTGTTATGACTGACTAGCCTCCTCCGCAGGCATCTCTATCAGATTTTAAAAATCGTGAATTGGGTTACCTGTGACTCCGGCTCCAATCTCCCTCTCTTTTCTTCACCTGCCACAGGGAGCCCATAATCTGATTTCCTCAAAAATTAGAGATGCCTGCGGAGGAGGCTAATGACTGACCCTGTACCATGAACACTGTACATAGTTTATATGTTGCATTATTATATTCATTCAAGAGATTCATTTTATTTACTAAAATACTTTAAGCCCTAGGTTTATATTTATAGTATTTATATTTTATTCTACTGACGTGATGAACCAGAACCAGAAACAGAACAACAATCACTTACATTATTGTTAAAATGCAATGAGTCGTAAGACAACAGAATCTGATCATGAGTCAGCAAAGTATCGCCGGCGTGACAGGATGTGCGTGACGTGACTCGAAGCTTGTCGACACGCTGTGCAGTGAAGTCGAAATAATACGGCCCAAAACGAACACAAACAATAATCACTACAATAATCATCTTTTATTGCTCCTAAACATATTTACCAAGCTGTGATGAACTTATTTCGGCATATTATATATTTTTGTCAGCAACCCGTATTGACCATGTATGTATAATGACGTCATGACGTCATGTATAATGACGTCAAATAAGAATTATTCAAGACATTCTCCGATCCGGCATGAGTTCTTGCACGATTTTTCTTATTGACATATGCCGTGATGCTTGCCTTATTATAAGCAAGATTGTGTACATAGCTCTCTCGACTGGAGTAGCTCTTCGGGGAAGGTTGAATAGCTTTGCAGGGTTATTCTGAGTAGTGTTCCACTTCGCGGTTTCTGACACAGCGTCGCTAGTCACGACAGATCGGAGAAAATGAGCGCTTTGGATATTCAGTATTCGACACAACGACGACGTCCCCAAAAGAAAGTACATTTTGCAGACTGCAACGGGCAGGAACTTGCTTCGATCAAAGTTATATCGCCAAACAACAGCTCAGAAAACGTATCCACTTTGAAAGAAACCGCGGAAAATCGACGAAGTCTCATTATTTTGAAACATCTGAAGTGTCATTTTACGCCGTTAGGACTCGGGAGCTCAAAAACATTTTTGGACAAAGTGAATCTGCAAGGAGTATGCCTAGAGAATCTGTTGTGCTCGCAGTTTGTCGTGCTTGGACTTGTGCGAGTACTGAACTTAGCTTTTGAAAAGAACATAACTGTGAGGTACACGATGGACACATGGAAGAACCACAGGGACATTTGGGCTGATTATGTCTCCTCCACGTCTGACGGATCAACGGACAAATTCACGTTCAGAATCTCGTTTTGTGCTTGGGTCTTTGATGAGGAAAATAACGGACTGGAGTTTGCTATTCGCTACAGAGTGAATGGGAAAGAATACTGGGACAATAATAACGGTAAGAATTACAGTGTGACCCACTATGCGACAGAGATACGGGCTGAACACACTCGCGGTGGTCTCGATTAAAGTCATTCTAACAAATCCTCCCCTGGATGCGATACCAGAGGCCGGTTCTACTGCCTCTTTAAGTCAAATTTAATCAAGCAAGTCAGCGCTGAAAGCGAGGAACGAACGACGAGCTCAGTTTTCGAGAGAAGAAACCTTTGTAACCCAGATTCCGCGAACTTCAATGGAGGGAAAAACAGGGGCTACTTGCAGTACAGCACCAAACACGAGACCATAATTCGAGTAGTTTCCAGGGTAAAAAAATTCAACAGATAACTACATGTTGGAAATTAGTTCAAGAAATCAATGAGATGTGTAAACAGCTAATAATAATAATGCTAAAAAATGTCACAGAACGAGTCCAATATACCATAACGAAACAAATATTCTAAATTCTATATACATATGTAAACATATTATTCCACGCTTCCGGATTTAAAAAATAATGTCGAAAAAAAATGTCAAGTACTGAGTCAGAAGGTCAGAAATAACACGTTTCTAATTAATGATGGTTTTTAATAGGTGAGCTTGAACGTGCATGCGGTTTCTCACGTACACCTTTTGGCAGTGGAACGGAAAAACACCACGTGAAAATTTCGCTTATTTTACATAGTAGACAACTTGAACTTGCGAAAGTAAACTGTTTTATTTGCATCAGCCCGAACGCAACTTTGGTGACCGAACTCGAAAAGTTTTATGCTAACAACAAATGTACCCGCAGTGATCATTTATATGATAGTTTTGTTTTATGATTTGTTAATTTAACTAAAACAATTAGATTAATCGGCCGTACTATAGCGAAAATAATGCGATGTCGGCTCTTTTTCCGGCCCTTTTTTTTCTGCCATAACACCCACTCTTTTCCTGCCATAATACCCGCTTTTTTCCTCCATAATACCTCCGTGCATAATCCCTCCTCTGCAGAATAAAACCATCCCAATTCCCGTGTAGAATCCATCATAAAGCGCCTTCAGGGGGATGTTGTGAGCCGACCTGTACCGCTCGAAACGAGCCACAACACTGGCTTAACCAACAATACAAAACACCCTAACTTTTAGAACGTGCAAAAACAATAGAGCTACAGTATAATGGTGCAATCAGAATACAGGTTTCGAGTGGTACAGTATTACTCGGAGCTGTTGTCCCCGCGGGGATTATACCTACGGGGATTATACCTACGGGGATTATACATGGACCTGTCTCTCGTAGCGGCCATTTTGAATCCCAGGAGCCGATAAAAGCCTTTGTTTCCCCCATCTAAACTCGTTTTGAAACTGCTCAGAGCGAGGCTGGACGGGAAAATATATTGTTTCTAGTCAACATAGCTGATGCGTGACAAAAGTCTGTCATACAATCGAATAAATCCTGACTTGTCTGGTCGGAGTAGGATCATATAATTGGTTTAGGCCTTTTTCAATTTTTTTTTACTTTTATATGTTTTTAAAATCTCTTTTTTTATAGTTTAGAAACGGTCAAACCTGTTTATTTTTTCAGGACTAACCACATTTTGTAACTGCCACCAAATGACACATTTCGGCGCTGCATGCATGTAGACTGCCAGCAAGTCCCTTTAACGCGCTTTTTTTAGAATGGCTAGCGATGTCTGTACCCATCCAACTATGTACCATTTCTAGCCATCGTTAGCCATCTGGAACCATGTTTAGCCATTCTAAAAAAAATCATAATAGAAGGGATTTGCTTGCAGTCTACGCTGCATTATATTGGATATTACTGTATTCAAAACTTTAAATGTTACCGTTTGAGAAATAATGGTTGTGCCGGATGAAATATAGTGTTTGTTGAAACACTTAGGGGCCGACCATTTGACTTTTGAGGGGGGGGTGGGTGTTCTTGTCTGTGCTCGATTTTTTTTTCTTTAGCAGTGTTGTTGCACGAATTTTTTTTTGCGAAAAAAGCGGAGCCAGAACAAAGCTTTTCCGCTTGCAGGATATTTTTTTTTCGCCACCGTCGGCTTGCAGGTTATTTTTTTTCAAAAACACCCACCCCCCCCCCCCCCCCCCCCCCCCCCCGTAATTTATATTATAATTATTTATTCTAGATCTCAAACAGAGATCCGAGGTTTGCTTAATGTTTTAGTCAATCGGGCTCTTGATTGTAATCTCGAACTCGAACTCGTTGATTTACGACATGTTTTTCACCAATATCAGAATGCCATACTTTGTTGTTGTCGTTTTTTCCCACAAAACAGCGTTATCACAGTTTTAATTACGATTTAAGATTAATGAGAAATTATAGTACCCGGAAACCTCTTGAATAGCTGACCATATAAGTGTCTCGCCCTCTCAATTGATAAGTAATCTTTGACACATTTTCTATTGTTATTCTATAACTTTTATTTCACTAAGATCCCAGTGAATTTCAATATATTGCTCATTAGATATTCAAGGCTTTGAATATCTAATGAGCTATATAAAGCTCAATGGAATGTTAGTGAAATAAAGGTTATAGAATAACAATGAATAAGTCAGTTAATACCTCGAACATATACGAGTCATCGGATTCGACGGGGGTTTAATTTTCAAAATCCGTGTGAGGGCATTTGAAATTCTCATGTGGATTTTGAAAGCCCCGTCGAACTGTTGACGAGTATATTAAAAAAACACATTTTCTACTACCATTATTTAAGCGGATGTTTCGCAATGCTGAAAGCATTGTGTGGCAAAGAACAAGCTTGGGTAAGAAGAACCTGCACTGAAGGATTTGGTGTCGTGGTTGACATCGCCTAGTAAAGTTCAAGACTTGGAAAGCGATGTGACTGGCATGACGACACACTCTTTTTGACTCCGGCACAAAATATGAAGAGGTGTTTGTAAGTTTAATGCACGTTTTTATTATATTACGGCTTTGAGTTTGGTTTAATAATTGGGACTAAACAGTGGCTCGGTAAACAGTAATTGTAGTTGGATAACCTCATTTAAAGAAATATTATCTGTGTATCTCGGTAGCCTGCTGATATTTAGTAAATTTAGTGCACAATTGATCATCTAGGTACCTTATGATCGGTATACTATCTTTGGGTCTTTATCAGTGAATTCTTAATTAGGATGAAACCTTTATATAAATATAAAGATTCACCTTAATTTAAAAAAAGTATATAAAGATTCATCCTAATTAGAAATTCACTGATAAAGACCCAAAATTAGCAAAAAGGTACCCAGATAAGCAATTACCATATCCAACAGAAAATAGCAGTGCTTTATGCACTAGTCAATTGAAACCCCCGACCACCGGGAAAGGGCGGGGAATTTAACAATTATGTAGTGTTAAATTCAGCCCCATTCCCCGGTAATCGGGGAAACATTCATTGTTAAAATCGGCCCACCACCATGGCCCCGGTGTTTTTTGGTCGTACACAGTAAACACAATTCAGGTTTTGTCCTTTTATTTTGCGTCTTCTTTCTTTTGGAGCAACACGACTTTAATGTTTACCCTATCTTCGAGCTCTGTCTCTTCGGTTATATCAAACCACTCCCTCCACGATTCGTCGTACCGTTGCAAAACAATGGTTCCTTCCTCCTCATCACTAATACCAAAATCTCTCCGGACTACATGACTTAACTCATTTAAATTAACATCTCTTATATTGTTTGCCTTTCGCTTCCTGTGGCTCATCTCGCTAGTTATTGTACTTTCAAATGTCAAAGTCCTGAGTCTTTGAAGTGTATTTGAACTCTTCGTGAGTATTCGACGGGTTTACAAATACGGTACTATAAAAAGTAGATATTACAGTTGTGTCTACGTATACGATGGTTAACTAGTTCCTGTAAAAACTAGTGTTGGTCTGCATCGGTGGGGAAGATAAACACTGGTGTAATCAACTAAAGTTGATTAAGGTATTCTAACCGCCGTGGGAAGCGAGTAGTTGCTGACATTTCGAGCGCTAGCCCTTCATCAGAGCCTCTCATTTTGTGTATTTAACTGACTGATCTTAATCCATTTGTCGATTTAACGCGCGCTCATAATACAGCTCGGGCTTCCTGTGGCTCAGGTTTGTTTACATTTAGCTCGGGCTTCCTGTGGCTCATCTCGCTTACTACGTGTATTTTTATGTATTTTTATGTAGTTAGCGAGATGAGCCACAGGAAGCCCGAGTCAGCCTATAAAAGACGGCATAGCACTGAGACTGCTTTGCTGAGGGTCCAGAACGACATTTTAAGAGCCATAGACCAACATCGAACGGTGGCCTTGGTGTTACTGGACCTTTCATCGGCATTTGACACCGTTGATCATGAAATTCTTCTTGGGCGTCTGACTCCCTGCTTTGGAATAACAGGGCATGCTCTAGCGTGGATTCGTTCATACCTGCTTGGTCGTAAACAGTATGTGTGTATCCGAGGAGAAAAGTCAGCACCTGTTCATCTGCTATATGGGGTGCCTCAGGGTCGGTCCTAGGACCGTTATGTACACTTCTCCTTTGGGTGACCTCATTAGAAGACATGATATGATGTGCCATTTCTACGCAGACGACACTCAAATTTACCTCTCATTTGACTCTCAAGCACCGGAATCTTTAGTTGCAGCCAAGATCGAAGCTTGTATCAATGACATTACCACCTGGATGTCTTTGAATAATCTAAAACTGAACACTGATAAAACTGAACTACTAATAATAGGATCTCAGTTTCGACCTAAAATCCAACTTCCGCCACTTAATATAGGCAATGATCTTATTATTTCTTCTAAGTCTGCTTGCAATATCGGCGTAGTATTTGATGATTCTTTGAATTTGGAATCCCAAGTGGCTTCTATTTGCAAGGCTTCATTCTTTCACATTCGTAACATTGCACGTATTAGGAACTACTTATCTGCTGAGAATACCAAGACGCTAGTACATGCATTTATTACTTGTAAGCTTGATCACTGTAATTCTCTGCTTTATGGCCTTCCGCAAACTCTTGTTCAGAAACTTCAATTAGTTCACAACTGTGCTGCCCGATTAATCATGCGTAAGAGAAAATTCGATCATGTAACTCATATACTCATAGAACTTCATTGGCTTCCTGTAACTCAACGCATTATGTTTAAGATCTTGCTACTTACTTTTAAGGCACTCAACGCGCTTGCACCGGTTTATCTTAGCAACTTGTTAGAAAAATATGTGCCCACCAGACACCTACGTTCCAAAAACAAATTTCTTCTAAAAATTCCCAGTGGTAAAACAACAAAAACATATGGCGATAGAGCTTTCTCTGTGGCAGCGCCCAGGTTGTGGAACACTTTACCAGATAACAATCAAACTCTCACCATCATTGAACATTTTTAAATCTCGTCTTAAGACATTTTTGTTTCAACAGGCCTATGATATTTAGTTTTCGAATATGTTTAGTCTAAATCATGTTTAACGTAGTTACTAGGTTTTTATAATATTTAGTCTCTTGTCATATTTAACTTATTATTTAGTTTGTAATTATCTGTGAAGCGCCTTTGAATTTTAGAAAAGTGCGCTATAGAAGTTTAGATTATTATTATCATTATTATTATATGTAAACAAACCTGAGCCACAGGAAACCCGAGCTGTATTATGAGCGCGCGTTAAATCAACAAATGGATTAACATCAGTGACAAATACACAAAATGAGAGGATGGTTAGCCTGTGGTCGCGGCTAGATTCCATCCGCCAGAAGGTCCCAATCCCGAAATGCATTGCAATGCACTGCACTATTTTCTCGATGTTATATTTCTAGGGTACAAACTAAAGCGGCACTTAGACATTTAGGCAAACAAGTACGCTTACCTGAACTGTATAAAAACATATCGGCTCCACGGAGACTCGGACCCAAACCCTAACCGTCGCTATCCCTTTTCGCCACGAGGGATTTGCTGTCAACAGCCGCATTTTTAGAACTTTTATGCAGCATGCTGTTTCATTAGCAGGCGTTACTTTATTAGACACCAGTTCCTGCTCTCTGTGAAGTTTTTTAGTGCAGTGCATTTTGGGATTGCGTCCTTCTGACGGATGGAATCAAGCCTAACCCGATTTTGCTCTGACCACAGGCAGACCAAGCTAATGATTTTTACAATTTTTACAATTTTTAGAAAAAATCTAAAACTGTACTAAAATGATAATTAAAGTCATGAAATGCCGAAGGAATCCGACACCCGTGTTTTTTTAGGAGATTCGGAGAACGAAGTCATTGTGTTCAATCCGCCCCAATCGCTGAAGGCAGACCCACGAACATTTCAGAGTTAATGTCAAATAGAAATGTAGTTGATTTTTTGATTTTGTTCTCTTTAAAAGCTGTTTCAAATGTAAAATAACCAAAAATTGAACCAAGGTAAGTTGTACAAGAATTTGTTATAGACGATTTTGTTGAACTGACTGCAATATGAGTGAAAAAATACGTCCGTGTAGCGGCTAGAATATGGTGTGACAAATAGGTCAGTGAGAACTCGTATTAACCCTTATCTTTCATGGAGCCTAACAGACTAGATGAGCAAAGAGCAGTTGGAACTGCAGAAGCAGGACATATTAGGGATTTTACGCAACCAGGACGGCGACGGCAATGACGACGGGACG
This sequence comes from Actinernus sp. WN-2022, assembly GCA_030867875.1. Taxonomy (NCBI): domain Eukaryota; kingdom Metazoa; phylum Cnidaria; class Anthozoa; order Actiniaria; family Actinernidae; genus Actinernus; species Actinernus sp. WN-2022. Next base: position 89,535,655 of record JAOWCC010000019.1, read on the forward strand.
TAGAAAAGTGGTTTCTCCCGAAATTTGGTGCCTACTCTTTCCCTTGTTCGTCTTGAATTGTTTTTCACAACCAGATTTTCGAAAAATATGACCGAGTATAGAGTTCCGTTCACGCCGAACAAAAAACGGATTGATTTACTTTCTTATAGTCATGATACATTCGCGTTCTCTTTAAAACGTACAATTTGGGGTATTCACTGACGTTGTGTTTTTGCAGAGAATGGTGAAAATGTAGGCGACTGTGTGCATTTTCACGTGCAGCTATTGTATTTTGTAATTAAGGCTATTGTTTTATGCCGTCGTCGAAGACGTTGCCGTCATGTTTTGCTTAAAGTCCATTTGAAAAGTCCCTAATAATATCCTGTTGAGTATACGAAACCGTAACGCGTCTGAAAAGCCTTGAACGAAATGTTGTTGTGTGTTCTATAGTGGCATTTCCTCTTCTGTATTTGACGATTTAATAAAAAGTATAAAACTGTCCATTCCCATTACGCTCTTCTAATGGCTGATATGTCTTGTATGTATTTATATTGGAAAGTTCCTGGGTCTGCCCTGCAGATTTCACCATTCAGCAATTGGTCGATTGAGCACAATGACTTCGTTCTCCGAATCTCCTCGAAAAAACACGGGTGTCGGATTCCTTCGGCACTCGTTCGTCATTGCTCCCGAAGAAAAGCCACGTTCAACTATCACAGGCAGCCCGTGAAATAATGCTGATCGAACCCCGGCTCGTTACATGCTAGGTTAGCTGCAAAAACTGTCGACTTTTGACTACTTACAAAGCGAGGAAATAAGCGATGGATCGATGAAATGAGTGCTAGAGGAATTTGAGAAAGGGTTTCTGGAGGTAAAATGCTGAAAGTTTGGATTTTCGAAGAATTACGAGACCTCGAAGAGTCGCCACATGGACTAATGGCGTCTCGTGTTTCCCGCCTTCTCAATATTTATATAGGGGAGGAAAAAAGCCCAGAAGTGCCTCAAACCAGAAATAAACACATCAGTGATGAAGAGGAACAACTTCACAACACACAGGTAAGATTTCATTACTTTATTGATCATTTTAGTACAGTTTTAGATTTTTTCTAAAAAATCCCATACATTCCTTGTAAAAATCATTAGCTTGGGCTGCCTGTGCTATAACGAAAGGCCAGCGCTCGAAACGTCAGCTGCTACTCGCTTCCCACGGCGGTTAGCATACCTTAATCGACTTTAGTTGATTATACCACTGTGTTCTAAATTCGCCGTGCTTGTTTAAGAGGGTGTTGGTGTCATACAAGAATGATGGTTTCAATGGCGCTTCATTACATCGAAGTGAGGCATTTGGGTCAATACCGCTGAAACTGCTGTTCGTAGACGCAACTGTAATATCTCCTATTGATACATCTCATGAATAATTAATGATAGTAGAAAGGCGTGTAATACCACCGGCGCGGACATTAGGGAGTTTTAGCGCAGTGTCGATCGAGGCAATGTTTTCAGTTTTAGTTTCACTCAAATAAAGATCTAGCCAAATCCACAATCATAGGCATGAGTACTGATAAGTAATCTTGGAATTTAAGGATATCATAATATTATACTGTCTTTATTAAGCACTGATATTATACATATCAGATGTAACAATACATTTAGCGCATACACACGTGGATAAAAGGGGAAAAAAGGAATTAAAAACTAGATTGTGCTTAAATACTAACCTATTTCAGGAGCCCATAACCAGGAGCGTCCATATCTCCTACATAGCTGTCACAGCGTTTTCACAAGTTGGGCTATTTTTAGATCATTTTTGCCGTCAATTAGTGGGTTGCACCAGTGGCGGAACAAACTGCCTCATTAGCTTGTTATACCAACCAACATGGCTGCTACGTTTTTGTGATTTTATTCCCTTTGGAATGATTGCAACCCAAGAATAGCGGGAAACCATTCTAACAATAACCTAACTTTGTGAAAACGCTGTGACATAGGCCTATAGTATGCGGGATGGACGATGTGACATAGGCCTAGTATGCGGGATGGGCGCCCCAAGTTATGGGCTCCTGCCTATTCACTCTTTTCACCTGGTGGCCATCTTGGATTCAAAGCGAGGCAATCCTTTGTTTTTGCCAGGTTAGCCTCGTAGTGAGGGATAGTCCAACCGAGGCTAACCTGGCAAATACAAAGAATTGCCTCGCTTTGAATCCAAGATGGCCACAGGTGAAAAGAGTGAATTCACAAAAGTGTTTGTGAAACGCTCTGTGCATGTTGACTCTGGAGTATACACTAGTTCATTTTCTTAATTTAAGTGATGATGGTTTAGCTGTGGGCATGAAATAAATTGCCTCCGTCGCTTTCTTGTAAATCATGGTTAGAAAAAAAAAGTTGAGAAGAATACTTTCGTTTATAGCATCTTTTTAGTAAAGTAAAACGAACACATTTCTATGTAATATAACAGTTTGTTCCTTTTAATTTCTTCCCAAAATATTCCCGAAAAAGTGGGATGTTGTGTGTGCATAGTGTGTGGCAAGATCTTGCAATAGACCGATTTAGCTTGTACATTTGTTGTCCCAATTCAGATCATGTGACAGCTCTCCAGAGGATTCAGTGCTTCGTTTTCGGTAATTACTAAGTGTGACTTTATCTTTCCTAAGTGTGACTTCTCTTTTCTAAGTGTGACTTTCTCTTTTCTAAGTGTGACTTTCTCTTTCCTTTCCCTTTCGATTTGTGGACTCGGTTTGTTCGCAGCTTGAAGTATGATTTAAGTTAAATAGGCAAAACTATAAACAAAAGATCCCCCTATACCGGGGGGTCAGGAATTACACGCGAACATTTTTATTATTCAATTATTCAATTATAATCAAATAAAATAATTTATAAAACAACAAGTGTAATAATAATAATTTAGTAAGCTTATATAGCGCTTATACAGTCAGATCTAAACGCTTTACAATATATATATGCACACGCACAGCACACACCTCCTCTTCAATGCGCACGCACCACACACACCTTCACCACTATGCGCACCACGCACCACACACATACCTCCACCTCTATGCACACGTACCGACACACCTCCACCTCTATGCACGTACCACACACACCTTCACCACGATGCGCACGCACCACACACGTACAACACACACACCACACACGTACAACACACACACCTCCACCAGACCTCCACCTCTATGCACACGCACCACACACACCTTCACCACTATGTGCACGCACCACACACGTACAACACACACCTCCACCACAGACCTCCACTTCTCTGAACACGCACCACAAACACCTTCACCACTATGCGCACGCACCACACACACGCTTACCACTATGCGCACGCACCACACACGTACAACACAAACACCTCCACCACAGACCTCCACCTTTATGCACACGTACCACAAACACCTTCACCACTATGCGCACGCACCACAAACACCTTCACCACTATGCGCACGCACCACACACGTACAACACACACACCTCCACCACAGACCTCCACCTCTCTGCGCACGCACCGCACACCTTCACCACTATACGCACGCACCACACACGTACAACACACACACCTCCACCACAGACCTCTACCTCTATGAACACGCACCACACGCACCTTCACCACTATGAACACGCACCACACACGTACCACACACGTACAACACACACACCCCTTCACCACATACCTCCACCTCTATGCACACGCACCACACACACCTTCACCACTATGTGCACGCACCACACACGTACAACACACACACCTCCACCTCTTTGCACACGCACCACAAACACCTTCACCACTTGAGCACGCACCACAGACACCTTCACCACTATGCACACGCATCACACACCACCACCACTATGCGCACGCACCACACACGTACAACACACACACCTCCACCACAGACCTCCACCTCTATGCATACGCATCACACACACCTTCACCTTTATGCGCACGCACCACACACACCTCCAACTCTAAGCAGATGATCGAAAGCGCCTCAGGGACCCGCAATACCGTTCATGTATGACTTCGAAACACAGGTCTATCCAGCTAGGATTGATTGAAGGGAAGGTTGGGGAACATTCGATTTGCTACTTGGAATGCTCATTCCATCAATAAAATGTCTGCTGTCATCGCCAAGCACCTTGATATTTTAGCCATCACATAAACCTGGCTCTCAGGTGACTTTCAGAATAACAACACAGTCGCTGAAATTCTTAATACCCTTTTCATAACGTCCCTAGGATCAACAGAACTAGAGGTGGGATTGGTATACTCTTACCACAGGCTTCCCAGACTCGACGTATATTTCGCTTATTAGTCTGTTGGGTTACCTGTGGTTTATCGATTACTTTCATAACGATCTCGGAAGAGTTTATATAATTGCTCCGTGTGAATTCTCTTTTCCGATTCCTATGAAATAAATCTTCAATAATAAAAGATTGATACTTAATGAAGTTGTGTGAGTGGTTTTTTGGCGATTTTGGGCCTTCTACAACAATTTATTAGGATTCAAAATTTTGACCGTTGGCCGCGGCTCTAAAAAAAATTACAAGGTAGGCAACTCGACCTCGCCAAAGCACAAACTTACCTCAAAGATCATCCAAAAATCTGCACTTTTTTTCCTCGCTCGCTATTCAGCTTTCGGCACAGGAGGGAATAGTTATCAAGTAACATCTGACCCGAGATTTAGGAAAATCCATCAAATTTCTCACCGCCAAACGGCCTCAAGACCCCAAAAGCGCGACCTTCCAATGAGACCGACCAAAGCGGTCAAAAAATTTCCCGCCCCTACCCAAAACGATGCAAATCGCCTTTTTTCATGGGGGACCCTCAAGCGTGAAATTATAATTCCGCTCGAGGAACGGAAACAGTATATCGCCAGCCAGAGATCACCTGATGTTCAAAAATACGCGAGGTCCGGTTGCCATGGAGTGACGTCATATGCCTGCTAAATTTATGTCGTATTTGATTTGCGGTTTTATTATAACAGCGTCTGGTAATTACTTTATCGGTTTGCGTACACGATCGTACGATCGCATGTGGTGCAAGGATGCATGTGCCTGTTTAGTTTTGGAGGCTGGACTTGAACCAAATTTTGACATCATCCAGTTGCCTGTTCCGGTTGGAAGATTTAGTCTGTAGTTCTAAGAATTGATGTGTTCTCAACTCGAAGATCTGCGGTATTCCTGTTGAAAAATCAATGTCAAGGAGCCCTGTAGTGGCTAATTGTCCCGAAGAGTTATAGCCAAAGTCCAGTTATCTGATCTTGAAAATGGCGGGCTTTCTGATCGACGAGTGTTCAAAGAGGGTCAAAGAGCATTGCCTATATACTGTCTATATAACGTTTGGTGTTGTTCCCGTGTTGTTGCCGCCATATTGCTACAGAAACTGGACTCAAACCCAAGATAATACAGCTGGTTGGTGGATGACATTGTCCAAAAGATGTAGAAAGAAGTCCTGAGAACGTTTGTTTATGACGTCATTAGTCAGACATTTAGCGTTTGTTTACCCTTTGTAATCAATACTTATTCGTCGGAATGTATTCGGTTACCGAAGTTTGCCATGTGCTTTGTAATTTGATAGTTTGACACACTAGACCTTCGCCGCCATCTTGTATCGCTTGGCGCTTCCATGTTTAATAAAGTAGAACCTTTTCAACCGCTATCTTATCGACATTGGTGCCGTGACCAGGATCATGGAGGAGTTAACACGTCTAGTGTCATCAAGGAGAGCTCATAGGGCACATCTAACCAAACTTCACAAGAAAATCGCCGAAGTTATAGAGGGGGAATTCGACGAAATGCAAACAGCCACACTTGGTTGTCATATCGAGCAATTTCAGCGAAAGAGTTTAATTCTATCACAGTTAAACAACCAGATATCCGGGCTTATATAGATGACCCTGAAGAATTGGAGGTAGAGATCTTTGAATCGGAGGAAGTACAGATCTCAATCAGCGAGAAAATTTACCTGACGAGGAAATTTATCGAGATCAAACAATTATAAGTTATACCATGATCGCCGAGGAACGGAACAAATCTCTGAGAAGTTTAGTTTTCTCTGCCGAAACTAAAGACGTCGCAGTCGAGTTGCTTTCGAAAAGTTTTGTTTAATGCTTGACTGAGCGCCATTGATTAAACGACCCTGGCTTCCCCTGGGGAAAAGCGTGTTGTTTTTGAGAAGAATAACACTAAAATACAATGTAATTATGCGGTTGACTAAATATTCAAAGAGCATGAATGGATTTTAATTACGTCACGTTTATGGTTTTAAGTATCCCACATGGAAGAAGCGGGTTTGAGAAATTAAGAGAAGAATATGCAGATTGAAATAGGTCATCCCACATGTATTACATTGAAGGTTATGATGAAGACAGGTCAGTTTGGATTCAGTATTTTTCATCCGGGAGCGTAGGGCTAGCCGTGCCAGAGGGGAGCAAGAGTTGATGCTTTTGACCTTCTCACTTCCAGCCTGCATTCTCTTCTAATTTTCCCTCATTACGCATGCAGGGGAAATTTAGAAATATGCATTGTCTCGAAATTTCCCGGCGGGAAATTTCGAAACAATGCATATTTCTAAATATCCCTGCCATCAGGGAAAATTAGTGCTTTAAATGTGCCTCGGAGAACAAAAGAATCCGAGGCTACCATGGTATAACAAGGATTAAACCCGCCCGTAACAGGTCAACACGTGCCGCCAACCAACACAAATATCGCGCTTGAAATAGCACAACCGGCTACTAATACCGACTCAGGAAATGTTGTAAACTCCCCTTCAATTCAACATCACAAGCATCACAGCTAGATTCGCCATCGGTGAGTACCGTTACAAATACACATACAGTTCAGAATGTTAGTCGGCTTCCTAAACTGACATTACCGACCTTCGATGGCAACCCCCTAAATTGGCAGTCGTTTTGGGACTCGTACCGGGCGGCTGTACATGATAATTCTTCCTTAAGTGATGTCCAGAAATTCAATTATTTGAAGGCCCAATTGTGTGGTGATGCTTCAAGATCTATCGCTGGGTTTCCTTTAACTAACGTCAACTACCTTAGAAGTATCGAGTTACTTCAAGAGAGATTTGGTGAGACCCATCGAATTGTTAGTGCCCACATGCAGGCATTATTGAATTTACCAAATCCTGCAAACCATTTGGCCAGTCTACGGCATTTCTATGACACCTTGGAAAACCACATACGTGGTCTTGAAGCATTAGGAAAGTAACACGCATCTTATGGTGATATCTTAGTGCCAATTATTCACAAGAAATTACCAGTAGATCTGATTAAGATCCTTGCTAGGGAGCATAATAACAAAGAATGGACAATAGACGAACTCCGTAAGGCCATACTGAAAGACGTAGAAATATTAGAAGCGGGTCAGAGCAGCTCAGATATTTGTGATTTTGTTAACCCTGCCACTGCTACTGCCACATTTTACACCAGTGCAAAACACCAGTCTCCATCATCATCTAATTCCCATCATTCTGTAACCAAACGAGAGTGTGTCCATTCGTGTGGACTGTGCTGTCCTTTGCAGTGCACTGTTATCAAGGATCGGGAAAGGAGTAGACAGTGGGATTTGAATTCAGATTTATTTTTATCATCCCGACCCCAGGTTTTTTTTCATGACCAAATATATTTTTTAAATATCCATTTGGGCTTTAAAGAAATACATTCAACCTGTCAAATCCCCCCTTCTTTTTCCCTGCCTTCCCCCCGTTCTTGCCTATCAGAGTATCAGTCCCTGGGATAGGGCTCCGAAAGTAACATCAATCTTCTTCAGTGTTCTTTCTGGTTTGCTCCACTGACCTAGGTTACAACTTACACGATTGAAGGTGTTTTTGAATTTCATGTGACTGATTATGATTGTTTTTTCTTTATTTATTTAGAGGAATACTAACATGTACCCCCAATCCTTCTCAACAAGAATCAAGTTTAGGCTGTTGGATTTTTTTTTTTTTGCTGTAATGAGAAAGGCAATAGACATCAAGCCCTTGCCAGATAGTGGTCCTCAAGCCGGTTATCAAGTCAACCTTTCTGCTGCAATTGCTTGGGAAACGAGGGAGACCAAGCTGCATCAGCCTGATAGACAAACTCTAGAAGTCAATCTAAAACCTGATTTGTTGACAAACTTGATGAAATGTGCGATGAAAAACTAGGACTGTGTTCTATATCCTTTCTGGTTCACGGCCCAGGTTGAAGTTTTGGCATCACCGTATGCCTGAGCGCTTCTGGGATATGGAACACAACTTTATAGTATTTTTGAAATGTGCGATGAAAAACTAGATCTGTGTTCTATATCCTTTTTGGTTCAGCCGAGAGTTTGACTAATGGTCGCGGGTCGCGGGTAGACGGTGCGGGTGCGGGTAAAAAGGTGCGGGTAAAAAGGTGCGGGTAAAAAGGTGCGGGTTCGGGTAAAGATATGCAATGTATTCGAGAGAGAAAAGAAAAAAATTGCGAATTTGATTTTTTTTATGTAGTCCTTCAAATTAAATCTGGTTCATGTTCACACCCTGTCAGTTAGCCATACCGACATCAAACTGTGGGTAAACAGATACAAGATAATCGATTATCAACAAGAGGCCCTGAGTGGCCTTAACTCGGGCCATCTATAGCATGTACTGCATGGAGTTCTAGCATAATTGTGTCAACATGATTTGTGCTAGAGTAGCCAGAGAATTGGTTCTCTACTGATGCTCTTGTCTGTCAAATATCAATGTGCAAATGCCACACGTATTCCGGGGAGGGGGTTAGGTTAGGGTATGCCTGGGGGGGGGGGGGGGGGGGGGGGGAGGGGGGGTTGGAAATGATAGAGCCATAATACAGACACAACACACACACACATACATGCTGTGCATGTACATTTCAGCCACAATTTCCCTCAATTCTGTAGTTTAATATTACTTTCTTTTCAATATTATTGTTCCTTGAGGGTCGTTAGAATTACAAAAAAACTTGGTATGGGTGTTGTTGATTGAAGTGCAATGGTTATTTGAGTAGTCTGCACGATATTGAGTCACTCAAATTTGATGAATTGTAATTATATCAGGTGCAGTACAACTATGAGAAATCAAGCATTTTAGAATAACAAATTCCACATAATGTTGCTATTCATTGTGAATAGTTAGGTAATGTCATTCTACATGTGAAATAAAGTCATCTATTTGTAATTCTCAATTATTAACAAACAAGTGGAGACGGCTGACATTCAGGCTAAATTCTCAAAACAATATTTTCGATTGAGATCATAAACTACAGACCACCATTTTCTAGTATTAGTGAGCTGCCACTGTGCTTAAGTGCTCATTTTCTACATCTTGAAGGAGAATGAAACTTATAATGGCAGGCCACAAATAAACATGCAACGTCCACTCTTTTTATATCATTGGGGTCGCAGCAAGATAAATTTTCATTCCCAAATAATTCGTAAAAGTACTCGTACTCCTGATCATGACCGAGTGAAAGTGACGATGCTGACGTCAAGAACTGAGGAACAACAACAACAATTACATTTATTTTCTCATAAGATGATGGAAATGTTTACGAGTAATGAGGCATAATAAGAAATACAATTATGAGAAGGTAGGTCCTTAAGGTAACCTTAGGGTTATCTTAAGCCAGGACCACCTCAGATGGGAAACACTGAAACAAGATCTAGCTTGCATGGATATATAACGGTACCAAGAAAGGGGAAGGGAAAGAAAGAGTGCCACTTGCATGTAAGTATACTCTCAGTTCTGGACCAAATTTAGTTATGTTATGTTATAAACTTGCAATAATGATAAATACACTACTCTATACATAATATCATTATGTCAGTTCTAAAAAAAGACATTAAATACACTGTAGAATGCCTAAACCAAGAGATAATAATCAATACAAAGAGGTACAGGCCAGATGTAAATAGACCCGGGAAATAGAACAAAATAAAACCAGTGTCAATAAGTGAATAATAACACGCCACAGATAAATATGCGATTTCCACATCAGAGTCATTTATCATTCGTTTGAAAAAATCTTCATTTCGGATTACAGTTTATACTCACTCACTGCATGCTGGATTTTCGTTCCCGAATTTATAAACATTTAAATACATGTGCATGGGGGGCGAAACGACTGTAATTCTTTTAAAAGGCCCCTGTCAGTCAGAGAACTGAGAAATCGGGTCATTTCTACTACACTTTCGAGAGGTTAATAACACTAAATAACAACACAACGACAGTCAATTGGTATAAAGGTTATCATGTTCAGATTAGTGGCTACTTACAGTTACAAGCTGTTGTCTTTATATATAGTCAGTGTTGATCGCAGAGCAGACTGTCACTTCTCACGAGTGTATCTTAAAGCATGTCGCATAATGTGAGATAAATTCCCGTCCAAAGCCCGTGAAACACCTCTCAGCTTTAGGAAAGACAAAAATATTGGTATTGCACCTGAAGGAACCTTTGGTTTACACAAAAAACAGCTGATATTAAAGGTTTTGTCAAGTCAAAACTCCCACTCGCCACCATCTTGAAAAACATGGTAATGTGGTCCACTGTCCACGTGATCAGCAAAGTGCTATCTGATTGGTACGGTGACAAAAAGAACTTCCAAAGAAGGCGAAATCTGATTGGTTGGGGGCGAAATTCCTCGACATGGAAAATAAAAAAAATTAACACTTGCGATTTCTGACTCGAGCCGGCCAAAGGCCTGGCTCGAGTAAAAAGCAAAAATAACGAATTTGCCGGTGCGGGTGAAAAGATGGAAGGTATTCGATTATCAGGGGGAAAGGGAAAGGTGGCTGTCTTTACCTAGCATGGCAGCCCTAAGGCTAAGGCGAATTTGAAATTTCTTATGTAGTCGTTCTATTTTTGGCAATTAAATCTGGTTCATGTTCACATCTTGTCAGTTTGCCATGCCGACATCAAGGCACCGAAGCCAAAAGAATCAATGGTTACTGTTCGACTGTATGAAGTGATTCGCGAGGGACATCGAAAAGTTTTCGACTTGTGACATTAAGTCTATATAATGATATTTTCTAGTTCTTCTATGAATTGATACTAAAACCCGTTGGACGACTGGTGTTTTTTTTTAACGGGAGAGCCGGTGTGTAGCTTCTTCAACATGTCTTTTGTTCTAAATACGTGTTAACTGATAACCTAAATAATCCGCTAGTGTTGAGATTGCGGCTTGCCATGGACTAAATCTCACATATCATTACTTCCATTTCAAGTTAGCGCACGTGTGTTCGACTCTCGTCTCATAGTTTATCTTCTAGAACCTTCACTGATTTGTTATGGCGTCAGATGGAGCTTTGAGTGCCGATTTGGAGCAGGTACACTTACTTCCTGGTAATCTTATTTCCGTAACTTTTTTGAAGGTTTTGTACTCACCTGACTAAACATTATTTATTGCCAGAATCGTGTAGGCTTTGAGAGTAATGTCTCAGTAATGTCGAAGAGGACTTGAATCCAGCGCTCGGAGATCCCAGGGCATCGTCAGATGAGAAAGCTGTATTTAAGGTGAAATACCTATTAATCTATAACGATAAAGTGTCCGAAGACTAATGCAATGCTGATCAAATACAACGCTTGTCGAGGTTCAAACGATATTTCGGCTGGCCAGTACCAGCCTTCTTCAGGTCTGTCAGTAAAATAAACCTGAAGAAGGCAGGTACTAGCCAGCCGAAATATCGTTTGAACCTCGACAAGCGTTGTATTTGATCAGCATTGCATTAGTATATATTGGTATATATTCTTTTGGTGAAGTTTCGTCCAAATCTGTTATTCCTTATATGTTAGTAATTCACGCAAAGAAAGTTACTACGAATAAAAATCTAGTAGGAGTTTTGGCCTTTTGAAGTTCTGTAAACACTAACACCTCGTCAAAGCCAAATGTCAACATTCTCAAATGACTAGCCAATGAAATGCCACGACTCCCATGGCTAGGCTCCTATGACTGGCCCTGAAATTCGCAGGAAATGGTAAGGTCGTATTTAATTTCGTAAACAACATACTCGTGTGTTCTCGCGCTGCCGTTTGTCAATTAAGGGACGGACCATTAGAAAAGTTATTGGGGGGGGGCTGGGATTCTCAAGCTGCATGATATTTTTTTACTCCAGCCTGTTTGCTGAGCAGCAATTTTTTTTTCGGCTAAGATCTCATGCACGTTTTATGGCAAAACAAATTATGTACTAATCTATTCAATTTGGAATATTAAGTTGTTCCAAAATTAGCTACCTTTGTTCTTAATAATTCTTGTCCTAAGTAAACTTTAAGAGCCATGCCCCTGTGACTTAAATATTTTTCTTATCAGGGCATCAAGGCTAGCGTGCCCATATTAAAAGTTATACTTTAATATTGATACCTATAAAAGTGTACAGCTGCATCACCTTGCACGGCAAATGATTGTTTATGATTCAAGCTCATAGCAAGACCAGTGAAAATCCCATTCAAACAAATCTTTTTGAGAGACGAAAAGTTATGTAAATTTCTCCTGCCTTTTAATAGTGGATAAATCAAAGGATACATATGTGTACCTCTCACAAAAGAGTTGCTGCAACAAAAACACAGTGTGATAGAAGGAAACCATTTGTAGTTGATGGCATCCCTGTACATTTGTGCAGTCCCTGGCCTCTGCCTCGCCTCCCCCTCTCCATGTAAGATTTTTTTTTCTGTGTTGCTGGCTGTGCATGAATATATTTTTTGATAATTTTCCCTTGTATGGATTAATTTTTTGGAATCCCCCCAATAACTTTTCTAATGGTCCGTCCCTAAGTTCGGTAAGTCATGGCGAAAACGCGAGGTCAAAAGAAACCGACGGAGAAAGTACAGGACCTTTCCTGTACTCGAAAGACAAAGAACGCGTAGAAAGCCGACAAAGGAAATGGCAGCGGTACTGATTCGAAGCCTACGATGCTAGCAGAACTCTGCTAGCAGCTATGCGATCACTTGGGCATGTAATAAACCTCTGATTTTGTGTTAAAGCTCGCATTTTAATTTTTTTCTTTAGAACTGAACGTTTTATTTAAACGAACTTCGTTTCAGATACGATGGAAAGTTTTTTGCCGAGCATAAAAGGATTAAAAGAAGCGATATATTAACTTAAAAAAAACTGTTTTTTTCCCCAATATCTCGCAAAATATTTAACTTTTTGGTGCCTTGATGTCGGCATGGCAAACTCCTGACATGAACCAGATTTAATTGCCAAAAATAGAACGACTACATAAGAAATTTCAAATTCGCCTTAGCCTTAGGGCTGCCATGCTAGGTAAAGACAGCCACCTTTCCCTTTCCCCCTGATAATCGAATACCTTCCATCTTTTCACCTGCACCGGCAAATTCGCTATTTTTGCTTTTTGATAATCGATTACCTTGTATCTGTTTACCCACAGTTTGATGTCGGTATGGCAAACTGACAGGGTGTGAACATGAACCAGATTTAATTTGAACGACTGCATAAAAATAATCAATTCGCAATTTTTTTCTTTTCTCTCTCGAATACATTGCATATCTTTACCCGCACCTTTTTACCCGCACCCGCACCTTTTTACCCGCACCCGCACCCGCACCTTTTTAACAGCATCCGCACTTTTTTATAGCATCCGCACCTTTTTACCTGCACCCGCACCTTTTTACCTGCACCCGCACCTTTTTACACGAACCCGCACCTTTTTAAACGCAACCGCACCTTTTTACCCGCACCCGCACCGTCTACCCGCGAAACGCGACCCGCGACCATTAGTCAAACTCGGTTCACCCAGGTTGAAGTCCTGGCATCACCGTATGCCTGAGCGCTTCTGGGATATGGAACACAACTTTATAGTATTTTTGAAATGTGCGATGAAAAACTAGGACTGTACGTGTGTTCTATATCCTTTCTGGTTCACCCAGGTTGAAGTCCTGGCATGACCGTATGCCTGAGCGCTTCTGGGATATGGAACACAACTTTATAGTTTACCCAGATCGTCACGGGACTAGTTCCCAGGTTTTCTAAGTGATCGGACCCACGACTTTCAGCGTTAAAAAAAAAAAGAATGAAAAACTCGAATCGGATATTTTTCCTTTGGAAATACTATTTTAACCTTTTAACTTTAAAATAATCAATAATTGGCCAGGGCTTATAGACACTTTCAGATTCCTCGGAGCGCTTTTCGCGGACATCGTGCAAGTCCACTATTCGTCCTCGTGGTTATGGCGAATGCTTTGCTTTGAATCTCGTTAGCATTACCCATATAGCTAAAAACAGCTTTCGAAGTGTGTGTTTGGCTACTAAGATGAGAGGTTTTGGGAGCTTTTTTCTACTTTTAGATCGATGTTTTCGACAGCAACTGCGGCAGGCGTGGGTTTCAGATTTGCCGTAGAGAGCCTTGTTATTGCGCCTCAAACTTATTATTTCTGCTTGGAAATGATCGAGCGGCTCGAGGCCGAGTGATGATAGAATGTATCATTAATTCAGGTTCGAATGTACTTTCACACTTGGGGATTATGACACTTTAGGCCAAACTGGAAACTACAGCCTAGTAGAAACCCCGTGGAGTTGCAACAGAAATCCTGTTGCATCTCTGTGGGATATCGTTTTTTATCTCGGTTGCTAAGAACTATGGGGCGCCGTTTTGGACATTATTACGAACAGTATAAATAGATCCGTAACTTCAAATATTCATGGCAAACTTTTTATTGCGTGTAGTTAGATTACGTTTGTAATGCCAAACGTAAAGAAACATGCTAAACTTTTTGTCGTATAGTTAATTTTCTTGTATAACCATGGCAAACTTAAAACAAACGTGCCATACTAAACTATGACACATTCGGAACACAATACAACTATACGTGGTCTTTCTCAAATATACATGCTAAACTTTTCATTCCGTATGGTATGATGCACCGCGCGCTTCACATGCAAACACACTAGTACCTAGGTCTCGCGCGGCTATCTCTCCTCGTGATCTTTCTTGTTCTGTGGCTGCTTCAAGTTGGCTGATCGTCCAGAGAATTTCAGAGAAGCACTAAGCAACATAGCCCGCCAAGCCAGATTGCTGCTGGCCGGAAATGCCAAGTACGCGTGCAGCAGAAAAACTCACATCAGTTGTAAGCTTTCGTGTAACTATTTGTCCATAGCACTGAGGACTTAACGAAATTGAACCCTGTACAGTACCCTGTAAATCAGGGAACAGCTCCCTCATCTTTGCTCCAAGATCTTCCTCATCCATTGAGTGCAGGAAGAGGGAAGCAGCACACAATCTTTATATACTATAGACCCTATGCATAATTTCTGGTGACTTGTATGTCAACGAGGCTGGTAGGTCCTCTGGAATGTTGAAATTGTAGCGCTCAGGGAGATGTGTGAAATGCACTGAACATATGTTCAGTGAAACAATGCCATTATTTTGCTATGCTATACCAGCCTCGTTGACATGCAAGTCACCAGGACTTATGCAGTCCCTTCTTCGAAGGCGGATGTTTGTATACGTAACAGTTCTAGTCGAGGCTATCCCGCTCAGTCGACAATTAAATGTCGGAAATGAGCGAACTAGCTCTGCAGCTGCTGCTCTAGCCGGTCTTCAGTGGCGTTGTACATGGCTGATTCGTAGTCGTGTTTATTGTGCTGGTACTGCTAATACTGGAACGAAGTGATGGCTCACTAAGCCTCTGCTCGATCGGCAGTACACTCCTATTGCTATAATTACCCAGCAGCAATCTGGCTTGGTGGGCGATGTTGCTTAGTGCTTCTCTGAAATTCTCTGGACGATCAGCCACTTTGATCTTGAAGCAGCCACAGAACAAGAAAGATCACGAGGCGAGATAGCCGCACGAGACTTAGGTACTAGTGTGTTTGCATGTGAAGCGCGCGGTGCATCATACCATACGGAATGAAAAGTTTAGCATGTATATTTGAGAAAGACCACGTATATTTGTATTGTGTTCCGAATGTGTCATAGTTTAGTATAGCACGTTTGTTTTAAGTTTGCCATGGTTATACAAGAAAATTAAGTGTACGAAAAAAAGTTTAGCATGTTTTTTACATTTGGCATTAAAAACGTAATCTAACTACACGCAATAAAAAGTTTGCCATGAATATTTGAAGTTACGGATCTATTTATACTGTTCGTAATACTGTCCAAAACGGCGCCCCATAAAGAACGTCTGGCTCGTAAAAGCGGACCAAGATAGTGAGCTGGGGTCTTCACCGAGTGTTATGACAGTTCCACGTGAGAAATTTAAAATTAGTCGGTAACCGCCAGTTTCATTAAAAGCCTAGTAATGGTCCTCTTTTCTTTCCCTCGTTGGGCGTGCGCACTTAGCACTACAGCTTACCACTTTACATCACATTCTTTACACTTACTAGTGCTACGCGGCAAACATGATTCTATATCATAACTACATATACATATATAATCGCCGTGACCCCATAAAATGCACCAATACCCACGATTGCTCTCATCTGACTTGATAGCTCAGTTGGTAGAGCGCCAGACATGTAACCTGGAGGTCGTTGGGTTCGAGTCCCACTTGGGTCAGAGACTTTTTCTCTTTCCCTCGTAGGGCATGCACACTTAGCACTACAGCTTATGGAATATCTTGACCTAGCTATTAGTTGCGGCACTGAGCCTCCATCCAGTCTATTGACTATCTACTGGCCACCGCCGTCTAAAAGAATGGAATGACATGCACCTATGTTCTTCAGAGATTTGTCATTTCTACTTAAGGTCATCGCTGTTGCCCCGGGTTACCTTCTGATTGCCGGTACGGTGACTTCAACTTTCACGTAGGCACTACTAACTGACCGGCATGCTTATACCTTCATTGACTTGCTTGATTCTGCTGGATTAAATCAGCATATCAATAGCCCTACACTTCGTGGTGGACATACGCTGGATCTGTAATTATTGATCGGCAGGATGACTCTTTTATTCTAGATTCCACTGACGTGCTCATTACTATCTACTCTATGTCAGATCAACCGGGTTAGATACCTTTTTGACAAGAAAACTCTACTACATATCCTAAATTCATTAGTATTTAGCAAGCTTTTTTACTGTTCATCCGTATGGCCTGGCACTATAGCCTCCTCCGCAGGCAACTCCTAATTATAATCATCTGGCTTCGCCGGTTGCCGGATCTAAATAATATTAAGAGTTGCCTGCGGAGGAGGCTAGTCTGGCACCACGAAACAGAATATTCACAAATTACAAAACTTACTCAGAACTTTGCAGACACATCTTACTGAAATCAAAAAAATCGATCACATTTCACCAGTTCTTGGAGAACTTGGTTGGCTCTCAGTCAATGACACGCTAACTTATCGCGACCTTACCTAAGTAATAAACTTGTGAAGCGTTCCGGAATACATTCACGAGTAACTAGACAGACAGATGACATTAACTTAGCTGAATGCAGGACTTCAACTGGTCAACAATCATTCTTTTACCACGCGGCACTGAAAAACCTGGAACAGCCTTCCAGGTTCAGCCAAGAATGTCACTTCGTTGCCGATCTTCAAAAAGGAAAATTTTAAATCTAGTAAATAATGATGCTCGTATAGTATTATAGTACCTTAGTTTAGTCACAAGTCGTAATTTAAATTGTAATTAGATTTTATTAGGTAAGTTGTTAATTTAAGTGTAAATTAGTTCTGAAAAATCCCTTGGGGAGTGGCTAATAAACCATATTTATCACGATTTATCACGAATACGAAGTAACGATAGACTGCGAATTTTCTCGCCCGAAAACAAACATTTCGAGTGGCAGACGCGTCTGCAGACTAATTATGTATTCAAAATCTTGAATTCTTATTGGCTGATAAAGAAAGGGCACGAAATTTCCTGCATTTTGATTGGCTTTGCCATGAAATACTGTTTGTATTGTATTGTATTATCTGGGGTGGTTATCTCGCCATTTGGTGCTGTTATTTGTACCATAGCGTTCTCGCGACCTGAGGCTACAAAATCTCAGCTTTGGCAACGCAGACTTCGTGAAATTGACATTCAAGCTCTCAAAAAGGACATTCTTTAATCGCCTTATACGATGGTATACATACTTCTTCGGGTCCTAGTAAGCCTGCTGATCTCTACAATGACGTTCTCCGCACAATCCTTGACAAGCATGCACTCGAGCAAACCCGCTCAATAACCCTTCGCCCTCGTGCTTCATGGTTCACCGCTGATTACGCGTTGCTAATCGCGAGAAACGGCGTTGTAAACGAACATACCGTGCAACTCATCTTGTCCGTCCACGAGCAGATTTATCGTGACCGTTGCCGCAGATACACTGATTTGCTTTAAGTAGCCAAGACTAACTATTACAGGACTGAGATCAGATGCTGATCAGAATAACCTGTTTCGATTGATAGATGGGATGTTCCATGTAAAATCTGTGCCTCTACTGCCTTCACATGACTAGCCCAAACAGCTTGCTGAGAAGTTTAGCACAAAAAATCGCGAAAATTAATACTCGCGCAAAAAATCAGTAAACGGAGCCCTCGGATCAGGGTTTAAGAGATTAAAGCAATGGCAAAATCGCGAAATTAAATACACTTCTGTTCACTTTTTTCCTGGAATCGCAAAAATTAATACTCGCGAAATACAGCTCCCGAATGTTCACGAAATTAAGTACTCGCGAAAATTAGTAAGAATAAGGTATGTTGGATGATGATTTCCCTGAAATTTTAAAGGAGGGTCTCATATCATGTCCTCCATCAAAAAGTCAATTTTAGATCCTGAGGAATTTTATAACTTTCGGCCAATTACAAACCTTGCCTTCTTATCAAAAGTACTTGAACGGGTAATAGCCAACAATCCCGTGAATAACTTATTGAGAACAATCTTTACCCCAGTCTACACTCAGCCTATCGTGACTTTCACAGCACTGCAACTGCCCTTCTGAGTGTCCAGAATGATATTCTACGGGTTATTAGTGCTCAACACCAAGAAGTTATTCTGGTCTTCCTCGACCTTTCTGCTGCCTTCGACACTACTGACCACAGGAGTGTCTTCAGCAGACTCTAACCAATTTGGGTTCAATGGAACTGTGCCGTGTCCTGGTTCGAATCCTATCTGTGTGATCATGTACAGAAAGTGGTTCGCGGCGTCACCATGTCAGAGGGTCAATTCCTAGTGTAGCGTACCGAGGACATACAATAACTTCACTCAAAGGCTTCCAGATAGAACTAAACTTTATTTCTTCTTGTGTACACTTTCTAATCAATCTAAACGCCTACAATTCCGGAGGCGCATAGCTCGAGGCTCGAGTCATAGCTTACAATATCACAGGTCAGGTAGCGATAACATATAGAACTAAATTATGATTACAAGATTATACAGGTCACGTATCGATGACATATAACTAAGTTATGATAACAAGATTACTACTAATACTTGCGGTAATTACACCATCCCCCCCCCCCCCTTATTGTTCTCGTCCCGAGAACTCTAGCGGTCGTCATAACCGTAGCGGACTGGTGGACGTGTATTTTGCCTTAACCTCGCTGGCCTTTCCCTAGGGGCGTTGCCGGCCTCAGCGGGATCTCGATTCGGAGCGCAATGTACAAACTGGAAACCGTCAACCTCCTTGGCAGGACAGACCACCTCCCCCTGTCGAAAAGGAATGTAGCTAAGTTTGAGACGGTTGTGATGTACAATACTTTCTTTGCCACCCCTTGACCTAATCTTATAGTCGACCCCCCTGCGGTCCACTACCTCATAGGGCCCCACCCAGTTGCTACCGAACTTCCACCCTTTCGGCCTCTTGAGCATGACCGACTGTTTTGGAAAAAACTGTCGCCAGGGGTTTGCCCTTTGGTTTGTCTCGTTCTGTTCCTCTCTTTTGCCTATGGATTTCTCTAGATTTTCTTTAGCGGCCTTTCTAATGTCTTTAAAGACAGATCGCATGGACTGTAAGTACTCTCTGTGTGATGCTGGGTTTGATAGAGGCATGCCGACCTCCAACTCGAAGGGCAGGCGCGGAGGGCGGCCGAATACTACCTCGTATGGAGATACGCCTAATGTTTCTTGCCGGCCGGTGTTATATGCGAAGACTGCACTATCAATCCATAAGTCCCAATCATCCCTGCGGCTGGAGACGAAAGAGGAGAGCATTTTTTGAAGTGTTCTATTTTGCCGTTCCGTTTGACCGTCGCATTGTGGACGATAGGCAGTTGTTCGTGTTTTAGCGATTCCCATTGCATCGCAGATTTGGTGCATGAGAGCGCTCTCAAAATTTCGCCCTTGATCTGAGTGTAACACGGCCGGAGGTCCGAACCTGGAGAACACCCGGTTTACCAGTAGCGGCGCGACTGTACTAGCTTTCTGGTCTTTGGTAGGGAACGCCTCGCACCATTTGGTGTAGTGGTCAACTACTACTAAGAGATGCTTATGGCCTCGGCTATTTTCGGGTATGGGGCCCATGTAGTCCATGGCCCAGAAAGTGAACGGTTCCCCCACACTAATGTTTCCTACGGGAGCGCTATTTGACCGGCCGGGTGGTGTGTTCTGGTTGCAGGTTGGACAGCTTTTTACGAAACGTTCGACTGCCGTGCGTATTCCGGGCCAGTAAAATCGCTTACGGATTCTTTCCTCCGTGCGACCGATCCCCTGATGGCCGGAAAAGAGGCTGCTGTGAACGGCCGTGAGCACCGTCTCTTGTAGGGCTTCAGGTACCACAATTACATAATTGGGATGTGGCTGTCGGCTTCCGATAGACCTAACTAGCAGTCCGTCGCGTATGAAAAGCTGATCATAATGTTTGAGCAACGTTTTATTGACGTTTCCCAATTCTGCTGGACTAGGTTTTCTAATGCCGCTCTGTTTTAATGCAATAATTTTGGACAGCTGCGGATCGTTCTGCTGAGCGTCTTTGAGGTTAATTGTAGGGTTTAGCATTGTGGCGCACGAGTCATTAGTTGCGTCGGGAGTGTCGTTCCTAGTTTGGATGGCCGGTTGCTGTTGCGTGTTGTTGTTTCCCGCAGTCGCGTCGCTATTAGAGAGCTTAAGCAACGACGACGGGGACGGCAGTGACGACGGGACGTAGAAAAGTGTTTTCTCCCGAAATACGATGTTTACTATTTCCTTCGTTCGCCTTTAATTACTTTTAACATCCATTTCTTCGAAAAATATGATAAGCATAGAGTTCCGTTCACGCCGTTCGCGTTCTCTTGTTAACGTAGACCATAGTTAATAGAGTGGAATGGTTATGAAACCCGGCAAACTTCAAAGGGGCTAACAAAGGCGCTGCAATTTATGTTGGAAGAGGGCAAGACAAAAGATTGTGCAGGGTCATAGTTCATTAGCGTCCCCTGAACGACTGAACTCTCACGTTTCTATTGGCTGATTGATTAACACATTGGAATTTCTATTGTGTTTTGTGCAGGGTAGTGGTTGAAAAAAGCTAACAAAGACATATAACAAAGAAGGTCGCTGGGTTTCATAACCATTCCACTCTATTAACTATGCGTAGACTATGGAGTTTTCACGTTGTGTTTTTGCAGACAACGGTTGAAATGTAGTTGACTGCGTGCATTGTCATGTGCAGTTATTGTATTTTGTAATTAAGTCTATTGTGTTATGCCGTCGTCCTAGACGTTGCCGTCGTCGTTGCTTAAGCTCTCTAATATCATTGTTGTGGTTGTCATGTTGTGGGGACGAACTCCGCTGTAGTGTGATAATGGCCTTACGACCACTTGACAAATTGATCGTCCGTTTAGTGATTGTGTTACTAGGTTCAGAGTGTACAGTCGATTGTATTTGGTTAGTCATGGTGTCACGACTACTAGTGCTACAGACGGCAGTGTCGGAGGAGGATGGTGTGAACCTGGATAAGGCGTCTACATTGTTGTGGAGCCGACCGGGCCTGTGTTCTACAGTAAATTCGAATTCCTGTATGTCCATGATCCAACGCGCGGACGGCCTTTGGGCTCCATACTGTATAACCAACGGAGAGTGTGATGATCTGTCACTACACGGAAATGACGTCCTAAGAGATACACTCTGAAATGTTGAGTGCCAAAAACAATGGCATAAGCCTCTTTTTCTGTGGCCGAAAACTTCCTTTCTCTAGGCGATAGTAATTTAGAAGCGTAGCAGACCACTCGTTCTGAACCATCGTCTTCGATTTGAGAGAGAATGGCCCCTATCCCGAGATCTGAGGCGTCCGTTTGGAGGATAAACTCGCGATTCCAACTGGGGTAGCAAAGGATAGGTGCAGAGCAGAGCAGCGACTTTAATCGCGTGAAAGCATTTTCGCATTCATCCGTCCAATCAAACCGTACACTCTCAATGCGTACCTAGGGATGCATTTGCGGTAATACCCCGTGAGCCCTAGTAGGCTCCTAACTTCCTTAACGGTTTTGGGGGATGGTACTGATCGTTGACTACGGATATTTTAGCCGGATCGGGCCGAATTCCTGATTGCGAGACTACGTGGCCTAAATAGTGGACTTCGCGAGCCGCGAATTTGCATTTTGACAATCTAACTCGGAGGTTGTGTTCCCTGAGTCGGCCAAGAACGGTTTGAATTCGGTTGCAGTGTTCAGTGAAGTCCCGACCGAAAACGATCACGTCATCTAGATAACACAAACACGTTGTGTATGTTAATCCGGACAAAACAATTTCCATGGTCTTCTGGAAAGTTTGGCTAGCCGTAGAGAGACCAAAAGGCATTCTATTAAATTCATACAGAGAATCATTTGTCACAAACGCGGTTTTGTGCTTATCCTTCTCGCAAACGTCGAGCTGCCAGTACCCTTGGCGCAAATCTAGTATGTCGAGTCTCCTAGAGATTCAAAGATGTCGTCTATTCTCGGAAGTGGGTGAGCGTGGCCCACTGTCAAGGCGTTGAGTTTTCTGAAGTCGATGCAAAAACGCATTTCACCCGATTTGTTTTTAAGGAGAATTATCGGGCTCGACCAGGCGCGGGTGCTAGGCCGAATTATGCCTTGTTCTAACATGTCTGTGATTTGTCTTCGTGCTTCCTCTCTGTGAGCGTAAGGTAGCCGCCTAGGTCGCTGTTTGATGGTTGCGCTATTACCGGTGTCAATTGTGTGCGTATACGCTGTACAGTGCCCTAGACGTTCTTCGAAAACGTCTGAAAATTCGAATAAAAGTTTCAACACGCTTTCCTTGTCGCTTTGAGGTAGTGATGGATCTAAACCCGGCTCGACTTTTCCTTTAAAGGCGTCAAACGTTTCCTGACGGATAGCCGCTGAAATGTCGGAATTTGCTTCGGAAGTTTTTGTGCAAGACTCTACCAAAGGACAAAATTCCCCCAACTTATCCCACCGCTGCCACCAGTTTTGTAGCGTACCGAGGACATACAATAACTTCACTCAAAGGCTTCCAGATAGAACTAAACTTTATTTCTCCTTGTGTACACTTTCTAATCAATCTAAACGCCTACATTTCCGGAGGCGCATAGCTCGAGGCTTAGTCATAGCTTACAATATTACAGGCCAGGCCGTAGCGATAACATAGAACTAAATTATGATAACAAGATTATACAGGTCACGTATCGATAACATAGAACTATAAGTTATGATAACAAGATTATACTAATACTTGCGGTCATTACACTAGTTTCGGGCGTCCCACAGGAGCGCATTATAAATTTTAAGATAATATTTATTATTACTTACTTTTAAAGCTATAAATGGGCTTGCACCGAGCTATATCTCAGAACTTCTTCAACCATATCGCCCTCAGCGTGCTCTTCGTTCTGCTTCTCAAGACTGCAATTGGTCACTATGGCGACCCTGCATTTTCAGTGGTCGCACCCAAGTTGTGGAATGCTCTTCCGCCTCTAGTAAGTTACGTCTCCGAGACTCATCCCACACACACTCCTACTACATTCATATATTCTCTGCACTTAACGCTCAACTGACATGTTGATTTCTATGGGGGAGGAAAACCGGAGAAAACCTCTTAGATAATGGGTCATAGAATCAACAAACTCAATTCACATATGACGCCGTCCCCCTCACGATAAAAAAATGAACGGTTCCTTAGTGACGAGCAGTTTTCCGCGCTCCATGTGTACTCATAAAGAGAGATGGAGCGGGTTCTATGGTTTCTGCTTCTGCTTAATTAATTGATAAAACAAATCCGCATCATCATCAGTTATAAATAATATAACAATAAAAAATAAATATAAAATATCCAAAGATAGAGTAACAAAATATACATCAACATAATAAAACTAAGACTAAATAAAACTAATCAAGCAAACCATTCACCAGATACAATAAGATGGTCCTGGGTCTGGTTGTTCAAAGGGTGGATAACGATATCCGGTGGATAAATCCCTACCAGAGGATAAAATAAGCTAGTTTGGTTAATACTTATCCACTGGATAGGGATTTACCCGCTGGATAGCGTTATCCACCCTTTGAACAACTTATTTTGATCTGATATATCAACAGTGGAATTCCATGGTAAGAAACTATAGGACATGATATAGAGTGGTTGACTCTCAGGAGAGAGAGACCCTACTAGCAACGAATGGTAGTTCCTGTACAACTCACAATCTCCGTATAAACAAGAGTTCTTATATCATTCACCTTTTATTTAAAGTGTATATAAATTAAAACTTACGTTGATCTCATTTGAAAGCCCTTTCGAATTGTTCCGTATGTCAATAACTCATCTCGTTGTAGAGATATTCATTTTTACTCGGGCCAGGCCTTTGGCCAGCACGAGTCAGAGATTTTATTTTTTGTTTCGAGTTGGCTCAACACGTGACAGGATCAACCAATCAGATTCGATATCGTTCGAGACACTGCAGGACACTGCGGGTCACTTAATGTATTTACATAACTTAACTCGCAGTGAAAACAAGATGGCGAAGACCCGGGAGAGATATTAAAACTCCGGCGGAGAGGAAATTTCTCTCAAATTTGGAGTCTCATCTCTCAAATGTAAACAGCTTAATGTTTTATTTATTTAACTTCATTTGTGGGAAAGTCTTCCAACATGCAGGCTCAGGATATTTCAACTGGCGCCCTTGTCGGAGCCGAAGGACGTTTTTTACCCAGAGATTTATTCGACACGACGAAAACCACACGAGTGGCCAAAACGCGAGCGAAGTTTTGCTGAAACCAAAGGTTTCTTAGATGGAAATGGCAAGATGGAGGACTTTGGATAAAAATGTCTTACATTTACGAAAGGATTAGGGATTAGATGGCGCTCCTAAACGCACGTGGCCTGACGTGGTGAAATAACTGACATTTGTAAGTAAAACACACAAAACTTACCAGATTGCATTGTTGTTATTTGATATTCGTTTCTGTTAAAGTAATGGCATCACATATAGCAGTAAATGGCCCGATTCCTTAGTTGTTCCAGGACAGCGTCGGCAGTTTCACACGGTCATGATCACTTCATGACATGAATAAGAATTCGGGAACGGCGACCCCAGTGATCGAAAAAAAAATAGTGGAAATCACATGTTTCGTTATAAATTTCAGCCTCCTTCAAAATGTAGAAAATGAACACTAGCACTAGTATTTGAAAAGTCACCACTCTACTCGAAAAGAAAACTGCATGCAGATCTAGATAGATGACTTTATTACACATTTAGAACGACACACACTAAATATTCACAAGGGATATAGCTATTAGCTAAAGGAAAAGTTACATGTACATGTATGCTACAATTGGACAGTGCTTGGACAGTGAAGTTAGAAATAATATTATCAGTCCATGAATCCTACTGAAAAGCATTGATTTCTAAAAATATTGAAAAGTATGGGTTGGTATTAAAACCCTGCTAAAAATAATTGTTTCTAAAATACAAAACAAATATCTCAATTACTATTGTAATATTTTTGAGTAAGTTAAGTTTAGAGAAAGTGTTATCAATGATGTGAAGTTTATGTATTGTAATTACGGGGTTTTGCAGGAAACAGTCATGTGTTGGTATAATACATTGTTAACGAATGAATTGAGCTTGTGATCTCCATGGGAAAGACGTTGCCATGGATGCTGGATGGCAAGCTATCTTTAAAAAACGCTGTGTTAGAAAAAACGACAATCGATCGGAGGTGGAAAATAGCATTTACAAACAGGTTTTGCTAATAACACTACCGATCTCGTACAAGTGCCTTTAAATATACGAATTAAGATTTGTTGTTTACATCTATCCCGATTACAACCACGTGATTACGTTCGTGCAAAAGATCCATTCCATTAAAGTATCACGAGCATCTGTAGTGAATCTATTATCCGGCTCCCCTAGTACAAACCATGTATGACACAAAAATATGCTAGAACTCCATGAACTACATGTATTCACCTATGCCTAGGTGCCGCTAAAGTTAAGGCCACTCAGGGCCTCTTGTTTAACATAAAACTGCTTAAAAAGTGTCCGCTGTCCGTCTTTGGAGTGGAGTCCGCCTTAAACTGCCTATAGCCCTTCTGGCAATTTTTATAGCTATGAACCTTCGAAATATTTTGGATACTTCTGTGAAGAAAGTTTTGGTTTTACAGAGAATACACAATGTTCTACGCTTGTTGGAAATCGTGAAAATTTGACCTTTTCTGACTCATGACCGCGTAAGTAAAAGCCTGGGTCGATACCTGCATAAACGTCGTTCATTAATGCATTATTCTCCATGGCGCCTTTCTATCACAACAACATCGATGCATAGAAAATATACACAGTTTGTGAGTTGTTAGACAAGAAAAAAGTATTTCTTCAAATGATTGCAAAGCCGAATTAATTATATGACGTATATACAGGAATCGACCCAGGCTTTTACTTACGCGGTCATGGGCCAGGAAAGGTCAAATTTACACGATTTCCAACAAGCGTAGAACATAAAGGATTCACTAAAACCGAAACTTTCTTTACAAAAGTACTCAAAACTTTTCGGAGATTCATAGCTAGAAAAATTGCAGAAAAGGTTATAGGCACTTTAAAGAGAGATTAGTTATAATCAAACTGCTGCAATATACAGAAGGACCAACCAACTATGTTCGTCTTAGAGTGGTGTCCGTCTTAGAGTGGCGTTCGTCTTAGAGTGGTGTCCGTCTTATAGGGGTGTCCGTCTTAGAGGGATGTTCGTCTTAGAGGGGTGTCCGTCTTAGAGTGGTGTCCGTCTTAGAGTGGTGTTCGTCTTAGAGTGGTGTTCGTCTTAGAGTGGTGTCCGTCTTAGAGTGGTGTCCGTCGTAGAGTGGTGTCCATCTTGGAATGGCGTCCGCCAGTCATGGGAGTGATAGTGTCCGTCTTAGAGGGGTGTTCGTCTTAGGGTGGTGTCCGTCTTGGAATGGTGTCCGCCAGTCATGGGAATGATAGTGTCCGTCTTAGAGGGGTGTTCGTCTTAGGATGGTGTCCGTCTTGGAATGGTGTCCGCCAGTCATGGGAGTGGTAGCGTCCGTCTTAGAGTGGTAACGTCCGTCTTAGAGTGGTGTCCGGCTTGAAGAGGTGTCCGTTTAGAGCGTTTCCCGTCTTGGAGTGGTGTCCGTCTCGGAGAGAGTTGACTGTATATAATATAGAAAGAGTAATGCACATGTTGTATCTTTACCATTCGATCGTTTTAATTTCGAGTTGATTCTGGAGGAAAAACAGCGCCTGTAAAAACAAGTGAACTTTTTATACCACAACTCGTACGTGGGAAATACAAATAAAGCTACTGTTGCGTTAGTTCGATGAAATACAGCTTGTGTTGTGTTGCATTTCTCCTCGCTGCTTTTAGAGGAAAACACAGATCTTTATCAGTCTATTCTGGGACATATTTTGAACATGAAATCTAAGTAACATGACAGTTTGCTCTGTATGCATGGAAACTTTGCAAACATTTTAGTACGTATCTCTCTTGAACCATCCATCTGATTTGTCCCGATAGATAGAGAAAAACCCCGAGGATCGGTTCCGGTTCGTCGGTGTCTGTGAGATTAAAAATAATTAAATAACTGATTACAACTCTTCTACAGTTCTATCTAGATGTTCTGTGGCGCAATTTTGGCTCCGTGGTTCTATCAGAGAACTCAAACTGATAAAAGTGCCTTCGAGCAATCGTGAATGTTCCTTGATTACGTTGGAGCGACGAAGTATGGGGTCTAGATAATTTAACTGGAGGGATTTGAGGCAATTGTGAGACTGAGGTCCCGCTTGATAAAGAACAAAATTAAATTGACGAAGTATGGGGTCTCTAAAATTTTATTGAAGGATTTGTAAAGGTTTAGAGCACAAACATATTGAAATGTAAAACGACTGCTACAAAAACTAACGTTTTTCCGTTCAGTGTCGAATAACACGTACGTGAAATGACTCAAACTGAAAAACCGATCTTTCACTGTAAGCATGACAGACATAATCCTATCCGATACTATAGATAACACTGAACAAAAGACGGTCGGAATGGCAGTAAATGTGCTTTTTAAAACTCTAAGTAGGCGACTGATGGTTGGGAGACAGAAATGAACACTGAAATAGAATAGACCAATCCAAGGTAGCCTGCGTGGCAAGCGTTTCTGTGTTTTTTTCTCGGGTCTTTCGCTTTTTTGGCTGCGCGGCGAGAATAGGGCGAGCGAAAAACCCGAAAAAACCCACAGAAACGCTTGCTACGCAGGCTAAATCCAAAGTAATTTCCACCATCTTGTAGGAGGTGCAAACATGGCTCGAAATTTCCGTAAAATCGAATTTCTGAAATATTCACTGTCTTCAAACTTAAGATACCAGGTATAAAAGAATAACTGATCAAAATTTGAGGGATGTAGCTGTGCTGGAAAGCGTGCAATCGTGTAATCACTTTTCCATGTATACATTTGTCTGTAACAAACGAGACGTTCAGTCAAGTCCGCGGGAAAATTTACAGACAGTTTCTCAAAAGGAAAACTATAAAGATAACACCCTGAGAAAGAACAGAAATACCTTGCAAATACCCTGACTGAACGCTTTCGATCAAGGATGGCAAATTAAGATTAAAATGGATTACAGAAGCTTATTCTAGAAATCGGTTTTCAGTGAATCCATTTCAGGTTGCTATAAATGGGTCAAATTTCTGAGATTTAAATTTCTCTTAAAAGCAGTATTTTTCATCCACTCGAATCTTTACAATCCTTCGTCAAATTTATCTCAAATGGTCTCCAGTATACCTGGAAAGCATTATCTGCTAATCTGAGTAGTATTTTTATCTTTCGCCATGAGAAAGTTTATCATTTAGGCCCGGGTTAACAGTGCCTCGTTTATACTATATTTAGTATTGTATATTGGTTTACAACTATAGATTCGGTTTAAAGTAAGATATTTTAGCATAAGTTCTACTGCATGAAGTGTTGTAAATTTGGTTTGAAGTAAAACGCTTTGACATTAACTTCTATCCATTTTTCATAAATTCATTTATAATAAGCCTGATGTATTGATGACGTATTATACCTATGTTACCAGAATCCTTTGCGCTGATTCTTTTGTTATCCTAACTTTAGACCATTGTCTTGGTATTCTCAGAGGAGTTTTAATGTTTGAATTAGAAAAATAATTCTGCCATCGAATTCTTATCAGATACGTCATCATCCATAAAGCCTATTTGTAGTTATTTGTGAGGCTTGAATCGAAGAAAGATGATTTTGCTTTTGACTTTGCTAAATGTCAAAAGTGAAATTTCCGCCGTTCTACTTTCTTGCAAGAAAAAAGCGCTATCGTATTTTTTGGTTTCCTTCAGTCGGCATTGCATGATCTTAAAAAGACCTAGATGTTGTTTGATTGAGTTCTTGTAAAAATATTATTATCAACATATTGAAATTGTGTCTGCATGGTATATTGCGAAAACTTCTGATTTCCTGCCACAATGTTTTGAAAACGAATCGTGATCAACGCCTTTTTCCAATACTAAAAACTGAAATTATTATTGAGACCGAAAAACGTACGAGTTTGAGTCTTGAATCCTATGGGCTAGCGGAGTATCATAAGACAGCACTAAATAGAAAACATAATTACGGGAGCTTCCTAAGAACGCGCGATTACATTGGCTGCTCAGCGTGCTTGATTTTCCGTTATAATATAGATACGATAGTACGCGCGCTCTGATTGGCTAAAAAGCCATGTTTTATCAGAGTATATAACATGGTTTACCGTGTTTTATTGTTTTCAACTGGCGGTTTCCTTTCATCGCGCGTGTAAATCTATATTATAAAACTCGCCTTCGGCTTGTGCTTTAACATTTCTCTCATGTTCTCAAATGCCCATCGTGTTTTATGATAGTATAAAACATGGCTAAGGCTTCTTTATTTGTTAAATAATGCACGCTCGAGAATTTCTTTCCGCGCAGATTGATTTTTATATTATAAAACAAATAGATGGTTCTCCTATGTCCTGTAATAAAATAATGCACTTTCGAGGTATTGAAAAGCTGCCAAATACACTCGCGTTCCGCTCGTGCATCCGCAGTTTTTGTTTTTGACTAGAACATGGGGAACCACTTTCATTTGTTAATAGAAACACGAGTGGGAGTTTGGGAGAATACGAGCCTGAAGGGGTAAGGGAAGATGGAAAAATATATTATATTTCCTTCATCAAATAAAGGAATAAAAGCACAGAAAACCGCTCATTTAATTTGATCATCAAAACGTAAATGCTCCCAAATAGCTCAAGCGCGCGCTCAACTTTCTATGTTTCTATAGAGTTCTAGAAACACGTCTTTCAGCCAATCCGAGCGTGTCCCATCACCGCCTCACTGGATAGCTCAGTTGGTAGAGCACGGTCTATAGTGCGGGAGGTCGGAGATTCGAATCCCGGCCGCGTCTTTGGGCAGGGACGTTTATGAAACCGTTGGCCTTGTCTCCTTCTACTTCTAATCAGTATTTGAAGGGGACGTGAAATAACCTGTTGTACCACTCGAAAAAGAGCAGGGGATTGTCACCCGGTACAGCAGCCTGGCCATTGCACTAACCACACACTCAACATTGTAAACTGCGTGCCAGCCATTGGCGCCGTAATAGCAGTCCGGGATGTCAATAATGCGGGTATCAGCGGCCATCCCGAGGGGGCGGCCCCCGGGCACCCAGGGGCATTTGTCACAGCAGCCATGACAAATACATGCTAAAACCCCTCGGGTGGAGCAGAAAATTGTGACAAACACCCCAACCCCTGGGGCAACCTGGGCAACATATTATAAATATTATAAGCTAAACGTTTTAGAAGTGTCAAAAATCCAGGAATGGGCTCCTGAAAAATCTTAATAGTTTTATACAAATATTATCCTTTATTTCTTTGTTCTGTCTTCCGACAGTGGATGGCTTAATTTAATATCTTAATTTGAATGATAATGATATGACTTACTTCAAGGACAAAGAAACCGAAGAACGTCGATCGACCGAGCGAGTCCTGTGGCGAAAACCGCTGAACGTTGAGACAGCAGATTACGTGCAAACCCCGGGGACGTAATTTTGACGAAAACACAAAAGCGCTCTAATGCCCCGCGTGTGGGGCATGTTTTTGCTACAAATCCCCTACTAAGCCCCTGGGTTGCCCGTGGGTTGCCCGGGGGCCGCCCCCTCGGGATGGCCGCTGATACCCGCATAATATGTAAAGCGCCATGAGACTGTGGTATATGGCACTATATAAATATGGCCTAGTATTATTATTATCTATATCGAAACTATATATTAGTTCAACATTGCTAAGGTATAAAGTCAAGCCTATAAGCGGAGACTGATCCATGTAGATAATGTTTCGCTTTCAAAAAGGTCATAATATAAATCAGGATGAAAATTATTAATTTCATGACAAGTAACCTCGTTACATAGCACCATTACTAGTAACCTCGTTACATAGCACCATTACTAGTAACCTCGTTACATATATTCAATCCAAGTTTCCCAAGATTTGGTAAACTAAACATAAAAGAGGTCCAACCAGGATACGAACCCATGATATCAAAGATCCTACGCGGACTACATGATCACTCGGCCATCACACACGCGTACACGCGTGTGAAGTCACTATACGCAGTCATATTAAGAGCGTGTCCGATTGACCGTATTCCGGAATAAGAAAAGATGGAATAACTTGGTTCAGGCATAGCTACCGTACAAACGATTGCTGACATTCAGGATACATTTAGTATTCCAGTGCCTAAAACGTCCCGATATAAGTGATTTGTAGTGATCATATAAACTAATTGCGATTTTCAGACGCCGATACCGAATTATATTGCCGACCTGTTGGGAGAAAATATATTTCGTATTGGGCGGAGTCGCGCAGCAATTAGTTTTGTATCGCGATTCAACAGTTAAGTCGGGAATTGTTAAAAGAAAGAAGAGAATGAAGCACCAAACTTATGCTGATCGTAATTTCAATTCTCAAAAGGCACCTAGTATATCTATGGCAACGGTTTCACGGCTTGAGTGGAGAAAACTTTCGCGACGTGTTTTGAAATCTCTTCAAAAATTGTGAAAATTGTACTTTTAGCGGATAAGAGTGTTAGATCCTTTAGGATTGAATAATTGTTATCTTGTAATTTACAGTGTTTCGAAGGTGAAATTGTAGAAATCTTGCTGTTGAACAAACGACTTTTGAACTTGACCTGGAACCCATGTAACTGCAAGGGCTCGCGCAAGAGCCAATCAGAGGCTGGTATTCTGAGACGCCAATACCATGTTATATTGGCGTCTCAAAATTAAACAAAATGATCAGTGAATCGTGTTCTTATTCCAGAATACGGTCAATCGAACGCACCCTAAATGTAATAGCGAATTATGTGCGACAGTTGCTGGTCTACCGCGTCACATTCATGCAGGGTAAAATCTGACACAGAATCGTACTTTACGTCGAGCCAGTTGGCGAGCGGGCGGGCATGCACGCGATGTGATTTTATTTACTTGCATGGGTTATTATTCCCCCTGTTTCCTTTTTCTTCCTTTTTGATTTTCCATTATTATATGTGCACAGAGCTAGAGCTGCGGTAAAAATCCCAATGCCTTTCAGTCTCTGATTTCTGATTACAGATTTCCTACATTGTGCGTATACAAACAAAATCCGCTAAGTTTTGAAAACTCCGAAATACAACAAGTAAAGGTAATAAAAACTTGAAACTGATTTGACATTGATTTTAGTTTGCATTCTAACTTAATTTAAGAATATTCACGAAGTTCCGTCAGTATTTGTAGCTCACTCAGTTCTAAACCCATTGTAGCAGCATGAATAGAGCTTTCCCACGCGGCGGCCATCTTGGAATAAACCTATTGTTAATGCTTACCCAGCCTCGGTTGAACACGTTTGAGACCGAGGCTGGGTAAGCATTAACAATAGGTTTATTCCAAGATGGCCGCCGCGTGGGAAAGGTCTATAGACCTTTCCAGCATTCGATCGAACAATGGTAAGTTGAGATTGGGCCTGGGTAGACAAAAATACAGTAAATGTATGAAAATGTCTACTCCAATCTCGACTTGGCGCCATTGTTCGTGGGCTTTGGAATGTGGAAAAGGTCTATTGATTAATGCAGTCGTCATCGTTTACCAATAGTTTTTTTTGCGTCTTGGTATAACCCCATCGGCGCGCTTTCAAAAGTTACGTTTTTCAGTTGAAACGGTACGGATAGTACTTCGGTGATCGCGTTTACAAAGGAAGCTATGCAACAAACTCTTTTTACCAATGCTGTACATAATATATTCCGATTACAAGTCTTTGAATGACTGGGGCCAGAGGTCCTCGCTAAGTTTAATGATCCGCATCTCGCGCGGCCGGCACTCGCTGATCGTTATGTGAGTAAACTTAGCGGAAAGGACCTAAGGCTAGTCTTTGGGCGAAGGATGCCGATTGTATTGCCTCAGGATAAATCAGTTCAGTGGACATACATTAAATTTAAACCCAAAGCACAGCCTCGGAGGATTAAGGGAGAAGAGATTTCTTTATATATCAAGGGGAATCTTTATGATTATTTTAGGGTATTTTTGCATTGCTGTTTTAAGTCTTAGTACGCAATATTGCCTAAGCCAATCTGTCCATTGGTTTCCCATCTTTAGAGCTCATATAGTGTGGCGTATTGTTGTTTTTATTGCCCCAGAAAGCATCACTGCTTTCTTATTCATTATAACTATAAATTATTTGTTTCTTGTTTAAAAATGTTTTAAAGCGTTCAATGTGTTATGAATGAACTCCACTTTTCTTACCTTTACTATAATAAAACAACAATAACAAAAACATCCCTAAATTTGTATTTCAAACGAATATTGTATTTATCATTTATTTCTTGACTTGGTCATTGAAGTGTCCCTTCAAACTATACCACCTGGGATAGTTAATTACAAACGCCACTTTGTTAATTTGAATCCTTAAAGGTTTTCCGAAAGGAAACAGTGGAAACGCAACAGGCTCCAAGTTAGTTTACGTAACTAAGAACGGGGTGGTATCATAATGAATATTTTCGCCCACTATGTCAGTCAGTTTTATCACTAATGATATGTGAATGCATAGAAAGTGTTCTTTGGTTTCAATAGAAATTAATGCATTCAAAGCTCTTTGTGTCTGAAGTGCCCCCTACTGAAAAAAATGAAGGTAATAACAATTATATTCTGGCCACAGAGACCAACAGTAGGTTTTATCTATTTTTAAAAGAAACGTTCGGAAATGTATTATTTTAAATCCTTCCCTACACAATGTTTCAGAAACCTTTATTTTTACAATGTAATTTTTTATTTTATTACCTCAGACCCCATGCAGGGGAGTTTCTCAAACAAATTTCCTTCTAGGAAGTGTTTTTATTGCAAAAGTTTCCTCCGCGTGGTAATTTTGCTTCAAAGGAAAGCTTCAGACGTTTAGGAAATATTATTATTGTACCGACACTCGCTCATCCTCTAGCCGGTCATTACTCGCTCATCCTCTAGCCGGTCAGTTACTTTTCTCGAATAATGTTCATTCTCTGAAAAAGCGGATACGTTTTTAACAAGCGTAAACGTTTTTAACAAGGGAACGATGATTATTCGATTTTGCATTATTTTGTCAAGGTGTGTTTTGGCTCCATCGGACAACTGAACACAGCTACAATGCTGAATAAATTGCTAAATGAAAATGAATATGAATATGAATCTATGAATAATATAGGGCACAGAGATATCATTCGAGTGCTCGCCGGCGAACTACATTTTCACATAGTATGTTATATCTTTCTCTATCATGCCTTTATGAAAATAACGATTTAACAGAGTGCGAAAACGAATACGCGAATCTCTTTACATAGCTTTTCAAAATTACGTTATCAACGCAATGAAATTTTAATTAAAATTCCTTTTTCTGATGATGAGACGCACTTTGTAAATTGTTGAGTTTTTATCTGTTCCCGCCATGTCCACATAGATAACATTTTGACATATAACATAGTCTCTTTTTTTCTCTTTTCACCTCCGTTCTGGGTGCTATTACCTTTTGTATAGTGTTGTATATGTATTCCTGGGTTAGTTCCCTCGATGATAAGCTTAGGGAACAAGCTCGGCAAATCTGTCTCTTTGAATAAATAAAATATTCAACTCAAGGTAAAAATAAATCGCTTTTACAGAACAAAAATCTCCAAGCAGGGGATTCAACATGCGAGACCCCCGGGGGTGGGGACGACATTTGCCAAAAAAGTAGCTAAAAAACCTGTATTATCATGATACTTTTTTCCAAAATTTACCCCGATTCCAGTTTCCATAACACTTTACAAATCACCACGGATTACCACGTAATGTTACTTCATAAACGGACCTGGTTTGACAAGCTCCAACCTGGGCAATACGCACTGATCCCTAATACTGCATGACGTCTGAGTGCTGCTATATTTTTTTTTCATTAACTTCTCAAAAGAAAGTACTGCATTAAATAGTTTGATCGTGTAATTAATTCCGACATTGGAATGTAATGAGTTTTAGCATCCTCAGTGACCCAGGGGGACACCCAGGGGTATTACTAAAGCCCGACGTATACGGCATTTTGGACACGGCACTGCGATATATTTGGTACCCGGCATCCCTTATTTTCGTCGTGTAAATCGAAATGTTCCTGGTACGCGTGCCTGAATATCTCGGGATTCAGAGGTACGTCTATTTGGAGTGCCGTGCCCGAGTTAGGAGTGCTTGTTTTGTAGACCGCGAGCTTAAGTCTTCCGCTCGAGTTTTCTCGCTCCCAGATATAGGTATATGCGGCAGTCATCCTAGAAGCGGCAAAAGGAGTGGGCGTTGGACCATGTGATTACCATTATTGTACTGATAGAACATTGAAAACAAAATTAATTGTTAACTGAAATGTAATAACTTGTGCGCTATGATAGTGGAATGCACTTTCATTGCTTTTGATTTTGGTAGCATATCTTTTTACCACTTATGATTTAAAAAAAATACGTATTCCTTTCAGTTATAGCATGCACTTATCTCTGCCTTAATAATTCAATTCCTAATGAAAAGCAACAAGAGCGTGCTAATGGCCTCTCATAGCATTACTACTAGTACAGGGACGGACGTAGAGTATGAATACATGTTGGCCAGAGAGCGTATTGAATCCAGCACTTCAATAAGTGATCTTAATGGTCTTAATGTCATTGTGTCGATTGGTGTCTCTTAATTGCAATCTCCAACCACCATGCTTGATTGAAATGATATGTAATATTTTCATTGAAGACTTCGTCAATACACAGTTTGTTGGTCATTTTTGCATATTTGCTTTTATTTTAACCATCCCACATGTGTGCGCGAGGTTCGTCAGTTCATATGAAAATCACTCAAATGACTGTGTCCGGCCCGGACTGCGAATACAATACCTCTGACCGTGACACAGCCCATTTAAGAGTTCCGTCACCGTCATTAAGCGGCGGTTAGATGGCATAATGCATAAGTGAGTACATTGTGCATTTAATATACTAGCAGTCTGTCAATCTGAAAGAACGACATTTAATTAGATCCGTAAACGTTACTGAGAGCGCGTTTTGGGGGGACATTATTCATTCCGAAAAGGAATCCACCAAAAGAAACCTAATGTTATTTATATCATTAGCAAACATAACAATTAATTGCCAAAGGATGTACTAAAAGTAACGACTACTTTCTACATTTAAGAGGATGAATATCTGCGCTACAGGATTCGAATTAGTTTGATTTCGGAAATCCGGGAGAAGTCGCAAAACGCGTCCGGTGAGAGAGACCTAGCGAGGGATTTTGAACGGGATAAACAGATTTATCTCGATCCAAAGACTCAGCTTTTGAAGGTAGCAGAAACAGCAACTTTGTTGTTTCAAAAAAATTATACATCAATCAGTAATAGTTGCAGAAAATTTTGAAAAAAAAGTAATTTTAATAACTTTTTATGGTAAAAAGAAATTATTGCAAGATTATAAACTATAACAAGGAACATTGAAAGAGACGATACTGTCTACCGTAAAAACTTTCAAGAGAGTAATTTAATTTCAGAGAAAGCGCTATCCTAAAACTGACTGACTATTAAAGTGAATTCTACAACTTAATACGACATACAATCAGTCTGAGCTATATATAATACAGCAAAATTATGAAACTCAATACCGAAGGCACTAAAAAGTTCAACGTATTCTAAAGAGCGCTTTCAATAAAATATATGGTATGTGTCGAGTAAATTTAACAGCAACGAATTATGCCGGGAATCCGTTTGATTACGACATTAAATGCGTATTACATCTGCACAAATTTATAAGACAAAAATGTTATGAAGCGCTGTAAATGTCCAAGCAATCCAGCAGGCGAACATCACGAAAACTAGAAAAAAGCCGAGTCAAAACATTGTCCTCATTAACTGAAAAACTATATTGCATAAAATCATCAAAGTTCGGTTTTGGCAGTGGTAGCACTCTAGTATTGTCACTTTCCAGTACTGTTGTATTTTGCCTAGTTTAAATTTCGTTCTACTTGTAAAAACAAGTCGATATTTTGCGTTTCTCTGAATGTGAAAATATTATGTTTCGTGAACTGTTTTTATGCACCCTTTGGATATTGGTCTTTAGAGAAAATGTTGTTACAGCGACTGCTGTTTGGTGGTTAATGGTTTTGTTTTTTACTGGCGGTCCTGTTGCACCAACCAAATGCATTTATGGAAGAAAAACGCTGTTTGACAGGTGGGAACGCGCAGTTTCAATGGAAATAATTAGAAACTCGGTCATCGCATTCAAATATATTGATATGATAAATTACCAATCTGTTATCGATGCTTCAGTTCGCAATATTCACATTCTTGCTATGTTTATGAACCGATGCTACGACAATTCTTACAAATTTGACTACTAATTTTATTTTTCCCTTACTGATTATATCTTTTCATGTTGACAATTGTAGGGTTTTCTTCGGTCCGGCTGGCGATGAAGGGTTTCACTCAGCCTCTGAGCACTCAACACACGCTCTAGGCCTAGTTTTATTTGTTTTCTTAGTAGGTTTGTATTTGTTTTGTTTTTAACACTCCGGTTAACCGACGTTATTGTCGGACACCCAAACACTCGATCGAGAAACGATCTAACCAACTTCAGTTCATTCACACATACTTTTTGTAACAAATGAATACAAAGATTACACGTGGAGTTCATATATATATATATCTTTTTTTATTTTTATGTTATATTATCTGGTGTATTCTTGAAGGAAGTGTTCCGGTTGGCCACTGAAAAATCTAATAAATACTGCCGGAGGTGCTAGCTTATGAATTCGGTTGATCTCCAATTCTAAATCCTTGTGTCTCACGGAAACGTTTCTTAGATTTTTTCTCGGAAAGTTCGACTTTTTTTCATACTGTACTTAGCTGGATGCTTGTTCTCTGCATGTGGGGATGCATGTCGTTTAATGTACCAGCATTCTCACGTTCAAATGGACCCTTGGATATTGAAACACGGTTTGAATTGTCTTCGTCTTCTTGTCAAACTGCTTAAAATTCTGAAGTTAGAAAACCAGCTAGAAGTTGTATCCAGCGCTAGATTTGTCTGAACTAAAAAGAAACTGAATCATCGCCGATAGAAAAATATATAATCATGCAATATCTCGTGATTTTTACCAAAAAGCAATGTGTTTTTTTTGGTCGCTTATGTTATTATACGGTTCTATAGTAGTCTTTAGCTAAAAAGAGCAAGCTAGTTCAATAAACTTGAATTTGTGTGAATGTTTACAAAGGCGGGGAAAACAGCAAAGTACTGAGAAAAGCTGCAACAAAAGTTGATCAGTGCTGATCTGAGTTTGTAATTTTCCATAAAGCTATCAGATCTTCCTCTTATTAGGGTTTATGTCTTTCTCGATAACGGCAGATTCAATCGAACTCTTATGTCTCGGCTATAGCCATAGATTGTGTCCCTCAATGCAAGCCTGAGAGGGTTTTCAAAAATTGTTTTTGACAGGCTGCTGTGTTTTATCTCAGTGTTGTCAAATCTCCTACATATTCGTCAGCCAAGGAAGTCAAGGAAAAAAACCTCTCTTTAGACATCCTGTTAGAGTTTTGCGCGTAAGAACTGTATTCGATAGGTTAAAAAGTACTTAACAGAGACAAGCTCCTGTTCCCCTGAAGAAAAATTGCTACAGGATTAATCACCAAACAGACATATACATAATTTATGCAAAGAACGCGGTTTAATATTGAAGTGGTCGACAGTTATTTAGCTTGCTCTAAAATAAAGAAATGTCTAAAAAATTGACCATGTCTTAGTCAATGTTCCAAAAAGCAGCAAGGAGCACAATGTTAAATGTAAGCGCGCGTGCTTCGAACATTTCTTGATTCCAAGAGGTTGCTCGCTTCTTTCAGTATACACCGCCTGGCTTAAAAAAATGTTGTTATTCTACGATTCCCATGGTAACCTAACAATAACAGTTAGTTATCTGACTGTTCGGTTAAATCATAGTTGGTTAAATCCTCTACTGATCGGGCAGGAATATTTTACCAGAAGACATCCGAAATTTTCCAATTTATTATAATCCTTTGAAGAAAGCTTTTTATGACGTTTTCAGTATAATTATCTGAATAATACTTTTAGTCCTGAGTTTGTCGTGTGTAAAATTAGAAATTGAAGGAAATTCGAAGGTCATTGTGAGGAATTGTTAGGATCGGTACATTCGAGAAAATACAAAATAAATGAAATACCTAGAATATTTTTATTCATGTTCAGCCGTAACTTCACAGATCTCTTCGAGAAAAACAACGTTAATTATCAAAGTTAGCCATCATCACAAAGAATCTTATGTTTATTATCATTATTATTATCATCATTATATAATGGCTTACAATGGTGACACAAAGCCTACATCAGGCCACCTATCGGCCTTCCGCACTAGCCCCAAACAAAAATCTATTGGTACTAATTCTAGATTTAATCGTAACCAATCGTGTAAGATCGGTCATGCGTAGTTCTCAAAGTCCAGATACAAGTTCGATCAGTAAAATGATTTTCAAGTTGTGTTTGCACAATACAAGAAATGGAAATGACAATGTCAGAGATAGGTTTGCTATAGAGCAGCTGCATTTTTGTGTTTGATCTTTATTACGGTAGAATCTCGTCGTCTTAGTTAAGTTTACTCGCATATGTCGTGAGCTCCCTTGATGTAATCTTGTTTGTTTGTATTAGCATTTTGTCTACCAAATCAACCATCCGAAAAAATCATGACATTGCTAAAGAAATATTACAAAGTTGAGCTTTCATTGATTCTGTATAGAACTAGATAAGTATTGCGTCGAGGTTTTCCGTTTAAGTTCGGGTGGCCAAATGAAACCTGTCCAAGATTGTTTGAATTACATTGTTGATTTTTTTTCACGAATTTGCATTTGGCCACGTTGAAAGTTCAGTTTATATTTCGGAGTTATCTAAATCGTGACAATTACCTCACGATAGATCAGGCTGTCGGTTTCTTGAACCGAAGCCAAGGGAAGCCAAGGAAAGTGAAAAAATCAATTCGAGCGAACGTGTGTTGTGTTCCGGTAAAAACAATCGCGTCAAGCGTTACGCCGGGTTTTACCTATTAAACTCACATGTTGTCAATTGCGACAATTTTTCATTCAATCTCGTGGATTTGTGTTTTCTTTTCTTATTTATCAAGTTTGGCTCCACCGATGCAAATCTGTCACCAAGCTCAATTTAAAGTATTTGGAGCAAACCGAAATCCTGTAAGACTCATTTCCTCAAAAAGTCGAGAGTATTTTTGTTGATTCAGCTTTCGCTATGCCAACTGTCAAACTGAACGCTTTTTTCACTTCCGCCCTTGGCTTATAATTCAGTTTCCAGCCATAGAAAACAAAATCGTCCTTTTACAGTATGACTAAAAGTCATTTTAGTCACGTCAAAATAAATCTCCTGAATCGGCTGACATAAATTAATCACGCACCGTTCGTTAAGAATTTTTTTTTTCAAGAGCACATAATTGTGGACTTCTCCTAGTTTTAATGGTCAGAATTTTTTTTAGAAAAAGGTACGAAAAATGCACAAATCACAAAAGGGAGCAAACAATATCAACGAGTCTGAACTCCACCCACACATTTCTTTTTTCATATCGTATTTTTTTTACACTTTCAATCAGCAACAAAACACCAAAATATCAGCCAGGTTTTCTTTTCTCCGTTTTTCTAGAACATGTCTTTGTAGATTTGTCTTTATTCGGTTTGATTGACATGGTATCAACTCGGCTTTCCAATATAATCTGATATAATACGAATACTTAAATAAAAAATAAACTTGTTTCGGTTGATGTTATTGAATATCATTTTTGATTAAAAGGATAATTTATTTCGGTGCTTTTTGTTCTTATTTGTGAACATCGTTTGTCTAGCATGATTCGATCTCCATCGTTGAAGCTGCAGGTTTCTCAAAATATTGCCAGTGACTACAGCTGCTTGCAAAACTCGTGAATTGTATATAAAAACATTGTTTCGAAGTATCCGATCACAGAGAAATGAAAACAATTAATCGGCATCTTGGATGTGCTGAATATTTTTGAGTCCAAACAACCTGGCAAGAAATTACGTCAGAGTTCACTTCAGTTCGAGCAAAACTTTGTTTTCATTTCCCGTATTGAGTGCACTTAGTATACGTATCTATATATATTTAATCCTCTCGGTTTATATAAAGGCATACTATATGTCTAAAAGGGGAAAATATTTTAGAATTTTTTTGAAACTGGGAATAACTGGTTTACCATTTAGCCTACGATAGCGATTGTGAATGTTCATTTAGATCACGCACTAATCTATAATTTATACTTTTACTCCCGCCGATAACAGCAATTTCTCTAATACGTCTTTCTGTTCTAAGTACTAAATATTAATGACTAAGACTATATAACCGATCATTCAATTCTAGTCAGTTCTTGGATTGATCTGCTCAGCCATATGCATGACCGAGATTTGGTATTTAGTTCAGTATTCCCCGGTTTATTCAAATAGAAGTCTTCAGTTCCTTGATACGTCTTAATTTCTTGCTGAATAAATAATGCTCGCTGTCGGGTTGGTGACAACTTTCGTTCTATCAATAATATATGCTAAGACGTTCAACTACTTAGATCTTGGCGCACGCAAAACTCTTCACCAATAGCATCAGCAAAACAATGGGACTGACATCTTGTTCGTTTTTCAGTCATGCAAAAAAAATAGTCGTCAAGAAAAGAGTCAATACTTCAACCATAGTGCATAAGCAAAGTACAGTTAGTAAAGCTCTGAGGCATAATTAGTGCTGAATGTGTCGAAAGTTGAGAGGTCCAACTGTTTTACCTCGGATTTTTCTTTCACCACGTTATGACAAACTCCATCTTATCATCGTCTCCTTCACAAGCTGTCTCTATAATCACCAGCAACTTGGTTTCCGATTTTGAATGGCATTTCTGTGTGCTTCTCGGCATATTTCAACCAACAATAACAAAACAATAAAACACCTTTCACTGGGAATATTATCAATTAAATTTCTTCTTCATTCTCTGATAAAGTTTCGTGGATTACAATTTTCGGGGTGGCTCCATTGTAACAGATCTGGGTTGAGGTAGTGGCGGTATTTATAGTTATCGGGGACGTATACGTAATTGCGGCTGTATATTCATCGTTGTCGGCGACTGATCGCACGGTAGCTTCTAAATGACCCTGGCGATGCAGCACACACAACCGAAACAAAATATCCCTAAACGCCCGACGAAAATTCGTGTTAAAGCTTGAGTATATTATAGGATTAACAGCACTGTTTAGCAGCGGTAAGACATACACGAACACAGTCCCGATGGCTTTTTGAGCTTGTTCTGGTAAATTCTTCTTGTTGTAAACGCAACCGGGACAGAATTGTACTATAAACATGATGATAAAGAATGGAAGCCAGCAAACTATGAAGGATCCTACCACGATTGCTAAGGTCTTTGTAGCTTTTAACTCCCGCACGATAGATTTTCTTCGGCGTCGTTCGATTCTTCCCAGGCTTATGACACTAGCCCGGGGAGCGTTATTATAACTCAACACATCAGAAGTTTCCACTGGATCAAAACCACCGCCAGCACTCGAGATGAGTTGGAGTTTTCGCGCTTGTCTGAACGCGACCTTGAATACCAGAGAATACGCTATTACAAGAATCGTCATTGGGAGGAAAAAGCTGACAGTGATGGCGAATGTGTAGTAATACTTATCCTTTAGGATACAAGCCGGATTGTCGGACATGGATCCACCAGGGGACCACGGCCCAGTGAAGGAGAGCGACGCTATTAACAGTGAGTAAGTCCAAACGAGCAAAATTGCAAGCAATCCTCGAGACTTGGTCATAATGGAGGGATAAGTCAACGGGTAGGACAGCGCTAGAAACCGGTCTA
Organism: Actinernus sp. WN-2022; assembly: GCA_030867875.1. NCBI lineage: Eukaryota > Metazoa > Cnidaria > Anthozoa > Actiniaria > Actinernidae > Actinernus > Actinernus sp. WN-2022. The sequence continues at coordinate 89,579,347 of JAOWCC010000019.1, forward strand.
CAGAGATCATGCTTAGGTTGCAGATGGATGCACTGGAACAAAGCAAATCTACAAAAATCCAAAATTCGCACACGGAAATACCCAAATCCCAGCACATGTAATGGAGAGTGTGGTGTATACGAAACGGCATGGACAGTCCTGCTACCAGAAGATCGCTAACGGCTAGCGAGACGATGAAGTAATTGGTAACAGTTCGAAGACGCCGGTAGGTTAAAATGGCACCACAAACCAGGCAGTTTCCACACACATCAAGAATAACGATAAAGATGACAAAGCTTGCTTGGGCGATGATGGAGATTAAGTCATAGTCGATATGAGTGGTACATGTGCTTGTCGAGGTTGTATTATTCATCTTCATGTTCGATAAAGCGATCTTCAACGGGGAGTACGTGTAGTTACGTTGCGCGTCGCCTCTACTCTCAACTGGCACCAACGGCCAGTGATGATTCTCAGTTCCCGGTAACGATGTCGTTTGATATCACGCAAGATTCGCACACCCACGTTCACGCCAAGGCGTCTCTGGAGAGTGGCAGAGCAAAGCGTGGTGTAAGCGTTCTTAAGGAGGAGCTCTGGACATCTGCCGACAAACCGTCGCACCGCGCAAATGTTTATTAATTAGTCTATTTTTGCATTTTATATTTACGACTTTGTTTGACAGTGCTAGCGTTGTAAGTAAAAAAAAAAAGATCAGTACACGAGCGAGGAGTTGCCAATACTATGTATTACGTATTAATGGTCGTATAAAAGTAGTTTTATTCCAGTTAAAACAATCGAATTGAGCCTTAGGGGAAATTTGCCTTCCTCAAATTTCCATAACGGGTCTTGAAGAAACTAAACGTTTAAGATTATTGCATTGAAACCAGCCAAAACTAGTATGACCCGGTGATACGTGCTGTTCTTCCCAGGAGCGCGTGGTTTGTGATATCACTGTTTGTTTGTTTGTAGCAACAGTTTTTAGGTAGCATTTCGCACGGTTACAGCAGCCATTCCTTAGAAGAATGAATCGGCTCGAATGGATACCCAACACTCTGACACATCACCAGCAAACAACTTAATTACCCTTATTCTGTCACAACATAAAATTGAAAATGACTGAAAATGACTTCCAAGCTACCTAAGGCATAGTCAGTACCTTGTAAATTTAATCAACAACCCAGCAGATTTGCCGAATCGAAGTTTATACTGGCACTTGTAATTCACCTGTCTCAGCAAGTAATATTGATCTAGAATAAGATTTTCACCGCGTTCAGGTTTATCCGTTAGTGATAAGCAGTCGAGCTTGCTCAAGAGTAGGGCATTTCTACCCGGTCAATATTTAGATTTCTTATCTTTCGTATCACTAAAGCGATTTTCTAAGATTTTACATTGGATTAGCGGTCAAATTTGTAATGCCTGAAGGATTTTTCCCCTTGAGAAATGGGAGAAATTATATTATTATAACCACGAAAAAGATGCTTTGAACCACAAAAACAATGCGATCAACAGGAGATTTCACGTCGGCTACAGCCGGCATCGGCTCGAGTACTCTTAAACTTTGAAAGCCAGAGGCTTTGAACAGTGGTCCATGAAAATAGCCACAAATGTACATTTTTGACAGTTAACTTTGCAAAATATAAATTTATTCATTAGTTTTTCTTTCTTGTGATTTTCTATAAAAAAAAAAAAAATTCAAAGCGACGCTCGATTTTTTTGAAATGCGGTCGATGAGTTCGACGGAATCCAAGAAACTATATTATTACTTGTGGTATGCCATGCTTTTCACACTGTCATATTTCAACCTTATTTCGCGATCTTTCGATCTTATTACAAAGTGTTCTTTAAGCTTGTGATCCGGTTTTGAAGGCTAAAAATGCCAAAATCAGGTTCAATCCAATGATCGTAATAAGTATATTATAAGCATGCACTACTTTGTTATGTTCGCCCTCAGTATGAGTAATAACCTTTGTCTTTTTCATTTTAGTGTTCTTTTGGAGGTAATTTGTATGTACTCCCAATGATCAATGCTCTAGTCATTCTGGCTACGTCCAATATAAGAACTACTAGGTTATATTCTTGTAATCACGGAACAAGCTTTTAGAAATTAAACTTCTACAAAAGCTAGCCGGCCTTCCCGCTTGTTTTTCGCGATCCCTTGAAAGACAACCTAGAATGTACAAGAGAAATCAAATGAATGCCCTTAACTCTGAAAGCACTGCTGCTCTTTAGGAATTTATCCCGGCTAAGTAAAAACACTTTTGATCAGTAAGGAACAAGAAACAACCTGGCTCAACAAATAGATCGCGGCCAGCTTATCTGTGGCCGGCTTGCTTGCCCGGCTGACAGTCTGTTAGTTTCCAAGCGACACCGCACAAAGGACTGATTAAAGACAAGATTACTTATACATTAGAAACTGATAATGCAGTTTTCTAACCCTAGAGATAGCTGCTGAGATAAACCATTGCAGTGTCTTACATTTTATCTTCTGCCATACATACCTATATATATATATCTGTCAAGGCCGTCGATGGCATCAATGAACTCCCCGATTTTGATTGTCGTTTTTTAGTTATATCATGCACGAGCCTCCCTAGCCCTGTTTCACTATTTTGGCTGATTTGTTTCAGATACCAAGATAACCGTAGGCCAGCAAACGATGATTCCTACTTATGTCCTGTACTCTTTCTGCTGTTTTTAAGGTTTCGTTCAGTTCCTACTGTTGAACAGTCAAGAACGCACTAATACTGCCGGATATAATATAAAAACAGTCATTAAGGAGCTCGAGTAGAAAAAATGGGGCTCTCATCGTTTCATGAATGAATCTCCGATACTGACACGATATGGAAGGAAGATATATATATATATATGTTTTTGACTATCATTTTTTAAGACTTCAAATGAGTCAATATTATGATGTAGAGATAACGCGGAATATGAACAATTCATCCGCAAATCTTATAAAATTTCAAGAAGCCTTAATTTGAGGAGGGAAGTTGAATAAGGCAAAGAAATGTTTAAGAATGTGCTAAAAGGAAGTGGAGTATGGAGAAAGTAAGGGGCCGTCGACATATTCGAAATGCCCCGCTTAACGCACAACGGACGTTAAGGTCAGACCCCCTCCCCCCCTCCCCCTTAACGTCCACCCATTGTTTTATGCTTTTTTTAGGTCAGGAAAAACAGTAATGAAATACACGGGAGTTCACTTATAAACAAAGTATAAAACAAGCTTAAAGCGTTATTAGCTGCAACTGTACAGTCAGCCGTCAGTACCTCAAATTCCCGAACGTGCTCATTTCGGATCTTGACTAAAATACTCATTATCCACACGACTATAAAACTGAGTTTCACTACCTGGAGGTTCGAGATATTTCATGATACTTGTAATCAAAAGACCTTGTTGAAATTTACGAGAAATTCAACAGAAATTGCGCTCTAATGTAGGTCTAGCTGACTGGAAACGTTTGATTAAAAAGTGTACTTCTATTGATGAAAAAGTGTTTGTTCTAAATGCCCCACACTAACGTCCATGCCCTTACCCCCTCCCCCCCCTAAACGTCCGAGGCATTTCGAATATGTCGACGGCCCCTAAAAGGGAGCTATGAACCGAGCATAGACTACTGAACTAAGATTTAACAAATATATAACTTATGGGTGACAATGCTCGCATGATCGACACGAATACGTTTTTAAAATATGACTTCACTGACTTAAGTGCACGCGAAATCGTATGGGGCAAATATTGACTGTACGAACGAGAAGCGGCGGATAATAGGTGTACGGCTTTATTGAGATTTGTGGGTGTTCTCGAATAGTCTAGGAGAATTGACTTGGAAAACAGAATTTTGTCAAGGAAGTAGGCTGAGATCGGGACTTCTAGAATTAATTAAAAAGGCATGTAGCTCGTGAAACTAAAATCCGCTTTCAAAATAAATAAGCCATAAACACAAACAGCTTAGTCAAGGTGAACAGACAGTAATGAACACTGAAATAGAATAGCCCAATCCAAAGTAATTTTCACCATCTTGGGGGTGCAAACATGGCTCGAAATACAGTGTTCGTATGAGAATACGATGCCAAATAATTTCCGTAAAATCGAATTTCTGAAATATTCACTTGGCTGCAAACTTAAGATACCAGGTAAAAGATTAACTGATCAAAATTTGAGGGATGTAGCTGTGCTGGGAAGCGTGCAATCGTGTTTTCAGTTTGCCTACTTTGTCTGTAACAACGCGGGAAAATTCAGACAAATGTATGGAAAAGTGAAACTTCCCAACACAGCTACATCCCTCAGTTAATCCTTTACCTGGCAGACAGTGAATATTTCAGAAATTTGATTTTACGGACATTATTTGGCATCGGATTCCCATACAAACACGGCGTTGACAAAACCTGGAACGGAACGGAACGGAACGGAACGGAATGGATCGGAACGGAACGGAATGGATCGGAACGGAACGGAATGAATCGGAATAGATCGGAATGGATCGGAATAGATCGGAATGGACCGGAATGGACCAAATTTTATTTTTTAAGAAAAATCCGCCCTTAAAAAAATATTTCTGTGGAGAATTTCGAAAGTCAGATGTAAGTAAGTAGTTGGACCAGATTTCGGAGGTAAAAAAAAGAATGAAACGGCTAGTATTTTAAAATACCGAGTTAAAAAAAAAAATGATGTCTATTGCAAAATAGATATATTGACGGGCTGTCGATCATAGGCTGACGTTATGTCACAATTGTTGTCAAGGTCCCATTAAGAAGTCTATTGGTCAATGAAACAAAATAAGTGACACGTGGCTGTAAAACTGTGCTGGGTTTTTACCGCCATCAATGCCAAGTCTGCGTGAGTATTTGGTCGCAGTCCATGATTACAGCATGGAGTTGTCAATGTAGCTGATATAATAACTGTGCGCCGTAATAACGTTCAGCAACAAGCTTTATTACAACATGATTACAGCATGGAGTTGTCAATGTAGCTGATATAATAACTTTGCACGGTAATAAAGTTCAGCAGCAAACTTTATTACAACATGATTACAGCATGGAGTTGTCAATGTAGCTGATATAATAACTTTGCGCCGTAATAAAGTTCAGCAACAACTGCATGGCTAGCGATATAACCGGAAAACTGAAATCACAAAATGGTAACAAAAAAAATAAACACGTACTGGTTACCGTAGGTCCATCCTTATTTTTGGGAGGGTTTCTGCCTTTAAAATTCAGGGGGCTTATTTTCGGGGGAGCTTATATTCGGGGGGGGGGGGGGGGGGGGCTTATTTTCGGAATTTTATGGCACTTGACAATATTTTTTATCCAGGTTTATTCAAAAACCTCACCAGCGATTCATGAGGAATTCACGAGGTAATGAGAAAATCGTAAGAAAAAATATTCTCGTATAGCACCTTAATACAAACTGTTCATCTATTTTGATTGTGATTTTTCAATATCAGTGTCATTCAACGAAGTGGATAATAAAACGCACTTAGAGTTTGTGATCAACGAATTAGTGTTATCTGTAATTATCAATGTTATTAGCTCCTTTTTTCTGTTCCTTATAAGGCTGTACAGTACAGTAAGGAGGCTATGCTTCTCTTACCACTGAGAAATATACGAAAAAGGCTAAGGCTAGATTTGCCCCTCGCACCCGGCAATCGCCGTGCTGTTTGCTTCTTATACAGTTGTAGCTCTCGTAAGCGACGACCCTCGGGAAATAAAAATGTGACTGTAACTACTGGAACCGTGATCGCTTACGACAGCTTCTTCAATACAGAGTTTAAATTGAAAAGTCATTAAACGGGGTTTCGTGAGGGTGGTCGTAAGTAGAGCTGGTCGCTTACGAGAGTGGTCGCTTAGAGAGATTTGACTCAATATGCAAAAGGAAATCTAGGCATTTAAAATGTGTTTTACACGATTCATTTGTTGAAATACAAGTTTCGAAATACTCATCTGCTTTGCAAGCCGTTTCGTACTTTGTCCGTTCCATTCAAGGTTTTGTCAACGCCGGTCAGAATACATGACAGATAACTGCTTCAGGACTGCGACCAAATACTCGCGCAGACTTGGCATTGATGGCGGTAAAAACCCAGCACAGTTTTACAGCCACGTGTCACTTATTTTGTTTCATTCGGACCAATAGACCGGCTTCTTGATGGGACCTTGACAACAATTGTAACATAACGTCAGCCTATGATTGACAGCCCGTCAATATATCATATCAAACGTTTTATTTCGCAATAGACATAAGCTTTTTTACCTCCGAAATCTGGTCCAACTACTTACTTACATCTGACATCCACAGAAAGATTTTTTTAAGGGCGGATTTTTCTTAAAAAATAAAATTTGGTCCATTCCGATCCATTCCGATCTATTCCAACCATTCCGATCCATTCCGAGCCATTCCGAGCCATTCCGAGCCATTCCGATCCATTCCGTTCCGTTCCGTTCCGATCCATTCCGTTCCGTTCCGTTCCAGGTTTTGTCAACGCCGATACAAACACTGTATTTTGTGCCATGTTTGCACCCTCTACAAGATGGTGGAAATTACCTTGGATTAATTGGTCTATTGAAGATTGTTCTCCATGGTCTATAAAAAATATTGCATACTTGAGGTCTTGGAGAGTCAGTTGGAGTTGATTTATGGTTTTGAGACCTCGAACGAGCATTATATATTTATAGGACATAGGAAAGCCATCTTCTATTTGATTTATAATATAATAATATAAATTGATCTAGGCGGAAAATAAACTAATTTAATTCAAGCAGGTGTCAGCAGATTCAAAAAGGTCGAACAATAGAAAAGCCACGCTGGTGTCGTTTACAGAAAGTAATGTTGCTGGGTTCGCGAGTTTATCCTTCTCGCGAGCGTGCATTCATGAAATATAAAAGAAATAAAAAATACGATGAGATCAGCCTTTTAGTAGCCACATTAAGCCCGGTTCGCACTAGCGACGTCAGCATTACCACAAGCAACATACGTAGACGCAGTAATACATTGATCATTAGCGGCGCTTGTTCTTCTCACAGATGTGATTACTGCGTCCACGTATGTTGTTTGCACTCGTCGTGACCCAGCCTTTAGGATATTCCACCCAGCATATTTATTATAAAAAAGCGTAAAGAAGTATGCATGAAAATAGAAGCCACGCTGAAATTATTACCTTTATTTCATGATTCGAAAAGAGCTCATCAAAGAGTCGGTTACTTCCATTTGTCGGTTCTATTTCCATTTCTGGTTCCTGGCCTTTTGTCAACACTGTCTTTTCAGTTTCCTGAGACCTGGGAAAACATTATTAAGCACTTAATGACTGGCCGTGAAGGAAACAGCTTGTGAGTTTGTTTTCCCGAGACCCCTCATTAGGGACTTTAAGAAACAAGGACGCCGCGGCAGTGACGACGGGACGTAGAAAAGTGTTTTCACCCGATCGAAATTTGGTCTTTACATTTTTATTTATTCGCCTTCATTTAATTACATTTCAAATTAATATTAATATTCGACGACTATAACAAAATATAGAGTTCCCTTCACGCCGAACGAAAGACGGAGTGATTTATTTTTTGGCGTTCGCGTTCTCTATGAAACGTAACTAATTATGGTTTACACATTATATTTTTGCGGACGACGGCGGCATTTTAAACGTGCAGTTATTGTATTTTTAAATCTGTTGTTTTATTCCATCGTGGTTAAAAGTCTCCCATGTTTCCCGAAGGGAAGCCGAGGTGGGTGGAAAACTTACTCAGTCTCTCAAGGTGTTTCCGAATTTCCCGGGGAGTTATGATGTTTTGTTTCACTAGATGATGAGGGTATCCCAGGGGGGTCCTTGTTCCCTTATTCCCAACGAAAATTACCTTTTGTTCCCTTGTTCCCATTTTTTTTTTCAGGGAAACAGTCAATCTTTCCATTTAGAAAAATGGAAATTGTTCCCTTGTTCCGCCGGAAAAACTTCTATTCATGTTCCCTTGTTCCCCGATATATTTTTAGTTTGTTCCCTGTTCCCAACGGATTTTTTGGCATGTTCCCCCCTGGGAGACCCTCGATGATGTTTTGTTTCCCTAGGGAGTTATAATGTTTTGAGGTCTGTCACGTGCTACGTTCTCGTTCAATTAAAAAAAGGTGTTTGACTTGAGGGTAGAACAATTTGATTTGATTTATCTGGAAGACCAAAAAGTTTTAAGCGTTCCATTCTTTGAGGACTAACATCAATCAGGAGTCCATAACCAAGAGCGTCCGTCCCGCATACAAAATAAAATAATTTGTTTTTTATTTGTTATAGCAGGCTGAGTATTACAGCTTAAAGCTGGTGGAGGCCTGCTTTTACTCCTCACACACTCCCACCACATTAACTGTTTTGGACACACTACACTCGACTCACGGTTGATTTTTACGGAGGGAGGAAAACCGGAGAACCCGGTAAAAATCCCTCGAATGCAGATAAGGAATCGACAACAAACCTAATTCACATACGGTGCCCGAGCCGGGAATCTAACCCGGGATCGCAGCGGTGAGAGGCGAGTGTTTAACCACTGCGCCAACCTGCGTCTCCGTAGGCCGTAGGCATATGTCACAGCGTGTTCACAAGTGAAGTTATTTTTAGAACGGTTTTCCGCTGTTCTTGGATCGCAATCTAAGGGAATAAAATCACAAAAGCGTAGCAGCCATGTTGTTGGTATAACAAAACTAGCTAATGAGGCTTCGTTTGTTCCGACACTGGTGCAACCCACTAATTAGCCTGCAGAACAGGCGCTTTTCCGATACGAGCGGAGCGAGTTCCGATAACGATCCGAGCGAAGCGAGCATAGGCGAGAAAAAATAAGCGCCTGCCGCCATCTTAAGGAAATTTGAATTCTGCCCTTTTCCGCATGGATTAACATCAAACTTTGTGTGCCTTTTCTCGGTATCTGAGATATGTAGTCAAAACATTGCAAAGTTCATTTTTATTACTTTTATTTCTGTCCAAGTCACTACAGTGTGGGATTTATTCACGACCACAGCCTCTATAAAGTCGCTCAGTCCCCGCTCAGTTTTTCCTTCATCAGTTCATGTACTCGACCCTGACTGACTCTTTCTGACAGCAGGAGCGAAAATTACTCTAGGAAACTCCGTAGTTTCCTTAAGTTCTACGTCTAGATCGTAGAGGGAGATGGCTCCAGTGTATTTAGGGTGCGTTCGATTGACCGTATTCCGGAATACGAATACACAGAATGATCACTACAAATCGCTTATACTTGGAATTTTTAGCCATTGGAATACTAAATGTATCCTGAATATCATATATCAGCACGCATTTGTAGCTTACTGTGCAAAATATGCCCGAACTAGTGATTTCGAGAGACTATTCCATCTATTCCTATTCCGGAATACGGTCAATCGAACGCACCCTAATTAGTTTCGATTAACTGATCCTTCACAATGCGAAGCGCTAAGTCCTGTCTGACTCGACTTCCACAGCAAACAGTTGGAAAATAAGGCTTTTACCTGTTGGTAAAACCTCCAAAATATCTCGCCTAGAAAGTACAAATGTAAACTATTCACTGCCTGCTTTGTTCTTCTAAATACTTTCCAGGATTAACGCTCAACCGCTCGATCACTTCTCTCTTGTCGCCGCCATTTCAGTCAGTTCGCAGGAGGAATGTGCGACATTTCGTGACACATGACAGCGATGACAGCTAATTGACCAATCAGTATTTCCGGTCCAGAATCTGTACGGGAAATGAAAATGTATAAGGATGGCTGCAGGCCCTCCTTCTCCTCTCTCGTGCCCGTCTCCTTTTTCCATTTTCACGCGGCCAAATTATTTTATCACTTCATTTGCGTTGAAATAACACCGAGGGCCTGTTTCGCAGGCTACCCACTATTAAAATTGGCGGGGAAAATAATTTAAAAATAGCCCAACTTGGGAAAACGCTGTGACCACTATATAGCAGATATGGACGCTCCTGGTTATGAGCTCCTGCATCAATACTGGACGCTCCTGGTTATGAGCTCCTGCATCAATACTGGACGCTCCTGGTTATGAGCTCCTGCATCAATACATGTCTCAAAACTGAGTAATACAGCTCCTCTTTTCCTAAAGTATTCATATCGATTACAATGTTATGCTCCAAATGTTTGCCAATAATCTCTAAGATCTTATTGGGTTCAGTTCAGTTCTTGAGGGAAATTTTGATAGTACGCGCGTTCTGGTTGGCTGATAGCCATGTTTTCATTAGCCTGTGCAAACATGGAAATAACGTCACACCGTATTTTATCAAAATAATTATTTTATACCTTACCTCGGTAAGTTTGGGAGAATTCTCGAGCAGGTACAAACACTCGACCTGCAGTCTCGTGTTTGCTCTCGAATTCTCCCAAACTTACCTCGGTTTGCATGAGCCTGTGCAAACACGGAAGATCTGTTTCATTTCTTTGATGTGTTAACGAGAAAAAGCTTGTCAATGGTTTTATCCTGCAAGGCAGGATGGGTGAGCATGACCTCATCAAATCTAAAATCATATCCCCGGTATGAAACACAGTTCCAAAATACTCCTCAAACAAAAACATGACAGCTCCTGGACAATGATTGACATCAATTAGAGTAGCCGTCAAATTCTCCTTCCCTTCTTCATCCAGAACGTTTGTGGTCAGGTAGATACCTCAACTGACCAACCAGCCTCTGCCAAAAGATTTGCTGGTAGAGGAGAGGCTAATGTAACGGCGACAATCCCCTTGTACCACAACATGTTCTTTAACGTCCCCCGGCATTTATGAAGAGAAAGTGTGATTTGGGACTTGGCAATATAACCCCTGACTTAGAGTGCGATGACTCAATTCAGCTAGCAGATATCGGACCGGTCTTTCCCGGTCTCCTGTATCTACAGAGCCCACTGAAACACACAGCCAAAAACTGCTCGGCGGGAGGTCGGGGATTTCGAATCCCGGCATTAGCGAGCTTTAGATTCGAGTACGAGTACGACAACGAGTACACAGTTTCACAATCGACGAACACTTTAATAAGATATATGAACAAACATTGAATACTCTTAGTAGCTTGTTCTCTTGTCTGCAGCATTGTTTGACAGAAATGGAAGATCTCTACTTTCTTGCGACAGAGATATTTTGTGTCTAAGGCCCGGTTCAGACGCCGCTCCACTCATGTGCCGAACTGGCCGAACTAAATACCTTTAAATTCGACTTTGGAGCGACGGCTGAGTCAGACGGCGTACTTAATTTAGTTCGGCACATGAGAAAAGCGCCGTACGATTCAGCCGCCGCTCCAACGTCGCATTATGCGACAGCCTCAGTGGTGAATCTAATTCATCTACCGTACCAAATTAAAACTGCCGAACTAAACTGAGTCAGACGCCACACTTCTGCCGTACTTAATTCATCTATTTAGTTCGGCACTTGGGTGGAGCGGCGTCTGACTCAGGCCTAAAAGTCGTATCGTATCTAAGCTTATTGTCCTTGGTCGGAACTAAAACATAGTTCGTTTTTTAATAGTTTAGTAATTGTAGAATCAGTGGTAGATTCCGGCAATTCTGCTTTTCAACGAAACTGCTGAAAGCTGAAAAAGGCCAACTAACTAGGTTTTTGCATAGTTTACAACACTTTCTAAGGCAAAATTCATACCTTCTTTGTTGCTTCACTTCTTTTTGAGAAGTCTTTCAAAAAGGTACCTTTTTTGCTAATAAAGACTGGACATTTTTGGGTTTCGATCATCCAAAAATCCAGAAAGCTGAAATTTCATACCTTTTTTCAGCTTCGATTAGCCTTCGCGAGAAGAGCGAGAAAGATACCTTTATTGCGCTTTCATTCGAAAACCAGAACGCATGCAAATTCGTACCTTTTTTAAGCTTCGATTTGATTTTGCGAGAAGCGCGAAAAAGGTACATATAGCCTAATGAGTACCGAGGGAGGATTAAAAGGATGAATAATCATTTAAAGTAGTCGGCGCTTACCTCGGTCACAGAGTCTTGAACGATGGCATCTACCTCAACTGCGTTCATCCGTCCAATGTCGTATCTGGAGCCGAATAGTCGAGCAGAAAAGCCCTTCTTTACTTCTGGGAATGCTTCTTTGAATAAATAGCTAATCTGTGAGTACGCTTTATTCGATTTCAAATGATCTCTTATCTGATCAACATTAGCCTCCAAATAATCCATCCTTCCCGCAAAAGTGGCGGGAACTTTTGGTTCAGAATTGAAATCATTCAGTTTTCTCGGTATCAACCATCAGGCAATAGCCAATAGTTAGTATAGTACAGTGTCGGGAGTTCATGTCAATTAAACAGCCAATAAATAAATAAAGAAGGTACCTTTTACGCACTTCTCGCAATATCGCAGCTAAGCTGAAAAAAGGTATGAATTTTCATGTATTCTGGTTTTCAGTGCAAAGTGCAAAAAAGGTTACCTTTTTCGCTCTTCTCGCAAAGTAAAATCGAAGCTGAAAGAGGTATGAATTTGCATGCGTTCTGGTTTTCGAATGAAAGCGCAATAAAGGTATCTTTCTCGCTCTTCTCGCGAAGGCTAATCGAAGCTGGAAAAAGGTATGAAATTTCAGCTTTCTGGATTTTTAGATGAAACCAAAAAATGTCTAGTCTTTATTAGCAAAAAAAGGTACCTTTTTGAAAGGCTTCTCAAAAAGGAGTCAAGCACCAAAGAAGGTATAAATTTTGCCTTAGAAAGTGTTGTAAACTATGCAAAAACCTAGTTAGTTGGCCTTTTTCAGCTTTCAACATTTGTGTTTTCGTTGAAAAGCAGAATTGCCGGAATCTACCACTAATTTTGTAGCCTTAAAGAACTCCAGGTTGTTTCGGTCGCATTGTCAGAAATCGATCCCACGCGTGCGCACTAGGCATCAAATTACGACCGTAAATAGACATTGTATTGCTCAGAATTTTACAGTACTTTGTATGGAAGTTTGTGTTTGGAGTCCAATTGTGAAACAGAATTACAAGTGTGTTCCCGGTAAATAACAGCTCTCGGTCCTCGATAACATTGTTATTCTTTAGCTAGCTCATTCCATGATATCAGAACTTCTGCAATACTTGCCTGGATATGTAGTGAATGGGGGCTAAAAAATGTAGGGGGACTAAAAATGGTCATTGAGCAGGTATGATCAAACTATAGTCGTAAACTGACTGAGAAGTAACTAGACAAAATATTTTTTGGGCATCCCTGCTCGGCCCGGCAGTGAGGCGAACTTAAAATTATTACCATCTTGGCACCGGGGACAGATGGAAGAACTTATCAGTTTAACAATAAGTAGCTCATCGGGAACTCAAACTGGTAGTGGAGAAATTGCGTAGGAAAGCACTTAAATATAAATTGACTAGCGAGGATCGAGTGCAGCTAAAGACGTTATTGTCTTAAAGATGAAGGAAACCTTAGGGGTTGCTTTGTCTGTGAAAAAAACATCTGGTAGTATAAGCTTTTACAAGAGACCATCGCTTGCTTTTATAAGTTATTAAAGATATAAAGAAAGTGAAATGGCCAAAATATATCAATGATTCACGTGAAAGGATTTTTATATCATAAACGAAAGCCATTGATAATAAAAGATAAATAATTTATAGGAGTATACTGATGTCGATCGAGAAACAGAACACAGCTTTGTTACAAGCATGATGTACAACTTTATAACTTCAGTTGAACCAGTTAACACAAACATATATTTTTCGTCATTTAGCTCTGAATTGAACAGTATACTACTTGCCGGGGTTTCAAAGCCGACTTCGTGCTTGTTCCTTTCACAAATTGACGAAGAGAAAACAAGATATATTGGTATCTCATTAATATTTCAAGTATTTTAAATATATGAATTAAAACACCGCAAACTGTTAGAGACTTATTGTTCGATACACAAACGAAAAACCTATATTTCAGGATTTCAAATAATGGCATTTAGTAATAAAAGATGCGATGGTTGGCAGAAACGTAAACTAAAAGGTTTTTCAGTGTCATTTGGAACAGTAAAATAAATATTCAGCCCAACCAATTAATTCTAAGAAAATTTTAATAAACAGTTAAACGGAACTCAAACATGACTTACTGTCAGTTATGAATCTAAGATAAAAATTGCACCTTGCAGTCGTAATATTAAAAAGAGTATTGAGAAGTTAAATTGCAACTTAATGATTAAGAATTATTAGAACTGTTCAAATTATGTATATTCGGTGAACTTATGTTTTCGATTAATTAGTGTGCAATACACATGGATTTTAGGCATTCCCTCTTCAGTAAATGGTTCCTAAATATATCGTATTTAACTATTAGTTTTTTTTTATCTTCCAGGCTATCGCTATAGCGGTTTATCACGGTTTTCGAGTGTCGAAAGTAATAGGTAATTGCTTTGCTTTTGTGTTTCCTTGGTTTTGCTACTATTGGCTGTGAAATTGTTTTTTGTAATTATCAGCTAATTACAGCAATGTCACCCTCCGGGCATTTGCATACTTTGAGATCCCAGGGTGAGCGGGGCATTTGTAATGTTGTATCGGCCCGGGGGTTGGGCATTGTTTCTACACCTGCCTCGTCATTCCCTCCTTGTTAATTTCGTACTTGCAGCAAACATTATAAATGGAAGCGCGTTTATTGGCAAAAGCGAGAACTTCGTGGCTGACTGGCTTGTCCAGCAAGGCCGGCTACAAAAGCTTGTGAATGTATTAAAGGTATATGTCCCGTTAATACGAGTTTTGTATACTGCTTGTTATTTTATAAAGCCAAGCCCATCTCATATTCATCAAAATTACACTCTGATTCAAAATACTTGACTCGTTTATTTATACGATTCAATATTCTTTTCTGGGGAAGATATACATGAATGTGTCCGGGGGTGTGGCACTTTCCTTATTTCTTGACCCCACCATGGGGCACTGATTTGAACGCCTTGCTTGTCCGCACCGTGGGGGGATTTGCAAGAAAATAATCAAAGAATGACTAATGCCCTGGGGTTGGTCCGAAGGGGGAAGGCATTTCTGGAATTGACTGGTGCATACTGATTATCAGCCAATCAAATTCATCAATCCATATTCAGTTGAACATTTACTTTAAATCGGCCAGTGCACAAAGCTATAATTTTTTTTTACATTTTAAATACATTACACAACCGGCATTTCACTGCCCTTATTTATTTCATACGTAATTTCATACTATATCGCATAAGAGATCTTACAGATAATAGAAGCACTATGATTAACATTTACAATTCCCTTATCCAACCTTATCGATTTTGATTACTGCAGCACCGTTTGGACAGGTTGTAATAAAGGTCTTAAAGTAAAGATCCAAAAACTCCAAAATAGAGCAGGACGAATAATAACGAGATCAGACTATAGTGTTCGCTCTCACACCATCAAAGAACAATTGAAATGGCCAACTCTTGAGGAGAGAAGAGCAAAATTAGAAGCTATTATGATTTATAAAGTTCTCAATGGGACTGGATATTTAAAAGAAATGTTCTCACATTCTGGTGAACACCACAACTACAATTTATGAGGGGCTAATACAAACCTCTGACCACCAGCCCCAACAACAAATTTTGGAAAGCAAGCATCTTCCTTTAGTGGTGCGTGCAGCTCTTAGTGAAACATTAAGTTCTTTTAAAAATCAATTATAAATTAATTATAAGTATTTATAAATATTTTGTATATAGCATTTAGTAACAAGAACGTTTATATAAAGTAGATAGTAAGTAGCCAATGTATCCATAGTATTTTATAAGATTATTATGCTTCACTATAGCTAGATATATTCAGTAATGATGTAAATGTTGTAATAGTTAGTGCCGGACCACTGCATGTATTAGTTTATTTTATACTTTTTAGCCACACGGCTCGTCTGAAAACCAACTATGTTGAATGCCGACTACCGTGTATAAATATGATTAAATTAAATTAATTACCAAGGTAAATCATTCCTGCGCGGCTACATCAAAGGACATCAAGGCTGAGCAAGCAAAAAAAAAAAATAACCAGTCCACAAATTTCGAATCCCATTTTCCGTACCCAAACCAAGTTCAAACCTCATGTATCATACATCAAACCCGACGGGGTTTGACCCGTTTTAGAATTATGCGGGTATCAGCGGCCATCCCGAGGGGGTGGCCCCTGGGCACCCAGGGGCATTTGTCACAGCAGCCATGACAAATACATGCTAAAACCCCTCGGGTGGGGCATAAAATTGTGACAAAAACCCCCACCCCTGGGGCAACCTGGGCAACATATTATAAGTATTAGAAGCTAAACGTTTTAGAAGTATCAAAAATCTTAATAGTTTTATTCAAATATTATCCTTTATTTCTTTGTTCTGTCTTCCGACAGTGGATGGCGTAATTACTCGGGCTGCCTGTGGCAGCACCGAGTCTTAAAATGCAAGCGGTTATTGTTTTGTTGTTGTTGGGTGCAAAAAAATGTGACTTTTGACCCATGTCTTAAATTTCAGCACCAATCAGATCGCACTGTGCTGGTCACGCAACAATCGCCAGGTTAATTTCTTTACATAATTTAATACAGTAAATCAAGATGGTGGAGGTCCCGCGAGGAACTTTCTCTCTAATTTGGAGTCCCATCTCTCAAATGTAAGCAGTTTAATGTTTTATTTAACTTCACTCGTGCGAAAGCCTTCCAACAGGCTCAGGATATTTCAACTGGCGCTATTGTCGGAGCCGAAGGACCGCGTTTTTTACCCAGATGGCCAGTGATTTTATATACGACACGTACGACGACCTGAAGCCAGTGAAGGGGCCAGGATCCGGAAAGCTAAAATTCGAAGAAATAGATATTGGAATCTATAAGCCATCGGCTCGCTGTGCTGCATTTAAAACATCCGAGGAGAACATCTTATTTTGGGTGAAGGCCCTTCAAGACCAATATTATGAGTCTCTTAAAAACTGTCAGAGATTTAAATTTACCGTAAGTGGGATCGACCGGCACTTAAATGAGGCAGAGACACAGTCAGAGAGTATTGAGATCAAGTTATTTCGTTCCAGCGAGGATATTGACCTAGCGGAAACATACAAGCTGTAGAAGGAATAGTTATGTGCCAAGGCATGGGCAAAGATTGAGTTTCCCAGATTACAGACTTAATGAATGAAGAAACAGAGGTCACGCGCGACATGCTTGAGAACATGTTCAACACTTATACTAAGAAAACAAAACAAGTTACAGAGCCTGCAAGTTCACAAGTCAATGAAAAACCCCAAGAGCCTGTAGTTTTGGATCAACATATCCTTGAAACTCCAAAAGCAACATACACATGAGTCAAATTCAAACCAGAAGAGACGGAATTCTTTAGATTCTTCACGAGGATTGTTAGCCCGCAATAAGAACTCTCTCGCTGATTTAATGACCTTGATTTGTAACATGGAGGCTGACCTAACTAATATGCGTAATGAATTCTTACTCGTGTCACATCAAAACACGAATCAAGAAACGAAACTTAATCATTTGGAAGACAAATTAGTGCAGCAAGATAATATATACAAGACCGAAATCAAGATGCTGTCATCACGTATTATTGACCTAGAAGTTGAAAATGGCGAGTTGAAAGCGGATATAATAAAGCTGAGATCCGACTTTCAAACTTTAAAAACAAAATCAAGAATACAAAAAAGAAGACAATGAAAGACCAAGGTCTCCAGTGTACCGAGACTACCCAACCTACTGAAGCTCAGTATCAGTTTGTTCAAGAGCCATCTTTCTTATATGACAACCCGATCCCTATTCATCAGAATTTTTCTGTGCTAAATGACGAGAGTTTACAATCACCTGACCGACAACCCACTACTAAAGAAAGGGACCATGAAGTACGGTAGTACGGTTAATTCCCGGGTTCAAAACAATGAATATATGCCTGCTCAAATGCAGTGTGTTAAACGAATAAGTAGTGTTTAAATTTATATAATAAGGGTGGGAGGGAGTGGTAATAAAAATATGAAAAACTATAACAACTAATAACCGCAAGTACAGATGACTGTATAGCGTCTAAATTGCTCTTGCAAGTTCACGGAATAACTAAATCTGAAGTTCACACGCCTCTATAACCTATGTGTCACATGAATACAGAGATAACAACTGTAATATAATATCACTATGCACAAGGGAATTAAACATTTTAAGTATGCACCCAAAATAAACAAATTACATATATACTAGGGGAGCAGAGAATGAAAGTCACCGCGCTACCGGCCACTCCTAAAGACTGCTAAATTCAGCTAATAATTCTTCCCTTTGGTTATTACTAAAAGGATTTCAAATGAAAGTGTATTTCATCTTCAATCTCATGTAGCCCGAGTGAAAGCCCAGATGGGCTCTTGTTTAATCTCTTAATTTGAATGATAATGATATGACTTTATTTATTTATTTACAACATTTGGGCGTAACGCCACCGGAAACAAACAATAGGACTCAAGGTCCCCTGCGAGGCTTGTCTCCATATCAGTGGACCTACAATTTTACGTCCTTATCCGAGAAGACGTGAAGGTCTAACCATTTGCAGTTGGTTCACAAAGGCAGCACCTTCTACTCAGTTATTTTAAGACCCTGAGTGTTGGTCCGGCCGGGGTTTGAACCCACGACCTCCCGCACGACAGACCGGAGCTTTACCACTGAGCTAACCGGGAGGGACTGGAGCTTAACCACTGAGCTAACCGGGAGGGACTGGAGCTTAACCACTGAGCTAACCGGAAACTAACTGAGACTTACCTCAAGGACAAAGAAATCGAAGAACGTCGATCGATCGAGCGAGTCCTGTGGCGAAAACCGCTGAACGTCGAGACAGCAGATTACGTGCAAACCCCGTGGGTAATAATGTCCCCGGGGTATTTTGACGAAAACGCAAAACCGCTCTAATGCCCCGCGTGTGGGGCATGTTTTTGCTACAAATCCCCTGCTAAGCCCCTGGGTTGCCCGTGGGTTGGCCGGGGGCCGCCCCCTCGGGATGGCAGCTGATATCCGCATTATTCGCGGTAAACCACTTTTTGTGTTCACGGTGCGTGAACGACGAGGATCAATGGTTGCGATGTTAATGAGGTGAATTAATTAGACCGTGGTTGTTGTGTGCATACATACATACACTTTATTTATCCTCGAATTTACAGAGTAGCTGAAATAAGCTAATATCTTCGAGAAATGTGCCGCCCGAGTCTCAAAACCCTGACCCTATTTCAGGCCAAAATATTAGATTTTCCATAACCTTTTTCAGACGTGTACTCTATTTCATAACAAGACTGAGAAATATATGAAAATGTGCGGTCTCATACTTCCCTGTCAATTAAGATCATGCCCTATTCTAGACTAAAAATTCGAAATATTTCAGACTAAATTAAAACAGCTCGAAAATCTGGCACGTACCCGTATAGCTTATACAACAACAACATCATTTTATTTATTTGGACCCGTACATGCACAATCAAGTGCGTTTTGGGTTTTCACCAAATATACTTTACATGGCGTGAACGCGATGGTAAATAGCTAATAATTAAGAACGAGCATAATATGAGGTAGTTCAGTTACTAAGAGTTGTAATCAGGCAATACTTATTCTTTTTCCTAGTGACGAGACAGTCGTGTAGGTCAGCTGCTTGTTTTGCGAACTTATTTGATGGAGTTATGATAAGTTTGAAAAGCTCATTTTCATTCATGTGCCGGCTGTTAACATTGAATATATTTTCGAAAGTAAAAAATTATTTTCTCTTACGTACATGGTATGTTTTACATTTTAGAATAAAGTGCATTTCATCTTCTACCCCATTTTGACATAATGGGCATATCCTTTCTTCAGGTTTCAGGTAGGGTTTCAAATATCTGCCTCTTTCAATTTGTAGCGGGTGATTACTTATTCTTATTCGGGTTAGGGCTTGTCTGTGTTCTATAATAGTTACTTTGCTGAGATAGTCCTCCAGATTATAATTTATGTTGAATATCCTATATGTTCTTAATTTGTTTCTTTCGTTTTGTTTTCTTCGTATGTCAGTATGAATGTTGTTGTTCAATGTCTCTTAATGTTTGTTTAATATTTTTCAAAAACTTGCTCACATTTATTGTTTGATCTATTGACGACCACACATTTCCATATCAATTAGAAGACAGAATGTCTATTATTTTTTCACTCCAGCAGCTTGGTTTCGGCGAGTTTATACTCTCTATATAATTTATACAATTTATGCAATGTGTGAGAGTTATACATTAGTTCTTTTGTCCAGTATTTTATAGCTCGATATGTGTACTCCACTTTGAGAGGTAAACATCCGAGTTCCGCTCGACAAGCATTGTTTGTTGCATTTCTAGATACTCCGAGTAACATCTTACGAAATTTGACTTGTATCAACTCTAATGGTCATTATCTATTTTGGTTTTGTTCGGATCAGTTCCCCCCATATTTCACTTCCGTATGGCAAGATCGGTTTTATAAGTGCGTTAAAGAGTTTGAGTGTGAGCTTGACGTTCGATTTGAAATTGTCACCCATTTCTTTTCGTATTTTAAAAAGTAATAATAATACATAATAATGGCCATATTTATATAGCGCCATATTACCACAGTCTCATGGCGCTTTACATATTACTGACATCCCGTCAGTGAATTATTTTGGAGTGCCTTCAGAGCTACCTTTAAGTTTAAGTTCGTGTTTCGCAAGACTAAAATTTCCGTATGTGCTAAATTTTAGGCCGAGATATTTGTATTGCTGGACATATTCTAGTGTTTCCTCTTTATAGGAAAATGTATAATTATTTAATCTTCTCCCGCAGTTATTAAATATCATCACTTTAGTTTTCTCGATATTAACTGTAAGTTTTGAGAGATTACAGTATTCTTATAGTTTTCGCAGGTATTGTTGAAGTCCTTGTGCTGTCTTAGATAATATAACTACATCGTCTGCGTAGATTAGACAACTCACTTGAGTGTTTTGTAATTCAACATAGTCTGTTTGTTCCAGTGTTGACGGTAAATCGCTGATAAAAAGATTGAAAAGGGTGGGCTCAGCATGCATCCTTCTTTTACTCCGCTATAGCATCTGAATTCTTCCGCTGTTGTGTCCACGATTTTTACTGCCGAGATGTCGTTGGTGTACATTAAGTGCGTATAATAGAGTAGAACTTACCTCCGATGCCAACTTTCCTTATCTTTTGAAATAATTTCTCTCTTGGTTTGTCGATTTTGTTTTTTCTTCGGTTTAGCTTTCACGTATTTGTCAATAAATTATTTTAAGGAGAAATTGTCTGTTGTTGCGTTTAGTATTCTAAAACCTCCTTGTTCACGTTTCAAGACTCCGTTTTGGGTTAGATTGAAGTAAATAGTTTCCCAAGGCATGACAGGAGTGTTATACCCCGATAATTATCAGTGTTTGTTCGTTCACCTTTCTTATAAATTGGGATAATAAATCCATTGTTCCATTCTTGTGGGTACTCTCCCGAGGCCAAAATATTATCAAAGAGCAGACAAAGCGGCTGTATCAGTTTAGTGGTCTTTTCCACTTTTCTAAAACTTTCTGATTTGAAAAAATTGTCCCTAGAAAATTGTTTTCTGAAATACTGGCTAGAAAATTTGTTTTCAATCCCTAGAAAATTATAGAAGAAATGGGAGACTAAAAGGTTTCCAACGTACACCAGCAGGATCGTCGTCCACGGTTGCTTGCATTCTATTTGTTATTTAAATTTCAACCGTAGATCTTCAAACAGATCCGACTTTACCTGTCTTTATTCTTCAAATCATGGGCATCGACATCGCCTCATGGAGAATTTGCATTGGCACTTTCCATCCTCCTGCTATGAGATTACGTGCAACTCTTCACTCTTCAAATACCATCAAATGGTCATGCTTTAGACATCCTGCTATTTTGTTGTCAGTTGCTGTGCTGGCGCTCACTTCAACACTTACCATCTGTATGGATATCCAACCCAACCCCGGACCGAATACTGCTGATATTGTACAACCTACGACAGCTGCCGACTCCTCAACTACAAACTCACCCGGCACGCCGTACCCATATTCAAGTCTATTCAACAAAACGAAAAGGATACAACTCAAGCTCACCCGATACAAACATCACTTTCTGAATTATAATTTCTATAAGGAACACAACTACATCCCGATATCACTACTTCCTCGCGACCCACCAATGTACCCAGACAACCAGAAATTCCGTCGACGGTGGAGATATATTTCGTATTTTGCTGCCTACCGCCACTTAAAGTTATTAATCACCGAATGCCGACACAAGACAGACTCACTAACTATGGAACTAGCACTTCGAAAGGAACGTTTACGTAACTCTTGTACATCGGATGCTTTTTTATTTTATACCACTAAACTGGATTCTATGGCTTCATCACTTGAGTCTCTGCTAACCTACAGGCGTGCTAAAAAGACTGCTTTTTTTCCGCCAACACATTGACAACACTAATTTTGCTGCTAATAATCGCGACCCACGGGTCAACAATAATGCTATTAACGCACACGTGTCTGCCGTATCAGTTTCATCTAACGCTCCCACTACCACGTCATCCACTGTTCCGCCCACCGGCAATAAACGTAGACGTACCCGACGTAAAACTAAACCAGCTCAAATTCAACTTGACACCACTTCAGTTATCAATCTTTCTAATTCTCCTCTGTCTACCGACGAGATATCTGTTCTTTCTCGTGGACTCACGTTCTGCCCCACACCGCGACATATTAATTGGCCGGAAGTGACAGCCGACATTTACGACTTTTCACGACGGATGCGACTAACCGAATATTATTTTGACAATAACACTAATAACGATAACACAAATAACCCCAATGCCACACAACACGACAATCCTTTCCGTAACAAAAGTACTTGGACCCCTCCAGTCGACCGAGAACCGACTCTTAACACTTTTTTAGACGCTGTTAAACTTGACATAACAACTGCCACACCTAACAAGATTCGTGACAACCTTACTGCTACTGAACGACAATCTATAGACCAACTTAAGCAACGCCACGACATAATTATTAAACCCGCGGACAAAGGTAGTAGTTATGGACAAAACAGTAGTTATGGACAAAACATACAGTAGTTATGGACAAAACTTGGTACATCAACGAATGTTACAGACAACTTAATGACACCAAATTTTACCGACAATTAAACGAAGACAAAACGGCTAACATACAACAACGTATCACTGCATTATATGTTAACAGAATGCACAGTGACAATTTAATCAACGACAAAACCAAACAATACCTTATACAAACTGACGTTACCCCAGGACGCTTTTACATTTTACCTAAAATACACAAACCAGGCAATCCAGGACGCCCCATTGTATCATCTAACAGCCACCCTACTGAACGTATATCCCATTTTGTTGACTACCACCTTAAACCTTTAGTTGCTAAACTACCCTCTTTTGTCAAAGACACTAATGACTTTCTCAACAAACTCCTTGCCATCGATAATTTACCCGCTAACACACTACTAGTTACCCTTGATGTCTCATCACTCTACACTAACATTCCACATAATGAAGGTATTAATGCATGTGATCACTTTTTACGTACTCGCCCACATATAACCATTCCTACTGGCACACTCTGTGACCTTATTCGCATGATTCTAACCATGAATAACTTTTCTTTTAACGATAACCACTACCTTCAGATTCACGGCACAGCCATGGGTACTAGAATGGCCCCTACTTTTGCCAATCTGTTTCTTGGTTTTTTCGAAGCCAACGCCCTGGAAAACGCTCCATCTCAACCACATACTTGGCTTCGATATATCGATGATATTTTTATGATCTGGACCGAAGGTCCAGACAACCTAAAAATATTCATCGATTATCTTAATGACATTCACCCTACCATCAAATTCACCAGCTCACACTCTTCTACTAACGTACCTTTCCTTGACGTTAATGTTTCTTTAAACAATGGTAATATCGAGACTGATCTCTATTCTAAACCCACAGATAAGCACCAACATCTACTTTATTCATCTTGCCATCCACAACATACCAAAAAAGCCATCCCTTTTAGCTTAGCCCTCCGTTTACGACGTATCTGTTCTACCGACGAAGCGTTTAAGCACCGCACTGCTGAGCTTACCACATACCTCATTAAACGCGGCTATAACCGTTCCTTTCTTGCTAGACAAATACAACGCGCTGCCGACATCCCTCGCGCTTTTGCTCTACAAACCAAAGACACACACAATTCTAACCGTATACCTTTTGTTATTACTTATAACCCATCACTCCCTCATATTTCTGAAATAATTAAGAAGAACTACAGCCTGCTACACTCCTCTGTCCGCTGCAAGAAAGTCTTCCAACACTTGCCACTTGTAGCCTTCAGACGCATCTCTAACCTCCGTGACTTACTAGTTAAAGCTAAACTACCTTCTAACTCGACTGATCCTCAGCTCCCACCTGGCTCTTTCCGCTGTGGAAAGAACTGTTCTACTTGCCCCTACATCTGCGACGGACAAACTACTTATACTTTCTTCTCTACCGGTGAAATACGCTCTATCAGAACTAATTTGACGTGTAACACAACAAATCTAATCTACATGATTCAATGCAACCGCTGCAATTTACAATACATAGGTGAGACAAAACGACGTTTGAAAGACAGATTTAACGAACATCGACGGACCGTAGACAAGTCTAATAACATATCTAAACCTACAACAGCTGCTGAACATTTTCTCTCGACACCTAATCACACTGCTAATGACATGCAACTAATCCCCATCGAAAAAATGTTCTCTAATAGAGACTCAATTCGTAAGGCCAGAGAAGCTACTCTCATTACACAAGCTAGAACACTCGTACCTTATGGTCTCAACATCCGTGACGAGTCATACTAGCTGGTATGTATATAATCTCATTATCTTATTATTTCTATATTTATAGTGTCAATCATTTGTCATCTATTTCCTATATTTCGTAACCCATATTTCTAGTTAGTCACGTTCGCCAATGTAATAACATTTCTTCATATTACCTGAAGAAGGCTGGTTTGGCCAGCCGAAATATCGTTATAAACCTCTAAAATTTACGTTGTGTCGGCTTTGCTATTTTTAGTTTTATGTGTTCAGCCGATTAGATCAATCACTGATCCAACGTACACCAGCAGGATCGTCGTCCACGGTTGCTTGCATTCTATTTGTTTTTAAAAGGTTTCCCCTGAAATATTCGTACGTCCCATAGAGTCAGAACGATCCGGGAAAAACATAGCCTGCTATGCAGACGTATTTATTCACTCTCATAAATTCGAAGAAAAAAAGTAACGTCTGCTTACCCGAGCGCTTAATTAGTTTCCAATATGCACACCTCATTGTGTTAAGGACCAGAAATGAGAGGGAGGAACTGGGTGTGTTTGAAGGAAATCTCTTCCCCCAGTTGACAAAGAAGAAGATATGAATAGATTATTCCATTCTCAGCAATCTGATCCTCCACCACCTTCCCTAGACTTTATAACAGTACCTGTACCAGTAACAGTTCTCACCTCTTCTGCATTAGGCCCAGTGGTCACACGACCAGATTATACACCAACCTATGTGATAACTAGTGAACAGAGTCAGCTTAACCCAAATGCAGGTGTTTATAACCCTCACTCAATGATGAATGAAGTAATGACTATGGGGTCTGCTGCACAGAACCACTCGGCTCCAAATCACCAAGGGAAGAATCAGCCCTATGCTTCTGGTTTGGGGCAGGTAGCTTCCTCATTGGAGAAATCGGCATGGATAAGCTATATGTAGCTGAAACAAACAGCAAGTTGGCAGTTGCCAGCATGGGTCAAAGTGAAGCTAGTAAACAGTTAGCTATTTCTGGACAGTTGCCTAGATTAACTGTTCCTGTATGAACCATTGCAATATCCCATTTGGAACAATGCCTTTAAGGCCCTTATTGATTCCAAATCCATGGATACAAATACCAAATTAAGTTTTCTGAATCAGTATGTGCAAGGAAGTAGTGGAGCATTACCTCCTACTTGGAACTGATGCCTATTGTAAAGCTAAGGCCTCACTGCAACAGAGATATGGCAACTGCATGTAATGTCATAAGTACCGCCTTCATCAACAAACTGGAGAAGTGGCCAAAGATTGGCCACAGAGATGCGACTTCTCTGAGAGAGTTATCAGCTTTTCTGGAAAAGGTTGTTGCTGCTAAGAGACAGTTCACAGTCTTGCTGTGTTGGACTTTGCCAAGGAGAATGTGAAGTTGCTGGCAAAGCTTCCCTATGCCAAGTGGAAACGGTGAACAAAGCTTTCAATCTTCTTCAAGATGTACTGCATTCATCAAGAAAGCATCTGACAGAGCAAATATTCCAGAACTGGAGGATTTGAACATATATATGCACAGTCAAAGACAGCTTCAAGTCTAGCGGCCAACCAGGAGGTCACACTAAGCATAGTTAATAGAGTGGAATGGTTATGAAACCCGGCAAACTTCAAAGGGGCTAACAAAGGCGCTGCGATTTATGTTGGAAGGGGGCAAGACAAAAGATTGTGCAGGGTCATAGTTCATTAGCGTCCCCTGAACGACTGAACTCACACGTTTCTATTGGCTGATTGATTAACACATTGGAATTTCTATTGTGTTTTGTGCAGGGTCACGGTTGAAAAAAGCTAACAAAGACATATAACAAAGAAGGTCGCTGGGTTTCATAACCATTCTACTCTATTAACTATGCACTAAGCAAGTAAGAATCCACGTGTAAGCTCATTTGTCACCTCTGCTGCTATGAATGACAAGCAGCCTGCAAGAACATCAGGTGGTTCTGCATCTGATAAGGAACAGAATAGAAGAGGCAGTAGTACCTGTTCATGTCTGTTTTGTGAGGAAAGCCACCATCTCGACAAGTGTAAGGATTTCATGGATAAACCTTACAAAGAAAGGAAAGGATTCTTCTATAAGAAGAGACTGTGTCTGGGATATGCGTCCAGCGATCAGCACAGGGTGAGGGACTGCCGAAGTAAGACGAAATGCAAAGTTTGTTCTGAAAGTCATCCAATATGTCTTCATAGAGAACCAGATGGAAACTATGACGAAGGTACACCAAACTGCACAAACGTCTGTGCCCTTTCAGACCAAGACGGTGGTAAGGACCACGCTATGATAATACCTGTTTGGGTCAGACCAGAGGGCGAACCCTCTAAGGAGATTCTCCAGTACGAGAAATTTGTGAGAATAATGGAAGATGGCATAAAGAAGACACCAGATGGGCACTATGAGATGCCGCTTCCATTGAAGTCAGTTAATTTATCATTTCCTTACAACCGCCAACTTGCTGTCAAGAGATGGCTTACAGCAAGATTAAAAAAAAATCCAAAGTTTTCTCTGTTGTTTTTATCATTTATTTATTATTTTATTAATTACTTTTAAGTCCGAGCTAGATTTATTATAGAGTGCAAGCGGTGAAGGCGTGAGACGGCTAACTGGCTGAATAGTGCTAAATAGTGCAAAATCCTTTGTTTTCTATTGTTTAATACGTGCTATTTGGTACTGTTTAGTTGGTGTTGTTTCATGCTTTTATTGCGTGCACTCGACTTGTTTTCTCTGTTGTTTTTATCATTTATTTATTATTTTATCATTTATTTTATTATTATTATTATTTTATAGATATATATACTTTACAGTTGGTGTGATAACCATATGGCTTATTACCGACTTAATAACATGTAGATGTAGACCTTGTAGTTGTGAAAGAGGGATTCCCACGAATACCAAACGTTTGGAATATTGTTTTTTTTATTACTCTGCAACGAACTCCACCGGAGGAAAAGCAAGTGCGACTCTGGTGGCCAGCCACAAATCAAGTTTTACTAGTATACCTAACAGGTAGAGAATGCTGCTCCGCTCAGTTAAGGAAGTGTATTAGAAGAGAACCTATAGTGGCACTTTGTCAGGAAAAATATTACTGGGTGATAAAAATGCTAAGGTGTTAGATGAATATATCTTGTAGTTTTTGCCATTGAAGTGAGGCGTTTGGGTCAATACCGCTGAAACTGCTATTCGTAGACTCAACTACAATATCTCCTATTACAGTTGATTTCCGGTGTTTAAACTTCACTGGAGAGAACAGCAGTTTTTTGTGCCGGTAATCTTAAGAAAATCAGTGTCGGAAATTTGTAATGATTTATGAACGGACAGAAATTCTCAGAGCGGTGAGAGTGATCCATTTTATCCATCTGTGTTCTTTTTGAACTCATCCTTTGGTTATTTATGGAAATGCAAGATGTCCTTAGATAAGTTTTAGTTATTTGTTTTCAAAAGTCGTCGTTGCGGACTGCAACACAACTAAAACAAAAAGCATAAGTGTTGCTTCTCGGAGGAGAAGACCGCCACCGAGTACTCCGAATACAGCGGCCGAAAAACGCAATAAATCGGAAGCTCTTTGGCGTTCCCACCAGAAGCGAAGAGGGTTTGGATGTCCAGTAGAGGTCACGAAACACATGGCAACTTTTCAAGTCATAAATGATATTGCATTAATATTTTCAACAGCGATACGATACCGACCAGGGGCGGATCTAGGATTTGTTTGATGGGGGTGGCTGCAAACATAGCGCCATTTTATCGGGATGTAATAAATGTAATAAATATTCTGCATGCCTTTAATTTATGAAGGTCAGAATAATGCAACTATTACATAAATGCAGTTCCATAAAAATAAAGTAAAGGCTCAGCGTTTCGCGAACAAGCACCATGACAATCTGAAGCTATCCTATGATAAAATAAAATAAAACACCGATAAAAGGTTATTTTGAGTGTTGTAATCTATATAAACACGCAGGCAGCTTGCGACTTCACTTTCGGGTAAAATTCGGACTGTTTATGACTCGAAACACAGCAACAAAATACACGCAAGTAATGAAATATAGATACCATTCTTTACTGCTGTTTATCTTGGGATGTAGGAAGAATAAAATCCTTGTAAATCTCGCCATATACTATGCAAAACTACAAATCTGTGAATCACGGCTATCACAGTGTGGCGTTTTCGGCAATTTATTTGATTGATTCTCATTGGATGTTACACAATACGGTGGTCAATTCAATGTCTGGACACTGTAGCATGCGCAAGAATCACTCGAAAATGAGACATTTTAGAACGACAAAATCCCTAAAAATTGATTGGGGCTGGCAAATAACATATGGAGTTTTGTCGTTCTAAAATGTTTGATTTAGAGTGATTTTCAAAAGTAAATTTTCGATTGTCAGAAGTCACTTCCACTTCACGTCAAAGTACAAGACTAATAAGTACAAGACTAATAAGTTTCAACACAAACAAGAGCCCATTTGGGCTTTCACTCGGGCCACAATATATATATATCAATGTAGCCAGACACTCTTTAAGGTGAGCACACACCAGGAGGCGTTTTGCATCCCACCTTTATGGAGGAAGGGGTACTTCCATAAAGAAATTGTTTTCAGTGTCCAAGGGAAGCACCATTAGAAATGTGGATGGGGGAGGTAGGACTTCCTCAAGATGCACATTTTTTTGGCCCCTTGGTTGTGCAAGGCAGGTTTCTTTCTTTGATATTTTGTGTTCCAGGATTTTTATTTTTTATTTTGGACTACCCATCTTCAGATTTCTGATGGTGTGTTCCCAATGAGATCGAAGATGAAATACACTTTCATTTGAAATCCTCTTAGTAATAAGAGGGAAGAATTATTAGCTGAATTTAGCAGTCTTTAGGAGTAGCCGGTAGCGCGGTGACTTTCATTCTCTGCTCCCCTAGTATATATATGTAATTTTTCTCGTATGTAAATTAAAGAAGTTGACTTTTCACTGTAACACTACTTATTCATGTAACACACGTTTACAATTTAGTCTGCTGTTCTGTTATACTGCAGGTTCCGAGTACTAATATAGATGATTGTCTCAAATGTATGTTTATATTTGTCCCATATTATAAGTTGTATCCTGTCCATCCTGTGATGGAGCTATCACTATATTTCTCTACTGTTCTTTCTATCCTGCGGCTCTTTATCAAGACATTAGTTCGCTGATCGCCGCCGCCTCGTTGCTCTTTCTCCGCGGCTGTTCTCTCTAGAAAATCTCTGGAAGTCATGTTAATTGTATTCGTGGTCAATTTGTGTGCCTCTGTACTGTTCTAGTTTGCTATACACGATGAGTCCATTACGAGTCCATATTGGTATTTGTTGGATTAAAGATTATTAACTGAAATGCCTGTTGATTATCTCTAATTAAAAGCTTTACCCTCATTCCCAAAACTTCAGTCTGCTCATTATATTACAGAACTATAAAGGGAACTATTGGAAGCTTTTAATTTCTCGAAACAAAACCTCGGCCGTGAGAGGATTCTTGTTTAAGTTTACCTTGAGAGTTGAATATTGATTGGGTCATCATAATTCTGTGTTGAATGCATGTGTATTCTGGCTTCGTGTTGGCGAGTGACAGTGTTGCTCTCACAGTTCAGGAGTTCAGATGTCTTCCGGATTTCGATAGAGGCGAGTAACCCATAACTGCTCAACCACAGTATATATATTTGCTAGTAAATCTCTACATTTCGCTATAAATCAGCTATTCAGTATACCTGTATAGTAAAACGTACACAGGTCTCGATACGAGATCGGTAAACCAGCCAAAAACACGGTCAAAATTATTTTAGTGTTGGCCTACCGATCACCGTGTTTGCGCTGGTATGTATAATGACCGAGAGTAAAATGAAATATGGCATAAAACCTACGAAACGTACCAAACAAGAAAAGCATCCGCAGAATCTCAAGATGGCAAATGGACTAGAGAGAAATCTATTAGCGCCACGAGGTGCGCTCATACAATTAATGCATAATTTAACGCATGCGCAGAAATTTTGTTGCACCGAACAAAAAAAATTACGGCCTGCAGATTTAGACTCGGGCGGCCAAAGGCCTGGCCCGAGTAATAACACTAGTTTCGCGGGAAACAAAACTTGCATCGCCAACTATTCCGGTCATGACGAGACTGTGGTACGTCAGCGGTTTTCCCTGTGAATACACTAATTTTTCACATACCGGAGGCATTTGACACTGACAACATTAAGAACGTCGGACATTTGTAAAAAAACAGCGTTTTTACACTCTTGAGTGAGATGGCAATCATGAGTTATTTTGGCTTTCGCGTGAAAATTTTAGCAGAAGTGAAATTCTCGCAGGTTTAACTGCTGACCAAATTTACATATGAACCTTCGAGCAGTTTTTCTGGGTAAAATCACCCTAAGATTCTCATTGATTCACGAACCGGAAACGACTACGAAGGATGAAGCATCGTGTTGGATTTTAGTGCGGGAGAAAGGTATAATTTTGGATTACGAACGAGACCCAGGTCTAAAAGATGTGAATCCAGTCCGGCAAATTGAGTAATCGTCATTGGTGTAAAGATATGAACTTGTGAACTTTGGGTTTAGCGTGACTTTCTTTGTTGTAGAGCAAAGTGGAAAGGAAAAATATAGCACAAACATTTGACCTTAAGGAGCGAGTGCAAGATACAACGCCAATTTCGAAGGTCTTTCCTAAAAACACATGCTCCGTGGTGTGTTATCCTAACGGCCCTATGCTTAAAATCTACGTCAACCTGATTAAGTATTCCAAATGTACTTACTGCTAGAGTATATTTTATACCGAGTCATTTGCTCACAATGAAAAGATCGAAAGCTGACTGTGTGGCGTCGCACTGGTTTGCTGAAGAAGGGCCAATAAGAGAATGATAGCCAGTCTCATTGGAGTAAATTTGGCCACTATTGTGACGATTTATCCAACCGGATAGTAATGTACGTTAATGAACAATTTCTTCAGCAAAGGAGGGGATCAATCGCCACGAGCCACAAGCATGTGGCATTATATTTCCAGTGATTAAGTATTCCAAATGTACTTAATACTGCAAGAGTATATATTTCCAGTGGCTCCGCGGCTTCGCAGTCAACCTGATTAAGTATTCCAAATGTACTTACTGCAAGAGTATATGTATTTCCTTTTCCTAAATTACAGTACCCTGCCATAAACTGAGATTAGTAAACTCTGGGAGAAAAGTACGTTCTGGCAGCACTGGCGGATATCCGACTCGAGGGCCGGGTGGGCACAGTGACTAAGTGTTCTCACCCCGGGGGGGGGACTCCCCATAAAAATAGACGGGGGTGCTCGACGTGAGAAATGAAATTCACCCCTAAAAGATAGCAATATGGGCCTGGCTCACAAAAAAAATTCCCCTAAAAGATAGCACTCGTCTTTAATATTCGGATGGATCAAACTCTATATCGAAGCCGTAAATACCGATTCAACTTGTGGGGTCTCATGCTCGAGGATCCAGCGCTATTTTTTCTCGGCCACAAAAAAATTGGGTCTCGGAGACCCCTAAAAGATAGCAGACCTTTGGAAGACCCCTAAGAGATAGCACTGCTAACGATTTTAACCCCTGAAAGATAGGTCGAGCACCCCCGTCTATTTTTATGGGGAGTCCCCCCCCCCCCCCCCCCGGGGTTCTCACCCACCTAGGGCTAGGGATCAAAGGTAAGGTTAGGGTTCCCAGGAAAACGACGACGTTTTATGGCTAATTTCATAGACGAAATGCGATTGATATGTAACCTAACTCAAACAGAAACCCTAACCCGAACCATAAAGCATACTCTAACCACTGCGAAAACAAGTTAACTGGGGAACAACGAGGTTTTAGAACAAATTGGTAGCAGATCCTTTGTGGTTTAGGGTTCACAAGTAAACACTAGCCGAAATGCGATTGATGCCATGTATTTTTAGTAAGGACATTTGGAATACTTAATCATGCAGGTTGACTGTGGTTCCATGGAGCCGCCGAGCCGCGTGAAATATATACTCTTGCAGTAATTACATTTGGAAAACTTAATTAAGTTGACTGCGGAGACGCGGAGCGACTGGAAATATACACTTTTGCAGTAAGGACATTTGGGAAACTTAATTAGGTTGACTGTCGAGTAGACGCTTGTTTCAAGACCAGCATTAAGTATGATTCTCAGAACATATAATATTGTGTTCCAAAAAAATCAACAAGTGAGTGTATATATGTATATATTGTAGTGGAGAGTGTGTGTGGAGTTGAAAGCAGGCCCCCACCAGCTATACTGAAATACATAGCCTGCTATAACAAAAAACATATACGTATATTTTGTTATTAGCTCATCATTTAGCCGCGGAGCGTCTAAAAAATTGGCGTTGTATTCTGCACCTTAGCCAACCTTGATTTTTGCAACAATCAGACAGTTTGGGCGTGTACAATGGACTGCTGATCCGGCAAGGTGAGAATATTTATTAAAAGTTGATAGTGTTTGTAACTCCCGCAGCTCTCTAGGTAAGTAATTTCATTCTCTTGCGGCTGCGCATTTAAAAGACAATTGGCCCATTTTCGTTTTCGTGGCTATAACATGTAAAAGTGTGGAGTCTCTAAGATGTCTATTATGCATTTCTGATCTTTTAACAAGGTACCCTTCTAGCTGATGCGGACAGTTACAGTGCGACTACTGAGAGCCACTTAGACAACGAGAACCAATCACATTGCAGAACGAAAACAAAGCATTACAACTTCGGTGACTCTAGCCAATCAACAGCTAGAAAAGAACAATGCTACTGTAGTCGCACTGTAATGTTATGTACAATTTTCTACACGAACTAGAGCCTTTAGAAGCGCCTTCTACTGTTAAGAGAACAAACAGAGCTTGGCACGCATGTCTTGTACACGAACTAGAGCCTTTAGAAGCGCCTTCTACTGTTAAGAGAACAAACAGAGCTTGGCACGCATGTCTTGTACACGAACTAGAGCCTTTAGAAGCGCCTTCTACTGTTAAGAGAACAAACAGAGCTTGGCACGCATGTCTTGTACACGAACTAGAGCCTTTAGAAGCGCCTTCTACTGTTAAGAGATAACAAACAGAGCTTGGCACGCATGTCTTGTACACGAACTAGAGCCTTTAGAAGCGCCTTCTACTGTTAAGAGATAACAAACAGAGCTTGGCACGCATGTCTTGTACACGAACTAGAGCCTTTAGAAGCGCCTTCTACTGTTAAGAGAACAAACAGAGCTTGGCACGCATGTCTTATACACGAACTAGAGCCTTTAGAAGCGCCTTCTACTGTTAAGAGAACAAACAGAGCTTGGCACGCATGTCTTGTACACGAACTAGAGCCTTTAGAAGCGCCTTCTACTGTTAAGAGATAACAAACAGAGCTTGGCACGCATGTCTTGTACACGAACTAGAGCCTTTAGAAGCGCCTTCTACTGTTAAGAGATAACAAACAGAGCTTGGCACGCATGTCTTGTGAACACGTCTTAAGGCCTGTTCAAACGGATGCAACATCGTCCAACATGTTGGATCCAACATTGTTGCACGATGTTGGATGGGGGTGTTCAAACGGATCCAACATCAATCCAACATGTTGGATAGTACTGTGATATCGCAAAGGATTCCGGTGCTGTTTACGTTCGCCTTCGTCTTCGCGATTTCTCGGCCGAGTTGAGCTCGTAAGCCTGTTACTTTGGTTTTTATGTATGAGATAGTTATATCTAGTCTTTCTTCCATCTCTTGTTCCTGAGGTGATAATCTTTGCTTGAAGCGTCCCAAAGGCAAACTCTCTCTTCTAACAGCCGGATCCTTCGGCGTCTGACAACTTTCTTGTCTTGCACGTTTCTGTCCCTGTGTTTACAGCCTTCCTTTTTCCATTTGTAGGAGTTTTGCTCATGTTTTCCTGCTCAAAATCTTCTGAAAGTACTTCACTCTCCGCCATCACGGTGCAAATTGAAATGATCGCCTAATTGTCTGTTAGTAAACAAAATCAAATCTCCATGGATACAGCGCGAATGACGAATGAAGTGCGCGTGCGCGAGTGCAACATTGTTGGGAAAGCCGTTCAAACGGATCCAACATACATGTTGGGATATGCTTCATCGATCACGATAACAAAAGAAATGTTGGACGATGTTGGATGAAAAGTTTGACTAGTTTCAAACTTCATGCAACATCGTCCAACATCGTCCAACATCATCCAACATCGTCCAACAGGGTGTTCAAACGGATCCAACATGTTGCATCCAACAATGTTGCATGATGTTGTGCCAACATGCTGCATCCGTTTGAACGGGCCTTTACGATAACCTAACTGGCTCGTGTATGACAATAAACTGCGGCAATGAGTATGTCCTCTCGCACGATGTTGCTTGAATGTGTCTTAAGTGCTGTCTGAGATGTCCTCAGTCAAAGTTACAAACACAAAATAAAGGAAGCTGTGTGCTGTTGGTCATTTGTACTGTGAACACTGAACACCATCCAGCCAATAGGAAAGGGGAAGACAAAATATATTTGAATCACAAATGTCAGAACTTGCCTCACGGTTGATTTTCATTGATATCAAACCATAGTTAGTTTGATCAAAACTAAATTAAAACTTCAAAAGTTACCTAACGAAAGTGCATTGTTTCGATGGTCCTTCTTCTATTGAATTTATGAGCATCAATCTATGAATTTACGAGAAATAAGAATAGAAAATTAACACCTTTTGACATTCATTGCCGTTCAGTGCTAGCGTTCTTAGCCGGAGCAAGCAATGAAGAGATTTGTATGAGAAAATCAACGAAGGCCTTTCTAGCCTCGCTTTCATGTTATCCCTAGACCTCCCTCGCTATGTGGAGAGTGATACCCTTCAGTCTACATTGCGCTGAAGGTTATCAGCTGCAACTTCATTCAAGACACTTTTAATGGGGAGGGCACCGTTATTAACAGGAACCGCATATCATTTTGCACCCCTCCCCCCTCAGTTTTGCAGGGTTCGCACATCTTACCCTTAATTATCTTATCTTATCTTATCTTATCTTGCTGATAACCTTCAGTATACGGCCATATCCTTCTTACCTAGAATAGCAGACCTTTCTTCGGAGTGTTATGGAATAACTGGTATTTTATTCTCAGCTTGCTTCGCCCTCAGCTGGCTGAAATATTATTTTAAAATTATTATTTATTATTCAGTTCCTAAGTATCCCGAATTTTGATTGGTTGATTCACCTGCAGATAATTGCGCGCAAATAAGAGTTTGCTGCAGACATTGTTGTGAGCATGCGCAGTGCTGTTCAACAACACATTCCAAAATGGCTGCTCGGTTTCCAGAGCGTTCAGAGGAGGAAATTGCGAGCATTTTGGATGCCCAAAGTACTGAATAATAAAACCATTATTGGAACTCCAGCTATCGCAAAATATGATGAATTGTCTGTGTCTCGCTTTGCCTTCGGCATCGGCAAATAACTGGTAGCCCGCCACAAACAATTCATTATATTTTGCTCAGCCTCGTCCAATAATTGCTTAATAATGCTGTAGGCCTCAGTAATAGACCATTTCAAGGTCGCCATTAACACTACGATATCTACTTCAATTAGCGATAGCATCGGTACTACTACAAAGAGCATCTCAAGATTAGTCAAAATCCCAAATTTGATAGTGAGCAAAGCGGATACAGTCCCACAAAGTAAGACAATTTTACAGACATTTATATGCGGGGGTGCAAATTGTTACATCCCCTCATACAAATGTCTGTAAAAATAGCGAACTTTAATTACTTGACTATATCTTGGCTTCTAGGTGAGGTACAACTCTCAAATTTGGGATTTTTACTCATTTTCAGGACCTCTTTTCAGTAGCACCAGTGCTATCGCTAATTGATGTGGATTTCGTAGTGGTAATGGCGACCTTGAAATGGTCTATTATCTAACAAATAACATCTTTCAAGACTGTAACCACTGTTTTATTAGTAAAGAAGGTGCAATATCATTGATGAATCTTCTGTTGTAGGATAGATTCCTGGTTGCTTGTTGATGATTTATCAAAACCTCGGCACTTTTGATTTAATATAGTTAAATATATTGTCACAGCTTTGAGCAAAAGAATTGAAGCATTGTATATTTAAAATATGATAACCGCGGAAGGATCGATAATCTTTACTTGTTACTATGGTTTTGTGTAGCTTTTACTAAGAATGCAGCCAAATTTTGACATTGACTATTCCATTTTTGGCTACTTGCCACACACAATGTGTGATGTAGCTGATAACCAATCTCCTAGATCTTACCAAGGCTCATTTGCTTGTTACACCGTGCCGATGATCCCCATGCAACGAAGACGAAACAGCTGTCCACGGTTACATTCTAGTTTTGAGCGCTCCTCATGTCAGGTTTAGCTAACCGTAGTGCTATGCTAAAAGAGTTTGCTGGGCTTTATCATAACTTTCATAACTCTGGCCATTTTACATTTTCACTTGTCAAAATCCTAAAAAAATAATTGTTTCCTCCTAGAATTAATAAGTATGTTAAG
Organism: Actinernus sp. WN-2022; assembly: GCA_030867875.1. Classification (NCBI taxonomy): domain Eukaryota; kingdom Metazoa; phylum Cnidaria; class Anthozoa; order Actiniaria; family Actinernidae; genus Actinernus; species Actinernus sp. WN-2022. Next base: position 89,616,595 of record JAOWCC010000019.1, read on the forward strand.
CATTTGGCATGAACAGGGACACTTATATTAAGCTTCTGTTACAACCAGACCGTGAAACAAGGGTTTATAAGTAAAATACTCGCCCAAAAAAAATTAACAACAAGAGAATCAGTGATACATGCATTATTTCTTTTCAAGTTTCGAACAATGTTCTTTTAAACATTTTACATGGTTAACTCCGTTTTTAGTTCGATCAAAAATTAACTTTAGATAATTATTCTACTATTCCCTGTGAACAGTTGTTGTTCACTCTAAAAATTACCTTTTGCAGTTTTGCAATTAATTAGGCAGCAGTTTTTAGCCTGAATTAATGTAATCTAATATAGTAAAAGGGACGAGTAAAGGAACCATTTTCTCTTCACACACGTTTAATTGCCCTCCGGTTTTCTATTTTCAATACATCACAAGCCAGGAATAAAAACAGAGAATCAATCATTATAGAAGCTATATAGATTTCGGGTTTATTAATTGTTTCCCTATGAAAAAAATTGAGCAGTTATACCTATTCAAATCCAATTTCAATCTGTCTTGTACACAGTTGTCAGTCGCCATTGATGTGTTGTCGTTTCTTGCAGTCTAATATCCTGTACCGTACTCGGCGGATTTCGGACAACTGTAAACATTAAACTTATTTTCTCGCTCTGCTTGTATTTCCATGGTTTTTTCAATGGAATAAAGAGAAATGCAAGCAATGAACGAATGCCGTCCGAAAATTAAGGATTATATGGAGAGCTATTTAGTGCTTTGGAAATGGTTATACCAGCTAGTGCCGAAAAACTCAACTTAAAAAAAGATAACTTTTGTTAAAGGAAATGAAGTATTGTTTCCCGTAAAGTTTATTTAGCGCCGTACAATTTAGAACTAAAATATTCTAAAATGTTTCCCTTCCTTTTCAAGTTGAACATTGAATGATTGGCTTTTCTTGAATAAAGTCCATCCCGGTTAAAGCCGATAACATTAAGTACATAGCCAGGGCAGATGTAAATTAAATCGGCTTTTTCCATCTTTTAGTCAATATGAGAAATAATTAAAGAAACGTCCACGCGCTACGATGAAGCGGCTATGGCCTTGGCCTGTGTAAAGCCGCTCTGTCCCTCCAAAGCCAGCCATTAAACACTTTGAATTCCACTATTCACCTGCCCTCTTCTTTAATTTGGTGTCATAGTTTTGTTTTCATCGCGAATTTTTCCTTTTTGCTTCCTTCTTGTTCAAATGTAGTTTTGTAATTAATTTTCATTCTTATTAATAACCTCACTGGCCTTAAAATTCAGCCGTGAGATCCTTTACAGAAATAGATTAACTAGCTACTGAAGTGGCTTTTGCAGTTTTGAGATTCAAAAAATACTCTGACTTGAATTCTAAGACGAGAAACGAAATTAACGTCTTTACCTACAAAAAAGTAGAATTTTTCAGAAAAATAATATACAGCACTAATCATCCAAATGTACACCACACAATTTGTAAATGCTATATAGTTCATCACATCTAAGATAAAGATGCTTAGGATACAAAATAAAAAGCTATCCGATCAACAGTCCTTAATTTTACAGTAAGATCTTCGTTATTTATGTCCGAACTGTCTTGTACTGTACACTTAAGTTTAAAGTAAAATAAAGTTACAAGCACTGCTCAAACTTTTATACAACATTCACATGGATGCCTGTAACGCGTTGAAATTGTTTTATTTTCCCAAGGCAAGCGGCTGTTTTGTCTAGTTTTGGCCCATTTTCCTTCAGCTATTAATTATATCCTGTTTTAGCTTAATATGAGCAAAGGAAATGCTCGGAGTTACAGATGACACAATTTTAAGATGTTGCCGGCTTATCAGATTGGAGCAAGTCATTGCGCTTGCTTTGAAATAGCGATTGTTTATATGGCCGCGAATTCAAGAAAACAACACAGCAAGACGAAATCTCACAGTCTTTTAACACTGCAACACATATTTTGAGGCATCAATATTATTCAGTTACGAGAGATGGTATATAGCATAGGAAAACTTAAAATGTTGAATATCATCAAATATTAAGTAGGTTATTCAGCACAATAACGCCGCTTTGCAAAAATATACTTTTTGTTTGCTTGTGTTAGTCTGGAGTCAATTCTAAGTTTTAATTTTGTATTTGCAATTGAGCACAACCTGAAGCACTTTAATTAAAGTGTCATTTAAATCACTGAAAGAAACGAGGAGAGAAATATCGTTCGTTTTTCTAGTCAAAGAACTTCCGTTGCAATGCTTCAGGTATTTCAGAACATCTGGCGATAGTAGAATAATTAATCACGTAGTTTGAGCTGTGGAGAGAGCGCAACCTGAGACTGTCATCTAATATGCGATTTAAGATCTGACCGGAATTCATGTTAATGAAAAACACTTATTAGAAGATTTATCGTCGAGTTTCAGTGAAGACTTCAATTAAGAGCTTGAAAAATGTCACAAAATTAAAATCGATGAGTCTAAATCCTGAATTATTTCGAAATTGAGCATTAGTGCAATTTATCATGAGGATCAGCGGTTAACAATACATTACGCATGCACAAGGAAATCCTAATAGTTCAGTTTTACATTCTGGAGAAATCCTTTTTAACACGTGGATGAGCGCATGCGCAGAAACGAGTTTTGCCACCCACTCACTCGCTCACTCACTATGGTGTGAACCTTCTTAACATTCCTGGTGTTAGCACGCCAGAGAGCCTCGGAAGGAGCATTGGAAGAAGCTTGTTCTCTCTGATTCGGAGCCCAAACTTATAAGTTCTCTAAACTCACTCAGTATAAAATAGAAAACTTATCGTAAAATTAACTCCAATCCGACACTCAAATCTGTTAATCTTTATTAAGTCAATTCTAGGATTGTTTTGAAATGGATAGGAAAAAATCTGATCTTAGGACTAGAATTCTGCCGCACAATTAACATTCCGTGCGGCATTCAGCACTTCGTAGGTGGCCCACAAATGTCACGTACGACAACGGAATTTTACTAGCTTTTGCCGCGAGCGTGAGGATTACCGTCGAGTAATTGTTTTTCCGTAATCGATTTGATTTTTGCCGTCTACGGGATCATTTCGGCGACTATTCTTGATAAAAGTAAATACCCGCATTATTATGAAATTTTGTTACACAGTGCGTGTTAAAAGAAAGTGCACAACCGCATATTTTACCGCCATGCACTGAGTGTTGGTTGGTATATATATATATATACACCCGTTTACAAAAACATTGCACTGCAAATAGATATATACCTTTTGTATTCTTGTCAAATTTGACAGCTAAAAACAATGGAGAACAAAAGGTATATATATATCTCAGAGCAGTGTTTTTGAAAACGGGTGTGTGTATATATATATATATATATATATACATTAGCACCAAAAGCTTGTTTTAACACCAGGCTGGGAACAGAAAAAATCCAGGGCGAAAGAAGATGGTGCGTTCAAGCAGAAATAAGTGGGGGAGTTCGATATACTATGAAACTACACAATGCAATTCAGTCTTACTGTAAAACACGGTTAACCTTGTATCCACGAGTTCTCCATAGTGAGGCTATATTTTTCGGCCTAAATTTAGGCCTTCCGGTCGACAGTAGCCTACATTTTGACGGCGTGACTCCAAATTCTACTGAAGTCAACGCGAACGTATGAAAGTAAATCACTCCGTTTTCGGACTGAACGAAATATGTTTTTGATTTTGAAAATCTGGTTGTCAAAGCAATTAAAGGCGAATAAAAAAAAAAGTAAATACTAAATTGCGGGAGAAAACACGTCCCGTAGTCACTTGCAGCTCCACCAGTTCCACATGTTCATGCCTACACAAAGACAGCTGACATAACCAGCTGATTTACAGCGCGCCGGGTTTACAGGAAAAAGTAATAGTTGACAAGCGAGCACAAGCGAGAATAGAATAAGAGGCTTTTATCAGAGGCTAGATTGGTTTACTGAGCATTTATTATGAAGAACAGGAGCATAAAAGTACATATAAGTTTAATGAAATGGGATGTGTGTTGATCTATACATTCACGCGGAATTTATTCGCACGGCCATGCTTATATCGATGGATCTTGACTTCTGGTTGTTTTTTGTTTCGATCCATTTTGGAACAGCAAATCAGAATGAAGAAAATGGATTTCTTCAGAGTCCATACCGGGCGACAACCGCTGGTCAAAGAGCGCGGAAAGAGTCTGGGAACGAGATTGGTTCTCAGGCTCAGTTACAAGAGGCTCGAAAGGGTTCATTAATAACATCGGTACTCTTTTTTCGTCCAAATGTGGAAGAAGTATAACTAAATCATCTTACCATATCCAAACTACTAAAATTATGTGATTTTTTTATTGAATCGATGAGAAATCTCACAATTACGGCACTGCGTATGTTGCTTGCGCTTGTGCTTGCGTCGCTAGTGTAAACCAGGGTTGAACGTCTCTAGTATGAACCAGGGTTGAACGTCGCTAGTGTGAACCCGCCAGGGTTGAACGTCTCTAGTGTGAACCAGGGTTGAACGTCTCTAGTGTGAACCAGGGTTGAACGTCGCTAGTGTGAACCCGCCAGGGTTGAACGTCTCTAGTGTGAACCAGGGTTGAACGTCTCTAGTGTGAACCAGGGTTGAACGTCGCTAGTGTGAACCCGCCAGGGTTGAACGTCTCTAGTGTAAACCAGGGTTGAACGTCTCTAGTGTGAACCAGGGTTGAACGTCGCTAGTGTGAACCCGCCCGGGTTGAACGTCTCTAGTGTAAACCAGGGTTGAACGTCTCTAGTGTGAACCAGGCTTAAACGTCTCTAGTGTGAACCAGGATTGAACATCTCTAGTGTGAACCAGGCTTAAACGTCTCTAGTGTGAACCAGGGTTGAACGTCTCTAGTGTGAACCAGGGTTGAACGTCGCTAGTGTGAACCCGCCAGGGTTGAACGTCTCTAGTGTGAACCAGGCTTAAACGTCTCTAGTGTGAACCAGGGTTGAACGTCTCTAGTGTGAACCAGGCTTAAACGTCTCTAGTGTGAACCAGGGTTGAACGTCTCTAGTGTGAACCAGGGTTGAACGTCGCTAGTGTGAACCCGCCAGGGTTGAACGTCTCTAGTGTGAACCAGGGTTGAACGTCTCTAGTGTGAGCCAGGGTTGAACGTCTCTAGTGTGAACCAGGCTTGGATGTCTCCAGTGTGAACCAGGCTTGAATGGCTCCAGTGTGACAGGCTTGAATGTCTCCAGTGTGAACCAGGCTTGAATGTCTCTAGTGTGGACCAGGCTTGAATGTCTCTAGTGTGAACCAGGCTTGAATGTCTCTAGTGTGAACCAGCCGCTTGAATGTCTCCAGTGTGAACCAGCCGCTTGAATGTCTCCAGTGTGAACCAGGCTTGAACGTCGCTAGTGTGAACCAGGCTTGAACGTCGCTAGTGTGAACCAGGCTTGAACGTCGCTAGTGTGAACCAGGGTTGAACGTCGCTAGTGTGAACCAGGGTTGAACGTCTCTAGTGTGAACCAGGCTTGAATGTCTCTAGTGTGAACCAGGCTTGAATGTCTCTAGTGTGAACCAGGCTTAAACGTCACTAGTGTGAACCAGGCTTGGATGTCTCTAGTGTGAACCAGGCTTGAATGTCTCTAGTGTGAACCAGGCTTGAATGTCTCCAGTGTGAACCAGGCTTAAACGTCGCTAGTGTGAACCAGGCTTAAACGTCGCTAGTGTGAACCAGGCTTAAACGTCGCTAGTGTGAACCAGGCTTGGATGTCTCTAGTGTGAACCAGGCTTGAATGTCTCTAGTGTGAACCAGGCTTGAATGTCTCCTGTGTGAACCAGGCTTAAACGTCGCTAGTGTGAACCAGGCTTAAACGTCGCTAGTGTGAACCAGGCTTAAACGTCGCTAGTGTGAACCAGGCTTAAACGTCGCTAGTGTGAACCAGGCTTAAACGTCGCTAGTGTGAACCAGGCTTAAACGTCGCTAGTGTGAACCAGACTTGGATGTCTCTAGTGTGAACCAGGCTTGAATGTCTCTAGTGTGATCCAGGCTTGAATGTCTCCTGTGTGAACCAGGCTTAAACGTCGCTAGTGTGAACCAGGCTTAAACGTCGCTAGTGTGAACCAGTGTTAAACGTCGCTAGTGTGAACCAGTGTTAAACGTCTCTAGTGTGAACCAGGCTTTAGTTTCTGTATGTTTTATCCCGACTTGTTCCAGTCGATGAGAAATTCCGAACTCGCTTATACATTGTAAGTACAACAAACCCAGATTTCTCTTTCTGATTGGCTCTTGGCTGTGATCAATAAGATTACAGATAATGATGGTGACGTGAGGCACGTGCGCGACCCGTCAACTGGCCTGTGTTAATTTCCCTCAAACTCAAAGCCCTGCCTGCTGGAGGATTAAATTAAGTTTGTTGTAAAAAGCACTCAAACAATACAGTCACGTGCTGATATATTATATCAGGCGTATGAATCGAGCTCATGATACCATGTGAAAGGCTTTACTGGACGGCAAACGATCTTCAAAAATGCAGATTTAGAAAGATCGACAATCGACTGGAAGTGGAAAATAACATTTACAAACAGGTTTTGCTAATAACACTATCAATCTCGTAAAAGTGCCTTTAAATAAATGAAGTCAGATATTAAGTTTGCCCTCCAGTACAACCACGTGATTTTAACCTGTAAAAAGCTCATTGTGTCGTTCAGAGTAATTTTTGAGAGGCTGGGGGCTAGTGAAGCACAACCTATAGAGCGTTTTCACGTGACGTCATCAAAATTCTAAAATCTAAACTATAAGATCTATAAACAGTGGTATAATCATCTAAAGTCGATTAAGGTATATGGTAACGAGTATAGCAGCTGACGTTTCGAGCGCTAGCCCTTCGTCAGAGCAAAAGAAGGAATTGTGGGTGGAGAGACGGCTTATAAAGTCAGTGTTGAGTGCATGATTACCGCTGAGGAACATGTACTCGGATCAATTGGGATCAAAGGAAATTGTTCCTGTTACAGCTATTAATATTTCTATTATTGGCGATTTCCTTTGATCCTAATTGATCCGAGTACATGTTTCCTCAGCGGTAATCATGCACTCAACACTTTATAAACCGTCTCCCCACCCACAATTCATTCTGTCAGCTGCTACTCGCTTCCCACGGCGGTTAGCATACCTCAATCGACTTTAGCTGATTATACCAGTGTTTATCTTCCTCGCCGACGCAGACCAACACTAGTTTATACAGGAACTAGTTACCAATAAGATCTATAAAGCTGTTCTTTTAATATGATTTCGATATCGGTATTCTCAGTATTCTTCGAAAATTTTACATCGCTACGATGATTCGTTTTTGAGTTACAGCATTTTGAATTTTGTGACAGCCCAGCGTATCCTAAATGTCATGAAAATCCATATATTTCGGCCAATTTATAATGTTAGACTTGATAAACCTTTAAAAATGATATCTAAAGTGTTTTGAAGTGAACGCTAATCATATTGTTGGGAAAAATAGCTTTATTTGTAGAGTACGTTTTCGGCCGCCATCTTGGTGTACCAAAGTGGTACACCAACATGGCGCCGCATAACTAATTACACTACTTCATACTTCATACTTTATTCATCTTTCCTTAAAAAGGCTTTTCAAAGACAAAATACAAATACAATACAACTACAGTGTACATGATAATTTGAATTACATCTATTAATTTAACATATTTTGAGTTTGATATAATTTGCTCTTCAGCTTTCGCTTGAAACTTAAAACGTCTTTACTTAATTTCAGTTCATTATCTAGTGAGTTCCATATTTTTACTGTTCTGTAATAAAAACTTCTCTGACCACTCGCAGATTTGAAAAAGGGGATTTGTAATAATTGCGAGTTTCGAGTTTCTCGACCACTAACTTTTTATTGAAGCGCTTCGTGAATTTAGATATTAAATAACCTGGTGCGGAATCAGTCATGCATTTGAATGCCAGAGTGGCACTTCTAAAATACACTAGCTTATCTACTGGGAGCCAATTTAGCTCTTTTAGTATAGGTGTAATATGGTTATACTTTTGGCCCCGCTAACAATACGACAGGCATAGTTTTGACATGATTGTAGCTTACGTATGTTTCTATTAGATGCATTTGCCCATACATTCGAGCAGTAAAGCAACTTACTAAATACTAATGTATTAATAACAGTAATTAAAGTGTTCTTATTAAACGCGTGTTTAACACGGTTTATTTGTGCTAGTCGAGAAAAGCATGAAGAAACGGTCTTAGTAATGTGTTCATCGTAGGTTAAGTTCGTGTCTAAGATCACGCCCAAGTCTTTGGCACTGGATACTGGTAACAGCTCCTTTCCTAGCAATGAAATCTTAAAATATTCTAGTTCAGCTATCTTCTGTTTACTACCAAATACTAAGAGTTTAGTTTTATCTGGGTTTAATAATAAGCGGTTCTGACAGCACCACTTGCTGACGTTAAATAAATCTTCTTCTATATCAGTTATTGTAGATGTCCTCTCTCTCAGATTGAATGATATAAGTAGTTTGGTGTCGTCCACATAACTCTTTGCAATACATTTCTGTGGTACAGAGGTGAGATCATTCGTATATATACTGAATAGGAGTGGTGCCAGTATGCTCCCTTGAGGCACGCCGCTGACGGCATAGTAAGAGGCTCAGATAGGGCTGAGTTAATTCGGACAACTTGTCGTCTGTCACTCAAGTAGCTACGAAACCAGTCTGTGCATGAAGGTGAAGCCCCTACATCTTGTAGTTTAGAGATCATCAGTTTGTGGTCGACGCTGTCGAAAGCCTTACTCATGTCTAAAAGAACCAGAGCAGTTAGTTTTTTGTTGTCAATGGCCTGGAGAATCTTGTCTGTTGTTTCAATGACAGAAGTTTCTGTAGAGTGAAATTTCTTGTTTCCACTTTGGTTATTTGACAGCCTTCCCTTTGATATGAGATATGATGTAAATTGATTGTGGACGATCCTTTCACAGACTTTCGATAATATTGGTAGGAGCGAAATCGGTCTATTTTTATTCGCTTGTTCATAGTCTACATCTTTAGGTATTGGAGTAATTTCAGCTAGTTTCCATTTGCAGGGAAGGTGTTGGTGGCTGTTGAAGTGTTTACAATGGAAGTAAAAACTGGGAGAATAGGGCCAAGGCAGTCCTTAATTACACGGATCGGAATCTTATCAATCCCTAGAGCTTTGTTAGAGTGCATAGATAATATTATATCCTCGACGTGTTTACAAACAATGGGGCTCAGTGAGAATTGTTCGCATGTTTGGTATTCTCTTGGGATGAAGTTATCGCTGCTTCCTGTCACAATATTGTATTCATTGGCCAGCGATTTGATATTCTCGATGGTAGTTGACCGACAGAAACGAAAAACGTATTGAATTCGTCAGCAACAGTTTTATCGTCTTTGCTAAAGATCCGCTGTGATTTAGACTTGTTTGGTATGCAGTGACGGATTGTTTTCCAAATACTGTTGGTGTTGTTTGGATTTTTCTGTATCTGCTCAGCGACAAAATCCCTTTCTGCAATTCGAATTTCACGTTTTACCTCCTGTCTGAAGAACCTATATGTCGTCCATGCCAAGGGATCATTTGTTTTCTTAGCTGCTTTATGCCATTTATCCCTAGTCTTCATTAATCCACGGATATTGTCAGTAACACATGGGTTAGGTTTCCCGCGAACTTTAAAAGTTTTGACAGGTGCATGTTGTTCAAGAATATCGTTGAATAATGTATCAAATACATAGAGTTTGTCGTCAACATCGTCGAAAATATCCACAATGGACCATGGTACTAAGGAAATATCCCTGTCGAATTATTTGTCCGACAGCTCGGCTACGAAGTACTATATTGCTCCAAAATTTCGGTAATTTCTATATTTTACCTGATCTATACGCAACATTTCAAATATTTTTTTGTGACGTCAGTGAAAACGCTCTGTTCAAATTTAGTTATCGAATCATGACCTAAAAACTTGACAAACCGGTTTTTTGATCACTCTTCCTGAACGTGTTCCCTCTACTCGACCACAAGGGGAAATCCGTCCTGTTTTTTTTGACGAAATCTACAATGATAAAAATACAGACAATCAGGACAAATTTATGCAATTTAACAAATCTGTAGTGTTATTGACCATAGCCGGGATGGCGCAGTCCTGAGTTTCAGGCCGATAAAATGCTTATTTTTTACAATGGCTCAGTTTTCTCATTAACAAGTTCAATACACTAATTCGAGAGAAATTAAGCAAATTGTCAACTATAAACAAAGAGATAGCTCGGAATATATATAAGACTGAGTCATTCTATATGGATTCGCACTGCTATCGTCCTTGAGCATGTGTAGATGTTTCTATTAGACCCACATGGACTACGGCGAATACCTTTTGTAAGTAAAATGGTATTTCAGAGCGATATGAATGCAGGGGGCAGGGTTAGTCCAGAAAATACCACTCAGTATTTGTTCTGACCCAATGCCATATAACCCCATGTGTAGCTAATTAAATATGCAGGGGGAATATATATTAGTTAGGGGTTATGTGATATATTCCCTTGAAAGAACAATAGAAAACTGAGCTTTCCCCAGTTCGTTCTTGCTTGTTTAAGATGGCATTGTTCCTCTGCCTAGTGTTATAATTATGTACATCTTTATTTAATAAAATATTAAAATCAAAGTCAATTTGACTGTTCATAAGTTTGTAAACTAATGTACATCTGTGGGCTCGCCGCCGTTGACTAAGCGTCTTCCAGCAAAATAAAATAAAACACGAGAATATGGCGAGATAAATGCCCCAGTGAAGAAACCATGCGCAACGGTAGAATAAAGCTAAGAATATTGATGAGCACGTGCGAATGTGAGCCGAACACATGGAGCTCACTGTCCAACGAAAATGAAAATAGAGAAGCAAACTAAAACAAGAAATAATCTGAATAAAATCGAAACAAGAGTACCAGTAAAGCACGAAGGAAGCGAGTGAGGTGAGCGTGAAGTTGAACCGACTGTTTATGCCTATGGTAAATGGACTGCTGGAAAGGCTCGCGGAGTGGCAAGAACCCAATTTCCAAGGCTGAAATATGCTTTGAGCTATTGGAAGGATAGAGAATAGTAGAGAATTCAACCTGTGGAAAACAAGAACTAAGAAAACAAAGGTTAGTTTTTACTCGAGGGCACGAGAGCGGACGACTGTACATTTACTCGAAAGATGATGTGGCTAGGTTGCTCAGCCTATATTTCCGTAGTGGAAGACCACTGAGAATAGTTTGATAGTTTGGCACGGAGATAATGACTATTTTCCAAAGAGAAATATATCTCCTCTTATCAACATGATTAGCAACAAATAATGTTCTTCTATTACCTTCGATAAAGTCAAATCAATACAGTTACAATTTGAAAAGTGACAGAAGGGTTCAAACAAAAATTAGGAGTATATCTCAAGTTACAATTGATTTTCGGTGTTTACGCTCAATATGTATACCTGTTTCGGGAGAACAGCAGATTTTTTTGCTGGAAATCTTGAGAAAGGGAATTTACCGGGAACTTACTGATATATCGGGACAAATGGAAAAGAAATCGGGACAACTTTTGCGAAAACATGCCACAGCTCAAACAGGCTTCAGTCGCAAGATAGCCCCAAAGCAACACAATAGATTCATCTAACACATATCAGACCTTGACATTTTTGTTACCCAGTAATATATTTTCCTGCCAAAGAGCTACTGTAGGTTTACTTCTAATGCATTATGACCGCTCTATTTTCCTCTCGTAAGTCAATCTATGCAGATTCTTAGCTCCCAATTTCCTTTGTATACAGTGCGGCACAGGTGCATGAAGTCCACGAGGTCCCAGTCGCCTCTTCAATCATGTCCTCTCAATTGCTTCCTTCATCTTGGATGCCAGCATAGCTGGAATTGGTCTCTGCCTCTTTGCCTTTGGATTTACATCTTCGTTCACTAGAATTTCATATTCTGAACCCTGAAATTCCCCAATTCTTCGCTGAACATATCTTCTCATCGCCCAGAATCAGTGGACATATTCAGCCCTGAATCTCATTAGAGGCCCAAATTGCTGGTTAATGAGGCAGCGGGAGATTCAAATACAGAGAAAACGGCAAAAACCGCTTCACCAGCATACCTTTGAAGCGCTCTCATATTATGGTTTTTGGACAGAAAAATGGCTTACACGCGGCTTATTATAGCTAAGGGTCACATAAAACAGCTGGGCTATTTACTTTAGTTGTATCTTTCAAAAAACCCTGTACCTTAGCATTCTGAATCTTGGCGAGTTTTGTATGGAAAGTTGCTGGGGACAATATTCATATAAGACGCAGAAATGGCTTACACGCGGCTTCTTGTAGCCTTTAAAATTAACTTTAAAGTGAGACCTCAAGCTCTCCAAACGGTCACAAAAAAACCTGTACCTTGGATAAAAAAACTTGAAAACGTTAAATAATTCGGCATTTCTGGCCACCAGATGAATTGAACTCTTCAATTGGGTATTAGAGTGTTGAGTCCCTTGGGGGTTTTAACGAACAAGCGGAGCGAAGCGAGAGGGATTTTCAAAGTAGACAATTATCGAGCAATGAACAGCGTGTTGAGTCCGTGGAAGGTGTTGTGAAGCGAAGCGAGCGGGAGTTTTAAAGCAGCCATAGGATCATGAATCGACAATGTTCCCAGTTGCTTGGATATTAGTTTTACTTGGATAAATGAACAGAACCCGTACCCGGACATCTTCCAATAATCTGTATTCAGACGTATTTGCGATGCGATTTACAAACGACTGGGAGAAAATGGAGAACGGCTTGGAACACTGCCGTGAGCCGTTTTGCCGATCGGCTTTTTTACCGATCGGCTTTTTTACCGATTCGGCAACTAGCTCAGCTTCTTTGTGGGTGATTTTGTGGATCCGATTTTGTTTGACTTCTATGACACGGATCAGTTTGAATAACATCACATTTTAATACTACAGCTTTCTAGAATCTGTATTTAGACTTATTTGCGATGCGATGTGTACACGCTGTGAAAAAATTGAGAGCATGAGGTTCAAGACAAAGGGCTTTGTCGTTTTACTTGTTTCGCTCTTTCATCCATTTAATCATAGTTAGTTACTAATTTTGATTTAATTGACTCGGCTTGGGACTAGCAACTCCCAAAGCTCGTTCCATTTGAGATCGGCTAACGACAAGCTATACTCCCAAAGCTCATTTATTTAAGCCAATCGTAGGGCAATCCTCTAACTCATTAATATTATAATTAGCTGACCTTAATGTTTCCAAAATCTCAAAGTTACCCTCTAACAAAGCCCATTCTGGGCTATGTCACATTCTTTCAAAATGGCTTCTGTCTGCGGATCACAATGACCTTCTTTAATAGCATGGATCTTTAAGAGGTTTAATGCTAGAACTGCATTTTAGTGTACTAAAACCGAGCGAAACAAAGCAAACAACAAATACTGCTCGCTGGCAGCCTTGCGGCTCAACTCAAACGTTTAATTCCATAATAACCTAATCTGCCATAACACGCAACATTAGAATACATTACATCTCCTCCCTTCTTAGCTAATGATCAGTAACACCTGTATGCTCACATGCATCTTAAAATAATCAAAGGACTAAACCGTTTAATGCTCAGGTTGTTACATAATCGTTCAAGTACTCCGGAGCTTTCCGAATGCGTTGGGGTCTCACTGACACCATCAGTGGGGGCACTTGGGATGCTGCTGTAGGCTTTGGTGTCTGATCTACCGGAGGTTGCATGTAGCTCCTTCAACTGGAACACTCGTTAGTTATTGCTCTGCCAAAGGAACCACAAGATTCTGTGCTGGGCTCATGGTTCAATTAGGAGACTGATCTTCGCCCTCAACTGCTGGTAAATAGTGACGTTTAAGGAGATGGTCCACATTCCGATGAGTCACTACCCCATCTTTATATTGGACTATATATGTACGAAAGTGGGCCGGTTTTACTATCTCTGTGTGCGCTCTTCCACTTAGGACCAGTGCTAAAGTTCTTTACTAGTACCCTCTTCCCTTTTGCGAACTGTCGTTCTTTCATCTTGTTACTGATGGTTTTCTTTCTGAGAGAGTTGCTGAGATTGCACTCCATTTCGTACTTCTGGCCGTATGAGATCAAGTCTGGTTCTCAAGCGGCGATTGAAGAGTAACTCTGCCGGTATCAACCCAGTCGTTGTTTGGGGGGTTGATCGATACGCTAACAAGAATCTGCTCAGTTTGGTAAGTAGTGTTCCTTCAGATCTATCCATCTTCTTCACTAGAAGGAAGATGTCTGGGTGCCGTCTTCGCATGTACAATGCCATTTTTTGACATAAATTCAGCAAACTCCTCACTGGTAAACCCTGTGCCGTTATTAGACACTAACATCTCTTGTAGTCCATGTGTGGCAAAAGCTTACCGGATCTTGTCCATGGTTGCAACAGAACTGGTACTAAATTTCGGATAAACTTCCATCCATTTGCTGTAGGCATCCAACACTGATTCCAAATATAACTGATGCTCCGGCTCCTTGTCCAACTGATGTGCATAGTTTTTCTCTGCTGCTGCCAATGTCCTAGATGCGTAAGCAATTGGTCTCTCCTGTCATTTGATTATATTAGACAGGACCGCTCCTAATCCATAGGGAGAGGTATCACAAGATAAAACAAGTTCCTTACTAGGATCATAGTGTACTAGGAGGTCTGAGGAATTCGACATTCCCTTGGCATTATTCCAGGCCTCCACTTGTCTTTCTTGCCCCAGTTCCACTTACAGTCCTTAACAAGGAGTTCATGCAATGGGCTAAGATAGTTGACAAGTTTGGCAAGTAACAATCATTAGTAGTACAGCATTCCCAGAAATGGTTGAAGATCCTTGCCATTAGCAGGGCCAGGGGATTCTTGAATGGCTCTCACCTTCCTTAACTACAGGTTGAATACCATCTTTGTTGATGCGATGACTCAACAAAGATACACTTTTCCTGTTTTAGGTGCACTCCTGCCCAGTCCAATCGCTCTGTTACTTCGTCTAAGGTGTGTAGGTGACCCTCTCTAGTCTTGCCTGTCACAAAAGAATGTCGTCAATCCAAACTACCACTTGTGGACAGCTTGGAGTATGTTTTCAAGAGTGCGTCGAAAAATGCCTGGGGCCGATGAAATGCCGTATGGAAGTCGGTTATACTGGAAAAGGCACCTATGCGTATTTATGGTTGTATATAGCATTTGGACTCGTCGTGTAGTTCTAATTGTTGGTAGTCCTGTTTTATAAATGCCCCCCCCCCCCAGGAACAATACAAGTCGTGTATCTTCGGGATGGGGTAATTATCTAGCTTGTCGACTTGATTGACGGTTACAAGCTGTAGTGCAAATGTAGTGCAAATGCAACAGGTGCTGGCTTGAAATACCTCGGCATTTCAGCTGGATCCACATAGATTTTTGCCTTTACCTCTTTGACTCTTCCAAGTCCCTCTTTAAATATTGATGCATGTGCTTCTAGTAAAATGACATTATTGTCTGTGGTCAACTTGAAAATCGCACTCCAATTCAAACACATATACTGAAGCCAGTTGCGGCCCAGCATACACAGGCCCTCTCCCTGGATCACAACAGCAGGTACCACACCTTGGAACCCTTTGTGCGTTACCACGAGCTCGCACTGGCCCATGGTTGGAATAACTTCCCCTGTATGAGTACGAAGCTTAGTGTTCAAGGCCTTCAGTTTTAATATATTGACCTCTTTAGATAGCTTGTTAAATATGGCCTCATTAATAACTGTTGTGGGTGCACCGGTATCAATCTCCATAGATAAATCTACTCCATTAACCAACACTGACACATGGATACATCTTTAAAAGCGCAATAAGTACTCCGAAAAAAATCACTGACGGGATATGTCAGTATATATAAAGTGCCATGAGACAGTGGATATGGCGCTATATAAATATGGCCATTATTATTATTAATTGTAACTCGACACGCTTCAGTATAGGCGTAACTCATGTGTCAGTAGTTTTACTGAGAGAGGTCGGTGTGTAAGCAGTTTAGAAAAAGGACGAAGAAGAATGGACTCTTTGCACTTTACGTCATAGCCGCCATGTTGGTGTACAGTTAACAATAGATTCCTCGTTAGCTTCTTTTGTTGGGGCACCAACATGGGTCATTTGAATCTCTGGGGATTGAGTGCAAACCCTCTATAAAAGGCAATGCTGAATTAAAGATTGGAGGGGTAACAGGTACACGAGGGGTCTTCATATAGGCGCATAGGGGTCTTCATATGTTAGGAGTATTTCTCAGTTATTAACTCATATATAAATATAATAATGCGAATCACGCGTGCCAACCACCTGCCCATAGGTCTGCAAAAACCGGTTTTAAAAACCTGTTCGGCCAGTACTTTTACATTCGGAAAATAGAATGCGGCGTATCAAAGCCAGAAACAACACGTGTGTCAGGAGAGGTATCGTTCTGCTCTTCTATCGAGCATTTAAAAGAACCTCTGCTCGCATTGTGCAACGGCACTTGCTCCACCACGATCATGCACTGAGCTAACCTATCCTGCGTAGCGGCGCAAGGGGGAGGGTAACTTAACCAGGTTGTGCTTTAACTATCAGAATAATGTCATAGCGACTCACTCACTGCTGTGGAATTCAAATCAGTGTCCAGCCACTAACCAATCGCAGAGACTTTCGTATGCTACGTTATTCTCGTTCCATTTTTATAACCGCACCCAAAGGGGGCACCGTTATTTTCTCTTGCCCGCCAACAAGCAAAGTCAACATGAACAAGATTGGAGCTGTTCTCTTTCTGATCGTTTGCCTCGCCAGTAAGTATTGAGTTGATGTTTAGGTTGTGAATATTCCTAGATCTGAGACCATCTCAACATTCGTTGTTTAAGAAGGTAAAGTCATTTTTTTCTTGAGAAAAGCTAGCTTCCTTCGCTCAGCACTCTCTTCGTCAGAGACTGTTAATAATTTTCCGCACTTTAGCTCAGTAAACCTAGCAAATAATATTTAATTTTATAATCAATTTCAAAGAGCAATAGACCTTTATATCACGCCGCGGTCATATTGGCTACGAACAATAACTTTTACACTTCCAGCCTCGTATCTGCCTCGTATCTATTTTTTTATTTTTTTATTTACTGCTTCTTGCAACATGCTTTATATTTTATTATTAGTAGTATCGGTTTTCACATTTGTTGTGTGAGCATTCGCTTAACCTTATTCACCCCACATTCACACCAACTAAACCTGTTTAATTAAACTGAGTTTACACAGCCCCTATCTTGAGTGTTCGGTTACACCATAGTTTCTATTCTCCTGGGATGCAACAAACAGTAGAAGACAACTCTTTGTTCCACACTGATTGGAAGACAATAATTCTTTGTTATGCATCAGTACAATATCTCACCTCAGTTTTAATGACGAATTATCTGGTAAAAAGCATGGGAGATCTAATGCCCGTCCCTGTTTTCAATAGTCTTATTTCAAGCACTGTTCCTCAAAGAACTCAGAAATAGGAAATATCATGTTATTTCCCCAGCTATATAGGCTTATGGGGTCGTGTGTCTACTACTAAGAATAATATAACTGCACATCTCACTATTTACAATACTAAAAATTACTAAGAATACTTTCAAATGCAATAACTTCGTAAATAAACTTCAAATTACTAAATTGAACTTACTAATAAAGTGATGATGCTAAGAGTACTACAGAACTGCTAAAATGTTTTTTTTTTCTAAAATACAATACATTCATATTTTCTATTGTTCAAATGTAAACACGGGCTCGCAAAGCATTAATCCTGATTGGCATTCTTTAAATGTAGTAGAAGTCCACTAATCTGTTAAGCGTTATTTTACAATTTTCTGAAGGATTTGTTTAAGTGAATACTGTGGTATTTAGCTTAATTGTCGTCAATTTTGTCACTGCAAAGTTAATTGATATTTTGACAGTGACTGAGTGAGTTTGAGTTCGTTTGTCTCGCAAACTAAGTTCAGGAGTTCCTCGTTTCCGCTTTAATCTCTCTAAGAGCAAATACTATAGTAATCAAGATATAATCTAATTTAAAACACTGTGTTTTTCTTTCGAGATTACGTGAAGCGAATGTAATGACAAGTCACCAGTTTGACTAGGTCTACGTTTTTCATCAAGCACACGTTAGCGTAGGCGTAGGTTTTGTTTCATTGGAGTCCAATGTATTTATCTCGGAAAATTTTATCCTCTAATATTATAATCAAGTAATCGCACCAGTCCTCGTAACTCAGTTCATGATATATTTCACTTGTGTCTCGGGCAATTTTGATTTTACTCGGCCCCATATGCGATTACCTAGACTGATAGCCGAGTAAAGAGCGCTATTTTTACAGACGTTTGTATGAGGGGGTGCATCAATTTGCACGCCCGCAAACAAACGTCTGTAAAATTGTGTTACTTTGCGGGACTGTTAATCTTTGCTCCCATACAAGATAACTCTCAAATTTGGGATTTTAGCTAATTTTGAGGTGCTCGTTTCAGCAGTATCGGTGCTATTGCTAATTTAAGTAGATATCGTAATTAATGTTCCAACCCATGAACAAAATGGAGACAACAATGCTATTGTTTGTGGGGGAAAGGGGCAAGGAATGAAGTACTCCTATTAAGGTAGCATACAGGTCTATATAATGGCCATCCAGGGGGTCCGAATCCCCCAGGCTACAAAGAGGTCACAATCCTGTTGAGGGGAATCCCCCAGGCCACAGAGGTCCCGATCCTCTATCCCTGCCATGTCACAGAGGTTCCCGACCCTCTATCCCTGCCATGTCACAGAGGTTCCCGACCCTCTATCCCTGCCATATGCCGTGCCAGAGAGGTCCTGATCCTCTATCCCTGGCATAACAAAATGGTTTAGACATAATCTAATGAATTCATCAATTAATTACGAATTGATGTCCTATCCTGCTTTCATGTCCATGTATTACATTTTTCATATAATCGCTGCGATCGCTGGTAAATATACCCAGCGAGCTCGCGGTATCGGTCTTGTCAGATTAAACCACTTTCCACTGAGCAATCGTAACCGATCTCAGCGATTGCTGGAAAGTGGTTTTATTGAAAATTCTTAATCCTTATGATCGCTACGATTGCAGGAGCCCATAACTAGGAGCGTCCATGTCTCCTATACAGGGGTCACAGCGTTTTTACAAGTTGGGCTATTCTTAGATTATTTTCCCGCGAATCATAGTATTTTTACTTATTATTGCGATTATTTTTCCTGGTAAATTAACCAGGTTGTGCTTTAACTATCAGAATAATTTCATAGCGACTTCACTCACTGTGGTGGAATTGAAATCAATGTCCAGCCACTAACCGATCACAGAGACTTTCGTATGCTACGTTCTTCTTGTTCCATTTTTATAACCGCACCCAAAGGGGGGCACCGTCATTTTCTCTTGCCCGCCAACAAGCAAAGTCAACATGAACAAGCTAGATTGGAGCTGTTCTCTTTCTGGTCGTTTGCCTCGCCAGTAAGTATTGTGTTGATCTTTAGGTTGTGAATATTCCTACATCTGAGACCGTCTCAACATTCGTTTAAGAAGGTCGGGTTGCGCGATAAAGGTCTATTACAAGACAGACAGTGGAAGACAACTCTATTCGATAAACTACAGTGTTTTACAAGGATTTCCAGCACTGAGACATATCGTTTCTGAACACACGTAAAAATACGATAATTTTACGCGTGTGCGGGTTGACGAGCAGAGTCTCTTGCTTAAGTTTACAAGAATATATAAAATATTTAGCTATCAATATCACGTGATTTATCAAAATAAAATGCTCCAGAGGTTCTACCAGCCCCAAAATAACATCAAATTCATTGAGCGATCTTTGAAGCCGGCGGCAAATTCTGCTTGGTCAAAATCTGTTGGACTGCATTCCAAAATGACTGAACTAAAGGACAGTGAAAAAATAAATGTTCTATGGTTTCGACGTCTGTTTGGCAAAAGGAGCAGAGAGGGGACTGTATCTTGCCGATCTTGTGAAGTAAATAATTGGTGAATACAATACGGTGAATAATTTTGAATTGAAATTCTCGTGTTTTAGTATCAAGCGCACGTTTGAAAGGAATTGAGTAAATAACTTTCCAATCAATGGAATCATTTATTGTTGAAAATGCGTATTAAAGTGGGTCTTTGCCGATGGTGTTTCGACGATTTTAGATATTAAACAGTTATAAACGTTTTTAGAAGTAACCTTTTCAAGCAAAATAGTGTCATCCCCTGCATTTAATTGCAGACTGTGAATTTCAAAAGTTTTAAATAACAACTGTTGAGTGTTTTTTAGTTCAGATCTCCATTCTTTAGCCGGTAAAGCGTCATATACGCTACGTAGCCAAAACATTTCTAATGGGCTGAGGTTTTTAATAGTAGTTTTCAGTTTTAGACCATCATTGTTAAAGTAATCTCCTCACACCTCACTGGTGTTAGCTCAGTTGGTAGAGCACGGTCTATAGTGCGGGAGGTCGGGGGTTCGAATCCCGGCCGCGTCCCTGGGCAGGGACGTTTATAAGCCGTTGGCCTTGTCTCCTTCTTCTTCTAGTCAGTATTTGAAGGGGACGTGAAAGAACCTGTTGTACTACTCGAAAAAGAGCAGGGGTTTATCACCCGGTACAGCAGCCTGGCCATTGTAATAACCACACACTCAACATTGTAAACTGCGTGGCAGCTATTAGCACCGTAAAGCAGTCCGAAATAATTCACTGACGGGATATGTCAGTAATATGTAAAGCGCCATGAAACTGTGGTTGATATGGCGCTATATAAATATGGCCATTATTATTATTATTTTGCAGATACCTATTATTCCAAATAGCTTGGTCGGCAATTTCTTCTATGGTTTTGGGGGGTAGAGTCATTTAGGCTAGACCAAGCTGATTGGCATTCTATAATTATAATATTTTAGTAAATCCAATGGCAGTTTAAAATAATCGAAATTGCAGTAAAAAAGAAAAGTGTCGCCTACATTCCGTAAATAGTAATTTAACATAATTTTCCAAAAGTTTGAAGTTTGAAGACTCCTCAAAGAACTTTTTGATGCACATGATTCTTTGAGCTTGGATCATTGAGGTGATATCAGGCATCTTGAGGCCTCCGTTCTCGATATTATTTACTGATTAATGCTAATCTTTTCACCTTATCTCTCCCGTTCCAGAGAAAACCGTATAACATGTACAAAGTATTTATTTCTTTGATAAAATTATTGTCGGCATCAGTGCATGCAAGAGAGGGAGTTTGCGAACGTTTTAATGACCAGTGTGTTTTTCCCAGTAATGTAAGACCTCTCCATTTCCACCTGCTGAAAGTATTTGACAAAAAATCAGTAATAGCTGTAAAATTTAATTTCTTGGATTGAGTTTCGTTATAGGTAAAGTAGATACCAACAACTTTAACTGCAGTTTTAATCTCTTTCACATTTAGTTCTTCGGCCGAGGCCTTCATAGAGCATATAGTAGACAGAGCACTTCTGTTTTAAAGAACTGAAAATCTGCAGAGTGGATAATAAGTTCAGAAAGGAGTTTTTATCTTTCAGGAAGACTGTCATGTCGTCAGTGAAAAAAACCAGTTTAATTTCACTCTTGTCAACAAATATTCCTGTAATATTTTGGTCGTTTCTTATGTTTATTGCCAGTAGCTCCAGTACAATTATGAACAAGAAAGAGGAGAGAGGATCTCCCTGGCGGACCCGGGGCCCCGCGAGAGATATCGAAGAAAGGCGTGGCAAAGCCTTCCTTGTTATGCATGTTACAATATCTCACCTCAGTTTGAATGACGAATTATCTGGTAAAAGGAAGATGTAATACCCGTCCTTGTTTTCAATAGTCTTATTTCAAGCACTGTTCCTCAAAGAACTTAGAATCGAAATAGGAAATGTCATGTTATTTCCCCAGCTATATATCAAGAATGAGTGCGCATGGCAGGCCAGAGGTAAGACACGCTTTTGGCCGCTCCGTAGTTTTATATATTTTTTTGATTCCGAAGACATACTCTTACCCGTTTTGAAGCTCTGAAGTACCCGTTCTAAAGCCCTGAAGCCTTTTATCGAGTTCCAAGTCTTTTTGATTACCCAAAAATGGCCGCGAACGGAGAATCTTCAAATTCAGCGTCCCCACGTGGCGGCGAACATGACACAATTTTCAATCTTATATTCAAGAAGGTCGATCGAAGCAATTGAGAAGAAAGTTGCTTGTTTAGATGGCATCAAAGCCTCTGTAACACTCAAAGGACAGACTAAGAGGCTGCGTACAGATCTTGATGAATTGGAAAAAGGAGTGGGCTATATAGAAGACGAGGTATCTGAGTAAAGGATAAACTAACCGAGCTCGCCTCAGCGAAGGATTTGAAAATTATGGAAGAAAGGGTTGAAAACCTTGCTACAGCGAAGGATCTGAACATTATGAAAGAAAGGGTTGAAAACCTAGAAAATCGCTCAAGGAGGAGCAATATAATCTTCCACAATATACCTGAGGGAAGTGAGAACAGTTTTGACTCCAACATTGTTTTTATCCAACGTTTTATGAAGGACGAGCTCGATTTAGACAATGCTGAAGAAATTGAAATTGAGCGTGCTCACAGATCCCCGACAAAGAAACGAGCCAACCAAAAATCTCAGACCGTTTTATATAAAATTACTACGCCACAATGACAAATATCCTATCTTGTTAGCCGCTGCCATAACCCTGAAGGCAAAAGAGATCAAGAATGTTGATAAAACTACGCGAAGGTTTGTTACGGATGACGTGACACAGCGAGTGAGAGAACAGAGAAAAATGCTATTGGGAGCGTTTTACCAACATGAAGAAAGAAAGACGTCTCCCAGAGTTTCAGTTGAAGGCTACCACCCATTCCACAAAAAACGGGGCAAATCGCTTATTTTATGTCTCAGCTGTCTCAAAACCTGAAAAAGCGCTAGAATCATGGGGTAATGATTTTTTTTATAAGAACAAGTCAGTATTTCTAGAAAACAAACATAACGAGCATGGCATCTTTCAACCATAGCCCATAATTTAACCTCAAATAGCTAATTTTCACCCATTTGACGATGTCCCCGGCTCAATGTTACTAGAAAACGAGCTAATTTTAAGCGTTGTAAAATCCGTTAGCTAAAACGTTATTGTGTGTTTTTCTCAAGGAATAAATGGCTAAACGGCTAAACGGCTTAGTAGTACTCTTTTGGTCTGGTTATTGAATTTAAATGTTTGATAATCAAAAAACAAATGTCCACTGATTTAATGTAATAACATCCGTTACCAGAAAATAATAAATTTGCACACTGGTGCAGATATCTCTATCACTGCGTCTTTTTATACTGGCCAGACTTACATGGAAATAATACGGCAATCACTTGAAGTTGTCCAACCAGGTGCGTATGGTTAAGCGTGTAACATCCGTTACCAGCATTTCTAGAACACAATTTAAAGTAGAAGCACAATTTTTTTTGTAGCAATAGGACTTGGTTTGGCCTTGTAGCCTGTGGTATGTAATATATACAACACTGTCAGCCGTGTTTCATCACATATCCAAACACTGAGAACTGAACTTGAAAAACGACGCAAAGAAGATGTGGCAAAAAAAAACAAGTTTTGTAACATCCGTTACTGTCACATCCGTTACCGCATTTCTCAGACCAGTCTTGATAAACGTTGTACACCGTATTTACCTATGTATGACGTTTTGCCCGACAAAAATAGAACGCTGAGTGTAACATGGGACACAGAAAGCATGCGACAAAGATTTTCCACTCTCTTTTTCAGTCTGTGACCTGAGAGATTCAACACGTGTTTTGCTTTTCGTTACTTAAGTTGCTCTTATTCTTCTACTGAGTTAGCCAGGCAACATTTATTTTCGTGATAAAGAATCAAATTAAAGGTAAGTGATTATATTTGTTTTCAACGGAGTACTTCCAATTCATTTAAAACGACCTTTGGAGCCATAATTTGTTTATTAACCTAATTAACGGATGTTACATCAAACCGAAAGTGAATGGTGTCCTTTAGGAAAAAATGTGTTGCCCCATTTTTAAGCCACCAAAAGCAATATTTAAATAAAAATATTGACCTATGTATGACGTTTTACCTGACAAAAATAGAACGCTCAGTGCTGAAACACAGAAAGCATGCGACAAAGAAGATTCAACACGTCTTTTGCTTTGCATTACTAAGTTGCTCTTATTTCTCTAGTTAGCCAAGCAACTATTTATTTTCAACTAAGTAGAGTACTTTTAATTCATTTAAAACGACCTTTGGAGCCTTAGTTTGTATATTAACCTAATGTAACGGGTGTTACATCAATTTTTATTTTTACGCCACCAAAAGCAATATTTAAATTTGTATTGAAGGTTTAGATAAAAAATTCTAGTTCTACCCAAAAATTACGAGTGAAAATATATAAATTAAATAAGACATCGACGACATTGCCGCTCAGTTTCCATCCGGATGAAGTATCGGTGGACTTCAGGGATGTCAGTGCTATGTGTCATCGAGGAGCCTACTGCCCACGGCGGAAAGTCTCGTAGGAATTTTGATTCAAGCCAAAAAACGCTTGAAATGATCAAAGGCTTGCATTAATGGCCGGGTTTTGGCCAATAATTAAGGCTGAAAATCGACTGCAAGAAGCTTTACAATTTATAAAGCTTTCTTGTAACATCCGTTTATACCACTAAGATGATGAAGAGGGTCCTGAAGGGGGGTCCTAAATCCCAGTTCCCAGCCCAATTTTGGTCCAAATCCCAGTCATCAAAGTGGGCTAATTCGAGTATTTGTGTCATCAAAGTGGGCTAATTCGAGTATTTGTGTGAAATTATAGAGTCGGAGACTAGCAAGTCTCACAAAGAAGAGAAATCCCATTCCCATTTTCCAAAGTGTTTGTCCCATTCCCAGTAGTAAAATCCCAGTCCCAGTGCACGAATCCCATTTTCCCAGCCCAAAAAGAGGCAAATCCCAGCTCCCATTTTACCCTTCAGGACCCTCGATGAAGTACAAACGAAAGACGTAACCTCATTATATTGTTATACAGTTAGTGAAGAAACTTTTAAATCCCGATGAAGTTCAAGATTTACGAATAATTAAACCTTTGAGAATTTGTTTCAGATAAATCACCGAATATTATTTGATGACGTAACACTAATTAACGGTAAAATAGGATTGAAAGAATGCAACGTTGCACAAAAAATATGCAAATTTTATCAATTTTATCAAAATACCAGCTGATTGGTATGATTATTAGCTTGAGATACCTGATTTGAACTATATTAGTTGACATTGTGAACAATAGTACTTTTTGTAATAGTTTGTAACACCCGTTACCATAATTAATACGCATTGCATAGAGTACAGACTGTATTGTTTATATCATTGTAAGGCTTTGGGCTTTACATGTCTACATATTTTCCGTTTTTAGAAACCACCAAGAGGATCTTGCACTCGGTTTGACTAATAGAAATGTTAAATAAATAAAATCACAGTGTTAAAATGCAAAATTTCTGGTAACATGCTCTCAGAAAAAGCAAGCAAATTCGTAGCGAAAGAGTGTCTATATATTCTAAATCCAGGTTTTCTGTTACTTTTATTCATTCAACTTCCTCCTGAAATAGTTACCGCGTAAAGCTATCGGTTTTTAGTACAACATACATGTATATGTGCGACCTTTGATGAAACATACATTTTCAGACTATTTATTGTGCGTATATAAACTCTTTGTAACTTTTTGAATATTTAACATTACATGCCATTTTGGGGGATTTTTACCTTTCAATAGTTGCCTCATCTAACACAAGTATTCCCGAATCTCTCTGTCGATATCAAATTTTGCTCAATTTTGCATTGCTATTTGCCCCGTTTTTTTGTGGAATGGGTGTACACGATGTGGAGTGTTCCCGCCGTTCTTAAATATCAGGACTCTGATAAAACCTGGAAGTATTGGAGTGTTTAAGGTAAATCAGTGACTGTAAAACCAGTGACTGTAAAACCACTGACCTTTTGAAAACACTTATCTACATGAATTATTAAGCTAGTGTCGCTCAGCTCAGCTAAATTTGAGCTGCTAAAAGCCAAATTTTTCCTTTTCATGTTTTGTTCGTATTTATTATATGTCCTTGTGTATATGCTGTTGGTTTTCTTAGCAGACTATTCTTTTTCGTTTTTGCGTTTCATGAGGTTTAGATTAAGTAATAGAAGCTACAGTGTAATCTTTTTTAAGCCATTCTTTTGTTATTATACTCACATAAAGATATCGTTTTTTTTGTGTTTTTTTAGTACGAGGGCTAAACGCTACCGGTAAAAGACGAAAACTTTTTAGATGGCTCCACAAACAAAAGAGATATTTATTTGTTACAAGAAAAACTTTTAGCTCTGAGAACTGCGAATCCCGTTGGAATCTGATGCGGAATGGTTTTATTCAATCCCAAATTGGATGTTTCTATAAAATCACATTCATCTGACACGTCCGGGAGGTTTATTTTGTTGGAGCTTAATATTGAAGAGATTGACTTAGGACTTCTCAATATATATTCTCCGAATGACAGTATTCCACTGTGCAATTTTTTAGATAAAGTAAATAACGTTTAAAAAAGCGTAGTACAATCTAAAGATATAATCCTTGGTGGTGATTTTAATTGCGTACAAACGAGAATAGATAGGTTCGGTTCAAATTGGGATAGGTATGAGTCTTCCAAAAAAATCAGTCAGGATTAATGATATAACTTTTTTACGAAATTCTTTTCAGCTTAAAGACCCTTTCCGCGATAAGCCGGATTGATTTCTGGCTAATTTCAGCCAATCTTTTGAGTAAAGTGAATGAGTGCGTAATTAAAGATTCTCCTTCCCCAGATCATTTGGCCATCACCCTTGAGATATTATTCAAACAGAAAGTCAAACGCGCGGACCAGGATATTGGAAATTTAACAATGGTTTGCTTGGTGTCAAAAAAATTAGCGATTCTCTTAAGAAGGAAATTCCAATTATTATCAAAAAATATAAAGATTTGAGTACTGATAATGGTTTTAAATGGGAGATGGTGAAAATGGAAATTAGGTCTTTTATCATTCAGTTTAGCAAAAGGAAAGAGCGCAGAAATAAAGAGTTTGATTTAATTAACAGGGTAAATGACTTGCAAAGAACCGTGGAACAGAATCCAACAAAAGATAAATTGGCTGAGTACTACAAATATAAACAACAACTAGATGATATTCTTGAAGAGAAAACCCGTGGATGCAGCCGGGATAAGAAGCAAGGTTCGGTGGTACGAACACGGAGAGAAAAGCTCACGATATCTTTTTCAATTTAGAAAGACATAATTATAACCGATCAAACACATTCAGACGCTAGAAGTAGATAATGGTAAAGAAATCAGTAACGAAAAAGATATCTTGCAAGCTGAAAAGGCTTTTTATGAAGAGCTGTATTCTTCAACTCTGGACAGCGAGGACTTGTCAAACCAGATGGATTTGTTTGTGGAAAATGAAAATATTAAAGTGTTAGAAGACTGCCAGGCTGAAAGTTGCGAAGGCTTTTTGACTCCAGTTGAATGTTTATCTGTGCTGAAAAACACTCAGAATAACTAATCCCCAGGTACTGACGGACTTTCATTCGAGTTTTATAAACGTTTTTGGGATCTCCTTGAAGACTGTTTAGTGGAAAGTTTTAATTGTGCCTTTCGCAGCGGAAAAATGTACATAGAGCAGCGTCACGTAGAGGCATTATTTCACTGATACCAAAGAAAAATAAGGTACTTACGAGGTTAGAGAACTGGCGACCAGTTACTTTACTTAATACGGATTATAAAATCGCAACTGCGGTTATTGCAAAGAGAATGAAAAAGGTATTGCCGTCAATATTCACCCCAATCAAACTGGATTACGGTTGATAAACGACCTTTTGTATACCACTGAAAAAAGATATTTCAGGAATTGCTTTGTTTATTGATTTAAAAAAAGCTTTCGATACTCCATAGAATGGCCTTTTCTTCAAAAGGCGCTTGAAACATTTAAATTTGGCCCTTACATAATTAGGTGGTTTGGAGTATTTTATAATCAAACTTCTAGTCGTGTTATCAACAATGGCTTCTCGACGGATTTTTTTACTTTAAATAGAGGAGTGAGACAAGGTTGCCCGTTGTCAGGGATATTATTTGTTATTGCAATATAATTGTTAAACTGTGCCATACAGTCCTCGTCCGATATTGAAGGTATAACAGTTGGTGTTACAGAGATAAAATATTCTGCCTATGCAGATGATCTCACACTATTTCTTAAGGATAAAAGCTCGGGAAGACATTTATTTGATTTGCTAGCTAAATTTGAAAAGGTTTCTGGGCTTTCAATAAATAAATCGAAAACTGATGCCATGTGGCTTGGGCGAGAAAAAGACAGCCGAAGTACTCCTTGAGCCAATTAAAGCACTTCGTTGCCATTTCTCCTATGCAGAATTTCTCCTATGCTTTGAATTTTTATGACAAATTAAAAAAAATAGAACAAGTGTTGAATGATTCAAATGCGCCCTGGAAAATTATTCCTTATATTATTTAAATAGATTTGGAGGTAAATTTTTGTTTCAATGTAATTATGGTACTGGAGCTATAGCCACCTCCTTTCTATTTGGATATTTTGGAATACTGGTCGAGCTTGTCAAGTCGAGTTTTTCAAATCCTCCCGTAAGTGGTATATAATGAAATATTTTGGAATAATAGAAACATCCAGATTGGCAGTACTTCATTTTATTACAAACACTGGCATCAAGCTGGCATTGTATATGTTCATGATTTATTCAATTCAGATGGTAAAATATATCCTCCACAATCGCTAATTGATATATTCAATTTAAAATGCGATTATTTTAAAGTAGTTTGTGTATATAGCGCTGTTAATGCTTATATAAACCAAGCTTGTTTGTCAGATTTTGACTGCGCCGCTTATAGAAAACTACTTGTTGAAAATCTGTTTGTCCCTCCAACGTCGGAGTCACAAATTCTCAGAGCTGGTGCAAACGCGGATGATTTACAATTTATATATTTACTATACCTTTCAAAGTAAAACGTGAAGCGTTCTTGTCCATGTTTCAGTTAAAAATAATCCACGGCTTTTTGCCCTCAAATTACCTTCTTTTTAAAATGAACTTAGTGAAATCAATGAATTGTAGCTTGTTCAAGGTTCCTCATACTATTGAACACTTATTTGTTAATTGTCAACATGCTGTTGATTTTTGGTCCCTTTTTTTAAAATGATGGAGAGATAAGTCAAATTGTGAAGTTCATCTTTCGAATACTGATATATTGTACGGGTATAAACCCAATGATGACAAGTTCATTGGCTTCAACCACTGTATCGTGATTGCTAAACTAGGAATTTCTAAAAGTTTTCTTAAGGAACAAGCACCTAACAAGCACCTTTCTTTGATCTTTTTCTGCTGTCTTTGTTTAATAAAATTGACATAGAAAGACGTATTGCACTTAAAAATAATAGTTTACAATATTTTATCTCAAAATGGCATTGTCTGGCATAATCTTTAAATAATGCTTTCTCTTTTTTCTTTTAGTCTGTTTGTTTGTTTGTTTTCTTGTCCAAAAACAGTATAGTATAATATTTGTATAATTATATTTAGATTATTAGAAATGTATGTAAGCATTAATGTGATTGTACTGAATAATAAAATATATATGTATATATATATATATAGCAAGAATGAAATCGAAATAATATATTAATCCAATTGCTATTACGATACCTAGTTTTATAACGGAGGGCAAACTTTCTTTAATCCGATTGGCTTATCAAGGAGACGTTTTTTTTTTTTATTCGAGCCAAATTTCTACCTTTTGATTGGTCGATAAGTTGCCCAGCAACAGGTTTCGCTTTGTCTTTAGCTCGAGTGTACTAGTAATGTGTTTCAAAAAGCGAACAAATAAGGATTTCTCAAGCATTTAATGACAGCAAAACGTTTATAGGTTAGTCCACTAATCCGTTAAGTGTTATAACGATATTGTTAGTGAATACTGTAGTATTTAGCTTAATTGTCGTCAATCAGTTGTCACTGCAAAGTTAATTGATATTTTAACAGTGACTGAGTGAGTTTGACTGAGGGGTGGGCAGGATGAGTTCAACAATTTCAAAGTGGCGCCATTTCTCGACCTTTTAATGGATTTCGAGTACGGACACGAATTCTGTATATGGCTTATCAGAGGTCTAGGTGTATAGTTACACAGTCATGTTTTTCGGTTATTTTGGCGATACGACCTATTTTAGGCGAGAAAATCGAAGTAAAAGTTGTAAAATATGTAGCAGATTTACGTATTAGAGTTCCTATGTTTTTCCTTCATGAATTATTAACGAGTTCGATAATGAGAACTAAACATTTTGTCTTCTCTAGTTCAAGGTGAATGCGAAAGCCCACCGCAATATCCAGGTAAGTTCCTAACTGTAAAGATTGATCGCCTGTGTAATTCTTGAGGCCTATCTCCTATGCCCTCGGCTACGGAGGCTAGGCACTACACAAATTATCTTCTAAAACTCATTAATACATTAATAATTAATTCGTAAGGGTACTAGCCAATCATGTATGCTGATAATCATATATTGAAATACTTATTTATTAGCAGGACCTTCTGGGTAAAGATTTTAAATAATAATGATCAATATTTGTATTATTATTTTATTGTTATTATTTTTCCTTTTCCTTGTTAATTTTTTCTTTTTTTTCTTCTTTTTCTTCTTGTTGTCTTTTTATTATCATTTTTACTATTATTTTTATTTTTATAAATAGGGTATCAGTGCGATTACGTGAAGGTGGTAGGCCAGTGTCTAGCACGTCACCCACGATGGTACTTCAACACGAAGCGTAATCAGTGTGAGCGGTTTATCTACGGAGGATGCGATGGGAATGAAAATAACTTTTTCACAAAGGAGGCCTGCAATCTTGTTTGTGGAGTTTGCGGTTAGTGGTTGTCAGTTATTGCGCATTCTAATCGTGTTGTTTTCTGTACACAGGAAGCCCACGTCATCCCTAGGCATTTTTCTTCTGCACTCGTCATGCGCTATTTTGCGTTAGCCGCTGATACAAGACATCACAGCACCGTTTTCGTACTCAGTGCTCCGCGACTTCTGCATGTTGAATTCGTGTGCCAAGAACTGAGATGTTTTGGTTTTAGTCGTGGGCTTTTGCTCATTATAATGAATGCAATAAGTGGTATTTTCAGTCGATCAGGGTTTCGAAGAAGTGGAGAATAATTTGCGGGATTTATCCACTGAACGGGGGCTTTCGTTTATTAGGTGTCTCGGCAAAATTACGTGCGGGGGGTTTATGAAGTTTTATTTTATATTTGTAGGGGGGTTGGAAAAACGTTTCGAAATTTTGCCGAAATTGTTACTAAAGTGTGTTTGTATTATTATTATTATTATTGTATTCTTGTTATTTTTCCTTTTCCATTTCCTTTTCCTTTTCCTTTTCCTTTTCCTTTTCCTTTTCCTTTTCCTTTTCCTTTTCCTTTTCCTTTTCCTTTTCCTTTTCCTTTTCCTTTTTTCTTTCCCCCCCTTTTTTTCTAATTTAATCTTCTTGTTATTATTTTTTATTTTTGTTATTATTATGGTTATCATTTTCAGTTTTACTGTTATTTTTATTTTCATTTTTATAAATAGGATATCAGTGCGATTACCCGAAGGTTGTAGTCCCGTGTCGAACAAGTCAGCCACGATGGTACTTCAACATGATGAATGGTCAATGTGAACAGTTTAACAACGGAGAATGCGGTGGGAATGCAAATAACTTTTACACAAAGGGGTCCTGCTATCGTGCTTGTGGAGTTTCCGGTTAGTGGTTGTCAGTTATTGCGCAAAATAATGTTGTTTTCTGTACACAGGAAGCCCACGTCATCCCTAGGTATTTTTATTCTTCACTCGTCATGCGCTATTTTGCGTTAGCCGCTGATACAAGACATCACGGCACCGTTTTCGTACTCAGTGCTCCGCGACTTCTGCATGTTGAATTCGTGTGCCAAGAACTGAGATGTTTTGGTTTTAGTCGTGGCTTTTGCTCATTATGAACGCAACAAGTGATATTTTCAGTCAATCAGGGCTTCGAAGAAGTGGAGAATAATTTGCGGGATTTATCCACTGAAGGGGCTTTCATTTATTAGCTAGGGGCCAAGGGGGCTCGGCAAAATTACGTGCGGGGGATTTATGAAGTTTATTTTATATTTGTAGGCGGGTTGGAAAAACGTTTCGAAATTTTGCCGAAATTGTTACTAAAGTGTGTTTGTATTATTATTATTGTATTATTATCATTGTATTATTATTTTTCCTTTTCCTTTTCCTTTTCCTTTTCCTTTTCCTTTTCCTTTTCCTTTTCCTTTTCCTTTTCCTTTTCCTTTTCCTTTTCCTTTTCCTTTTCCTTTTCCTTTTCCTTTTTCTCTTCCTTTTTTTTTTCTTCCCCCCCTTTTTCTATTTTTTTCTTCTTGTTATTTTTTTTTTTTTATATTATTATTATTATGGTTATCATTTTCAGTTTTACTGTTATTTTTATTTTCATTTTTATAAATAGGATATCAGTGAGATTACCCGAAGGTTGTAGGCCCGTGTCGAGCAAGTCACCCACGATGGTACTTCAACATGATGAATGGTCAATGTGAACGGTTTAACTACGGAGGATGCGGTGGGAATGCAAATAACTTTGACACAAAGGGGGCCTGCTATCGTGCTTGTGGAGTTTCCGGTTAGTGGTTGTCAGTTATTGCGCATCCTAAATCGTGTTGTTTTCTGTACACAGGAAGCCCACGTCATCCCTAGGCACTTTTGTTCTGCATTCGTCATGCGCTATTTTGCGTTAGCCGCTGATACAAGACATCACGGCACCGTTTTCGTACCCAGTGCTTCGCGATTTCTGCATGTCGAGAACTGTGATGTTTTGGTTTTGCTCATTATGAATGCAACAAGTGGTATTTTCAGTCAATCAGGGCTTTTGAAGATGCTATGCAGACATCAAAAGTGGTGAATAATTTGCGGGATTTATCCACTTAAGGGGCAAAATTACGGGGGGGGGGGGGGGGGTGGAGTTATGGAGTTTTGTTTTATATTTGTAGGGGGTTTGAAAAAAAACCTACGCACGCGCATATATGTAATTAACAAATAAAGAAGCCTTAGCCATGTTTTATACTATCTTCTCAAACTCATGAATAATTCATGAGATAGTCATCCAATGGAGGAACTGTATTTGGTCACATGCATGGGTCTTGATACCGGGTGAAACCCTTGTGTTTGATCATGTTTCCAACCCTAGTGATCAATATTTCTTAATCATCATATTCATGAACCACTAACTAATTACATACTGATAAACTACAAGTAAGGAGCGAAGAAGTAAAGAAATAAAGAATGACATAGAAAGAAAAAGTCTGCCTCCACTGGAGTTCGTTTGTCCTGAATATGGTTGGATTGGATTCTCAAAGTGAGGTCACGAAATCTCCTGATCTCACGAGATCTCCTGATCTCACGAGATCTCCTGATCGAACAACGACCCTTCCGAATGCTTGTACTAACTCTTGTCCACTACTCTACTAGTACGCTAGTTGAAATCTCTGCCATCAAAAAAGAATAATAAGCCATCTATTGATTAATTAGATACAACAGTCAAACGGTAAACAATACTTGCTAATGAAGTTTGAAAAGAAACGTATGTAAATTGTCGGTTTTGCATTCACATGAAAAGACATGTCAAACACTCATTGTTCGTCTTTCATCAGGGGATTCCAAATATTTCGAAAACAATAAAACATTTGTTTTCTCAATATTTGGAACCCCCGATGAAAGACTCCAATTCGTGTTTGACATAGTTCATAAAACACGATGGGCATTTGAGAACATGAGAAAAATGTTAAAGCACAAGCCGAAGGCACGTGCTTTCAACATTTCTCGTGTGTTCTCAAATGACCAGAGTGTTTTATGATAGTATAAAACATGGATTTCAGGCTTCTTTCAGTCTGCTTTATAATATAGATTTACATGCGCGATGAAAGGAAATCGCTAGTTGAAAACAATAAAACACGGCTAACCATGTTATATACTCTGATAAAACATGGCTTCTTAGCCAATCAGAGCGCGCGTACTATCGTATCTATATTATAAAACTCTATAGAAACACGTGAAATGTTTTCTATTTCTTAAATAAAACACGGATTTCAGGCTTCTTTATCTGTTCTATAATATAGATTTACATGCGCGATGAAAGGAAACCCCGGGGGGGGGGGGGGGTACTTACATGAAAAATGGGTATGTATGTGAGGCCAAGAGGCTCAAACCCTGACCCTGTTTGACCCAATCCGAGCTCCAAAACCCTGATTGCCCCCTTTTTGGGAAAAAAAAACCTGAATGCCCCTTCTTTAAATTGTTTTCAAAACAAGGTCGGATATATATCCCGGCCGGTATACCGCGTACCGGGATTGCATGCAAAATACGGAACATTTCAAATCGGGACGTACGTGGCATTGGGTAAACAAATCAGCAGATGAAGTACATAGATAAGTACTGAAGTACGAATTAGCGGCGTCACGATGTATGGGAACCTCAGTGCTTGCATGTGGGCAGGCGATCAAAATGCGGCAACAGAATGTCTTTTTTTTACATAGTAGCTAAAAAAAACTAACTGCCTAAAAAATACTGAACCCCGACCCTGACTGCAAACAAATTATACTCAAATCCTGACCCTGATCTGCCCAAATCAGGCCAAAACCCTGACCCTACCTGCCCAAACGGAGCTCAAAACCCTGACCCACCCGGGCGGCACATACATAATACGTCACAAACAGGAGTACCCCCCCCCCCCCCGGGAAGGAAACCGCCAGTTGAAAACAATAAAACACGGCAAACCATGTTATACACTCTGATAAAACATGGCTTTTTAGTCAATCAGAGCGCGCGTACTATCGTATCTATATTATAATGGTAATTAATTTACGAAAATAAATAGTACACGTGCAGTTGAGTTGCACGTGCATATGTAACGGGAAATGTAATGCGTGCGTGCAGACATATTACGAAAATAAATACTGCACATGCAGATAGTTGCACGCGCATATATGACGACATACACTGACAGAAAGAACATGACGCGTATGCGTGCACGAGGAGATGTAACGTCTTCTCGGGTAAGGACGTAAAATCATAGGTCCCACGTCGGCCTCAAGTTTATCAGTCTCACCAGACTGTCACTAGTTACCGACGTTAAAGTTGCTTTAGTTTACTTTTACTTTTTTAACAGAAATTAAAGTTGGAAATTGATTAGTTTACACATAACGGCAAAAACATTATACTGATCATTGATCATGAGATCATTTAGAAAATCACGAATTCCTATAAACGGAGGATTGAATGCAAATGTCGTTTAAATAAATTAGCGGTGTTTGAGCAGTTCAAGTTTAACACAACATCTGCCTCTTCTACTAGATTTAAGAGTGATGACTTCATTTACTTGTGAGTCCACTCATTAACAGATCAGAGGCCTAGTATGAATGTATTGTACTTTAGAAAAAACATTTTAGCAGCTCTGTAGTACTCTTAGCATCATTATTTATTAGTAAGTTCAATTTAGTAATTTGAAGTTTATTTACTTATTACAGTTATTACATTTGTAAGTATTCATAGTAATTTTTAGTATTGTAAATAGATGTACAGTTATATTATTCTTAGTAGTAGACACACGACCCCATAAGCCTAATGTGCTTTAATCATAATCGTGTTTAAATAAAGGCAATCTATCTATCTATCGTCTAGGACGTGACGGCATTAATCGAGCTCGAAAACCTCATGTGTTCCGCGCGCTGGTGCACGGTCGGGCGGTCGGGCAAGTATATGTCGCTAAAATTTCACTCTCATGCTACAGGTATGATCAAAGCCAGGTCCTGGCTAATCCACAGATCGAATTGGAATTTAGCGTGTTGGTTTTTGCGGAGGGAAAAAACCGGAGAACCCGGAGAAAACTGAACCTTCGGAGTAAGGGCGAGATACCAACAAACTCAACTCACATATGGCGCCACGTTCGGGAATCGAACCTGGGCCACAGAGATGAGAGGCGAAGCGCTTAACCACTGCGCCACCCCGGCTCCCCGTTTGTCCTGACTATGGTTGGATTGGATTCTCAAAGTGAGGGCACGAGATCTCCTGCGAGTAGCCTGAATTTCAGCCGTCTCCTCTGGTTCGTTACAAGAGGAGACGGCTGAAATTCAGGCTATCCTGCGAGATGTATTCTAAATATAGCTAAATCCGGTCATATGCTGACTCACAGACTGATAGTATGGGAGATGGGCTCCTGGTAATGGGCTCCTGGTAATGGGCTCCTGAAAAAATCCAGAATGTACACCATCTACAAAAAAGGTGACTCCTCTGAACGGGGAAACTACAGACCCCTACAAATGCTGAGTGTCCCCAGCAAACTCCTCGAGGGTATAGTATGTAAGGACTTAGACCAATTTACCACAACAATAGGTCACTCTGACAACAATCAATGGGGATTCAAGCGGGGAAGATCGACTGAAGGGCTTCTTGTATATCTTACGGAAACCTGGAAAATGGCAGTCGACAACAGAAATGTGGTCGGTGTCGTCTTCATAGACTTCAGGAAGGCCTTTGACACAGTCTCCCATCCCATATTAAAATGGAAATTACAAGCAATGGGATTGACTGGAAATCTCCTAAACTGGATGACTAATTACCTTGAGGACAGAAAGCAATACGCAGTAGTAAATGGGTGTGAATCCCAATGTAAACCAGTTAATTATGGAGTACCACAAGGATCATTGCTTGGTCCTAGATTCTTTTCATACTATGTAAATGATATATCAGATGCCATTAATGAAGGAGAAATAGTTATGTATGCAGACGACACGACCCTATTCTATATCGGTAAAACAGTAGACTCTGTTGTGGACGCCTTAAGAGCGACTGTCCACTAATATCGAGCAAACCGCGGCAAAAGATGAAAAAAAAGATTTCTTCATATTTCGTTCAAAGATAGGCTTTGGTCAGTTAGTAAACTTGCTGGGATTTTTTTGTTCAAAACTTTATTTAACTTTGAGAAAAATTAAAAAAACGGTTACGGCCGGCGTGAGTCCGAGACAGCCTGAAATAAGAGTGATTTTACCGGTCTCTTTAACCTTGCCCTGTACAAACGCTAAAGGAGCTTTGCATTTTTCGAATTCGGATATTTGTTTAGAAAGTATTGATCAACTGTTTGAGTGCAATAATTAGATTATAGCTTTATTCTCAAGATCCTGAGAGCCCACTTAAATACGCTGTAGTTTGCTAATTTGAAAACCTTATTTCAGGGCACTTTTTTGAAAAATAAATTTTATATGTGGTATAATTCAGAATCCATTGAAGCTTCGTTTTTGATACAAGTTAGCATTGATCTAAAACATATATGAGAATTAGTTTGGGTTATCTTCTCAGTGCTTCACACGAGCGGTGTGAATTTCGACGAAATGACAACATGAATTTGTAAACAGTCAAGTCTTACCATGGATCATAAAAAGATCCATGGTCTTACTCTTCGACAATAGTGCAAAATATCGAGCAGAAACCTATTGAACCACAGGCCGCCCAAGTTCTGACTGTGTAACAAGGTTTGTATGGGAGTTCTTCCGATAACTCAGAGGGGAACCCCTCTGGTAGAGGGGGTGCAGCGTATGACTCAAGAATTCCATGAAACACCGTTCTAGCGACCTGAAATACACATAGGACGACAAATAAACTTCAAGTAAGTCTTCTTCCTTTATTTACCTTGTATTACAGGAGATTTATGTTATTATTCTGAGTTATCGGAAGAACTCCCATACAAACCTTGTTACACAGTCAGAACTTGGGCGGCCTGTGATTGAACCAGCAGTTTTTAACAATAAACATAACTTAAAAGAGTTGAATGAACTTACCTTTTAATCCCATTGCTAGAAAATCGATTCTTACAAAGTTTTCTTCCTTCTAAGTTGCCCTCTTCAATTGTTGTAATCCAAGGTCACAATTACCAATTAACTGTTCGGCGGGTCAGCTTCCAGACATGATGGAATAATAACGATTCTTGCATTAATCGAATGGCTTTTGACCGCTTAATACAGGAAATGCATTAAAAACATACCTAGCTGCAAAACAATACAATGTTTCGATTGCATTTCGTGTTTTTGTAGGCAGCAGTTACAAGAGCGGATCCAGCTTTATGCATGTCACGCGCTCTTGTGTTTGCGTGGTCATGTCACGCGCTCTCGTTGGAGAGGGTGGGAAGGAGGGAAGGGAGAGAAGGGAGAGAGATGAAATAAATGGGCGGGGGGTTACAAACCCTAGTGGGAACAACATCACAGGGGAGCATTATCAAATTATTTATCCGGCTTATATCTCATTCGAACTTTCCCTAATGGTATTATTGTATACGCCTTCTATACAGTCAGTTGAGCCTGGCTGTACTTCTGATGTGAATGGTAAGCTATTCATTGAACCAGTTTCATATCCAAATTTGGTACGGCGCAAAATAAATAAGAAACAAAACAAATAACATCCAACATGTCCAAATGGGTTGCTTAATGCCCACGTTCGGGATACCATAGAGGCCAGCTTTTTCCCCACTCCACGGGTTGGGTGTAGTCATGTAATGTGTGCATAACGTGAAAACTAGCAGTGTGAATGAAGAGCCGTGAAAAGAGCCTCTTGCTAGTTCATTCGCTAGAACACAAGCTTTTGTTAGATAGATTATAGATAGATACAGCCGATTGCACTGAAAAATTCTGATTTCACCAAATATCCAAAATTACCAAATACTCAAATTTTCACAATGCCGACTTTAAACCATGCGTATGGTGGCACAAAATGTCTTGTTCACCAAAATAAATTCTCGTGCAAATTCCTGTACCCCAAATATTGTGAAAATGCAAACGATATGGTATATGCAAATTAATATATGGATATAGTTGGTGGAATCTCGGTTAAAAAAATAGTAACACAAAGCAAAGCCGTGAATAAAGGTCGGAAAGTTGAAATCTGACTCTGGCATTTTTCATTTATTTATATATATATATATATCTGATATATATATATATATACTTGGGGAGGGGGTACCCTGCTAAGCTCGCTTCGCGCCTAAAACTAGAGAGAGTGCGAGAAGTTAGAACCTCTGGTTCCTAGGGTAGGTTCCTAGACTTTTTTGTCATTATCCGTCATCGATCATCATCATGGTGTTTTATTCATTTTTTTTGGGGGGGGGGGGGGGAGGGGAGGGAGGGGAGGGGAGGAGAGGAGGAGTGATTGGACAATTTTGGATTTTGCCTGTTACTCATTGTCAGATTACATAAGAAATATTAAAACTCGATAAGATGTAACATATTTATTGTTCTACTGCTTATGAAATGTTTCTCTTTTTTCTGATTATCGACTTTACAACTGACTTTAGATAGTATCTAAGACGAGCATACAATTTTTTGAATCTGACTGTGACATCTTCTCCCGATGGAACCTGTACATTTGTGTTTTTACAGGTACCTGATACTAACCAGCTAATTGTGCACAGTACGAGTTTACAACAAAACATCCAGCCTTCGTTAGCTCTCGAGGCAATAATTCAAAGATTCGAACCAATCAAACTCGATGGCTCCGATGGAAGTCGTTGCACTGTGAAATATCTAAATCAGACGGTCTTCGTATACATTTTATACTGACCAGAAAAAGAGTGGCCAAGCTGGAATTAATACGATTGATAAAATTACACGAACTTCAGGAAAGCACCTGGGTTACGTAAATGTTGATGTGCCCTTTATATATAGTCCGTACGAGAAGCTATCATTTACCAATCATAGCTCGCGACTTAGCTATATAATGATTTGCTTCAGGTTGCTTCAACAGCCGGTGGGAGTCTGACTGCCACACAAATAACAATTTAGTATATCACATTAGCCAGTTAGCTACACTTCAGCTGAGCGGTATTAGCAAGTGTGCGCAAATGATCAGGGCAAGGGCGATGACACCCTCGACTTCCAATCCTTGCTCTGACACACCGCGCACTTACTAACACACTCCGCCTACTTAGCAGCGACAAAGAACGAGTCTGTAATTTCGAACGCGATTGAGTATATATTGTGTTTTGTAGAGTCGAGCATGATTAGTCACATTCGATCATGATAAAAGGTAATGTCTTCGCAAAACATGAAATTTCAAACCACAAATGGTTAGAACTTTTTGTCCTCTCGGATAAAGATGATAAATTGTAGGTATATACGTGAATGATCATGAAGAGCCACCTTGTAACATTGCCACTGATCAATCGCACTGATATTATTGTCATCGTTGTCGTTATTGTTGTTGCTATTGTTAATGTTTTTTTTTTAACGTTAGACAAGTTGTCTCACAAGCGCGCAGTTGGGGCCTTGGTAGCCTGCTTCTAGGCTCTGGTTGATTTGGAGTCCCTGTGGTGGAAGAAAGGAGGGAGAAGGGGGAGAAAGAGAAAGGAGAGCCTGCGACAAGACCCTGTGGACGAATGAGAATTTCAAAAACACAGGATCTTGTCGCAGACTCTACTTTCCCCCTCCTCTTTCTCTTTCTCCCCCTTACCCCTCCTCTCTCCCACCACAAGAACCCCAAACGACCAATAGCTCCAAATCAACCAGAGCCTGCAAGCAGGCTAGGGCCTTGGCCGAATGGCATCAAATTAGGCAAAAAGCCTTAATTTATTTACTAGCACTTGTTGCAGTTTGTATCGTTGGCAGGTTTCCAGATTTCATTGACGACAAACATAATCATGTAAATAGCCTAAAAGAGGAGTAAAGGGAGGGGTTCAATTACGTACGTTCGCCGCTAAAACTTAGCTTCCTAGTTTTCACGGCTCTTCATTCGCACTGCTAGTTTTCACGTTATGCACACATTACATGACTACACCCTACCCGTGGAGCGGGGGAAAGCTGGCTTCTATGGTATCCCGAACGAAGACATTAAGCAACCCATTTGGACATGTTGGATGTTATTTGTTTTGTTTCTTATTTATTTTGCGCCGTACCAAATTTGGTTATGAAATCTCAATGAATGGTTTACCATTCATATCAGAAGTACAGCCAGCCTCAACTGACTGTATAGAGAGGGTCTGAATGGGGTTAACTGACTACTGACAAACGGCCTTAAAAATAACTGACAACTGACAAATGACGATATTTTTACTGACAACTGACAACCGAAAAATAACTGACAACTGACAAATTTGGTTTTTGTGGTTCAAACTTTGTAAATTTTCTTTAGTAATGATTAACTAGAGCTAACTGACAACTGACAAATGGCCAAAATTTTAACTGACAACTGACATGTAGACCCCCCCATTCAGACCCTCTATAGAAGGCGTATACAATACCATTAGGGAAAGTTCGAATGAGATATAAGCCGGATAAATAATTTGATAATGCTCCCCTGTGATGTTGTTCCCACTAGGGTTTGTAACCCCCCGCCCATTTATTTCATCTCTCTCCCTTCTCTCCCTTCCCTCCTTCCCACGCAAACACAAGAGCGCGTGACATGCATAAAGCTGGATCTGCTCTTGTAACTGCTGCCTACAAAAAACACGAAATGCAATCGAAACATTGTATTGTTTTGCAGCTAGGTATGTTTTTAATGCATTTCCTGTATTAAGCGGTCAAAAGCCATTCGATTAATGCAAGAATCGTTATTATTCCATCATGTCTGGAAGCTGACCCGCCGAACAGTTAATTGGTAATTGTGACCTTGGATTACAACAATTGAAGAGGGCAACTTAGAAGGAAGAAAACTTAGTAAGAATCGATTTTCTAGCAATGGGATTAAAAGGTAAGTTCATTCAACTCTTTTAAGTTATGTTTATTGTTAAAAACTGCTGGTTCAATAGGTTTCTGCTCGATATTTTGCACTATTGTCGAAGAGTAAGACTTGACTGTTTACAAATTCATGTTGTCATTTCGTCGAAATTCACACCGCTCGTGTGAAGCACTGAGAAGATAACCCAAACTAATTCTCATATATGTTTTAGATCAATGCTAACTTGTATCAAAAACGAAGCTTCAATGGATTCTGAATTATACCACATATAAAATTTATTTTTCAAAAAAGTGCCCTGAAATAAGGTTTTCAAATTAGCAAGCTACAGCGTATTTAAGTGGGCTCTCAGGATCTTGAGAATAAAGCTATAATCTAATTATTGCACTCAAACAGTTGATCAATACTTTCTAAACAAATATCCGAATTCGAAAAATGCGAAGCTCCTCTAGCGTTTGTACAGGGCAAGGTTAGAGCACAGGCAGCCCAAGTTCTGTATCTGTACTGTGTGATCGTATCAGATATCGTGTAAAAATACTAGAAAAAAATGAAAACAATAAAATATTGAACTTTGAAGAACTTGTCTTGTGTTATCAAGTGTCCTTAAGTATCATATTTCAATTTTAGCGCTCTGGGACCTATTTTAGTACGTTTTCTAGCTCGCTCTTTTTCTTGTTTACTCTCTACTATATATATTATATATATAGTAGAGAGTAAACAAGAAAAAGAGCGAGCTAGAAAACGTACTAAAATAGGTCCCAGAGCGCTAAAATTGAAATATGATACTTAAGGACACTTGATAACACAAGACAAGTTCTTCAAAGTTCAATATTTTATTGTTTTCATTTTTTTCTAGTATTTTTACACGATATCTGATACGATCACACAGTACAGATACAGAACTTGGGCTGCCTGTGGTTAGAGAGACCGGTAAAATCACTCTTATTTCAGGCTGTCTCGGACTCACGCCGGCCGTAACCGTTTTTTTAATTTTTCTCAAAGTTAAATAAAGTTTTGAACAAAAAAATCCCAGCAAGTTTACTAACTGACCAAAGCCTATCTTTGAACGAAATATGAAGATTTTTTTTTTTTTATCTTTTGCCGCGATATTCTGATTTCGCTCGATATTAGTGGACAGATTTTGGTTGGGTTGTCCAGAAATCAAAAGATGGGGAGAGATTTGATACGCGAAAGAAATCGCCTAAGTTTCATTTGACCTTATACCTATTTAGAACAGTAATTTAGTTTTGTATCCTAGGATTTATGATGTTATTTCGTTCGTGTCTATAATTTTTGCGAGTATTTTTGACTCTGAATTCAGTGCCCTTGGACGGTTCGTCGAGCGGAGGAATTAATGGCTACAGAAGAGAACTTCTGTCTCCTGGTAGTTTAATCCAAAGCATTGAGAGGGGGGCAATGGACGGCCTAGGAAACGTAGAGACAGTAAGAATGTAGGGGAGACATTTACTCCGCTTGTAAGACGCTGAATGTTCGCGTGTATTTATTGCAGTGTCAACACGGCCTTCGCTCGGTACAGTTCGAGCTCGCTATTTAGCAAAATCGAACTCTTTTCTTCCCCAATGTTGTAGTGGAAGTGTTCTTATAATTGTTCAACAACTATTCTAAAAATCACAAAGCCCCAAAGCTATGAAGTCAGAACATTAGTTTCCGTAGTGTAGAATGCAATATTATAATTCCCACAGAAGTTGTTGTTT
Organism: Actinernus sp. WN-2022; assembly: GCA_030867875.1. Lineage (NCBI taxonomy): Eukaryota > Metazoa > Cnidaria > Anthozoa > Actiniaria > Actinernidae > Actinernus > Actinernus sp. WN-2022. The sequence goes on from JAOWCC010000019.1 coordinate 89,660,059, forward strand.
GTTTATGTCAGTCGGCATTGTCGAGTGGATTCCTGAACTATTATCCCATACATGCAGATCTTCGAAGCACTTATGTCTTGGTCCAGTGGGGAGTTTATACGATTCTAAATCCTGAACTTCTCAACTCAGATGCAAATCACAAAACTATAAACTCTAGATTTCGTGCTAGCGAAAATTCCAAAGGTCGTTCCAGATCAGTTGAGTTTTGACGCGACGTGACATAATAGCGTGATTTTCCATTGTCTTTGACATTATCAACAATCACGTGTTACGCGTGCGCATTACCGTGGCACTGTTCCTTTAAATAGAATATTAGTAGATATAAATACTTGGTGTAGAAACAATAAGTTAACAATTCATACGTGAAAATCTGAGGCTATGCTAATTAGTCATAGGGCCTTTTGTGGACCACTGAAACCAATCCTTCTCGGAGAAAAGACACTGAACTATGTTAATGAAAGCAGATGTTTGGGTATCACGATTGACTCGCATCTAACATGGCACACCCAAATTAATTCCATCTGTAAAACCTTTGGCAGAAAGGTCAATCAACTAAAGAGGTTAAAATATCTGTCGAGGAGTACACTACAAGTAATTTACTTTACAAGTATAGTTCCTACAATTACATATTGTAATTTAGTATGGGGTACATGCTCACCAAATCTGATTAATGAAATCGAACACATCCATCTAAGAGCAGCCAAGGTAATACATAACCTTCCTGGTGACCTAACTGATAATGAAATACTAACAGCTGCTAACTGGCAACCAATAACACACATCTATAAAAGAAAGCTGATGATACTGATGCATAATATCCATAGGAACCAGACCCCTGAAATAATATCTAATTTATTTAAGAAAAACACTTCACGTCAATACAACCTGCGAAGGACTGAATCGTTTACTATTCCAAACTACAATCTACAAATTGGAAGGACCTCACTGAGATTTAGAGGCCCAGTAGCATGGAACATGCTACCAAATGAGATGAAGCAGATAGAGAAAATAAGGCAATTTAAATTAGTACTTAAGAAAAATAAGAAAGTGTTAGATGACTTGACATTTCACAAAGAAACATGCCTTGTAACCAATAAGGACTCGGATCATTATTACTACAATTAGCCAATACATGTAAAATATCACATAATGATATCCACATTTTTATTATATTTTTACTAAGTTACATATTTTTTATATTCCTATTATTACTATTACTACTATTATTACCTAGTAACAAATAAGGACTCAGACTATTACTACTATAACTAGCTAATACATGTAAATTATCACATAATGATATCCATTTTACTTAAGAATCGAACTTAGCATTATCTTATAGTTTATACTATATTAATATAGTTTGCATGTACTTTGCATTTTACATGTTTTTAGATTATTATTATTATTATTATCACTCTGTATTTAGCATAGCAGGTCCACATCAGCTATCCAGCTGCCATTAACCTAACCTGCTTAAACAAATAAAGTATGTATGTAGTGAAGCAACGAGACGAGAGAATCGAACCTATGGTGTGATTCTACCAATCGTGTACGGCATTGTTAGATATAATGTTTCATATACGAGTCACCGGATTCGACGGGAATTTCAAAATTCTGGTTCTTTCTTGGTGTAAGAAACCTGAATATTTGAATTGCAAATCATTTTCAGCAGTGTTTAAAGTGCAAGTAAAGCCATAAAACGACATTAACTCTTTTTGCTCCAAATTCTATTTCTAACTTCAGTTGTCTAAATTAGTCAGTTTTCTTCGAGAGACTGGAGCAGCAATTCAACTAGAATAACTAGAACTAGTATACCTAACAGGTAGTGAATGTTGCTCCGCTCAGTTAAGAAAGTATATTAGAAGAGAACCTACAGTAGCACTTTGGCAGGAAAAATATATTACAGCTGGGTGATAAAAATGCCAAGGTGTTAGATTAATATATTTTGTAGTTTTGGGGCTATCGTGCGACTGAATCCTGTGTGACGGAGCTGTGGTGTGTAACTCAACAGTTGTCGCGATTTATTTTCATTTTGTCCCGACATATCAACGATCTCCCGGTAAATTCCCTGAGCCTACCAATTCCCAACATTTTCTTAAGATTCCCGGCACAACAAACTGCTGTTCTCCCCGGTGAAGTTTAAACACCGGAAATCAACTGTAACTGAGAATGTAATTGTAAATGCTAATTGTGTTTTGAACCGGCTGCTTGACTTTATCGAAGATCAATAGAAGAAAATTATTTGCTGCTCACCATCTTGACAGTGTCTTGATAACAGGATAGATCTTGCTCTTTGGAAACTGATAGTTCACACAGAGCTACACGTCAACAAATTCATGATTACACAAGGATCGCATAGTTAGCTCAAACAATGCAGATTCCACCGCGTGTATGTCACGTTACGATCAGATCCGTGCAAAGCAGTGTGGTAAAAAAAGACAATAGAAGTGATGCATTATGGTAAAAAAACATATCGAGATTTGGACCCGCTCACAGACTAGTATATCTACTAGAATACCTAACAGGTAGTGAATGCTGCTCCGCTCAGTTAAGGAAGTGTATTATAAGAGAACCTACAGTAGCCAGCCTTTGGCAGGAAAAATAGATTACTAGGTGATAAAAATGCCAAGGTGTTAGATGAAAATATTTTGTAGTTTTGGGGCTATCGTGCGACTGAATCCTGTTTGAGCTTAGCCTGCTTGCCGGCTATCCTGTAATTGTTTTCGGGCGTTTCTTTTTGGATTGGGTCACCTGTGGCAAACCACAGGTGCCACAGGTGACCCAATCCGAAAAGAAACGACCGAAAAAAATTACAGGAGAGCCGGCAAGCAGGCTAGTTTGAGCTGTGGTGTGGTTTCTCAAAAGTTGTCCCGATTTATTTTCATTTTGTCCCGACATATCAACGATTCCCCGGTAAATTCCCTGAGCCTACCAATTCCCAACATTTTCTTAAGATTCCCAGCACAAAAAACTGCTGTTCTCCCTGGTGAAGTTTAAACACCGGAAATCAACTGTAACCGAGAATGTAATTGTAAATGCTAATTGTATTTTGAACCGGCTGCTTGACTTTATCGAAGCCAATAGAAGAAAATTATTTTCTACTCACTATCTTGATAACAGGAGATCTCGCTCGTTGGAATTGAAACTGATAGTTCACACAGAAAGAGTTCGCCTAGTGACGTCTACACTTCAACAAATTCATGATTACACAAGGATCGCATACACAGAAATGCATTAAAGAATGGTTGAATGAAGTTAACTCCAACAATGCAGATTCCACCTCGTGTAATGTCACGTGACGATCTAATCCGTGCAAAGCAGTGTGGTAAAAAAAGACAATAGAAGTGATGCATTGTGGTAAAAAAAAAGAAATCTAGATTTGGACCCGCTTACAGATTAGAACTGCTGCCTTGCTCGCTCGCTTCAGGCTCGCTCGCTGCGACAGCAACTAGTATACCTAACAGGTAGTGAATGCTGCTCCGCTCAGTTAAGGAAGTGTATTAGAACAGAACCTACAGTAGCACTTTGGCAGGAAAAATAGATTACAGCTGGGTGATAAAAATGCCAAGGTGTTAGATTAATATATTTTGTAGTTTTGGGGCTATCGTGCGACTGAATCCTGTGTGACGGAGCTGTGGTGTGTAACTCAACAGTTGTCGCGATTTATTTTCATTTTGTCCCGACATATCAACGATCTCCCGGTAAATTCCCTGAGCCTACCAATTCCCAACATTTTCTTAAGATTCCCGGCACAACAAATTGCTGTTCTCCCCGGTGAAGTTTAAACACCGGAAATCAACTGTAATTGATAATGTAATTGTAAATGCTAATTGTATTTTGAACCGGCTGCTTGACGGCAGTTTATCGAAGCCAATAGAAGAAAATTATTTGCTGCTCACCATCTTGATAACAGGAGAGATCTTGCTCTTTGGAAACTGATAGTTCACACAGAGTTAGAAACAGTTCGCCTACACGTCTACACTTCAACAAATTCATGATTACACAAGAATTGCATACACAGACGGTTCAACGTAGTTAGCTCAAACAATGCAGATTCCACCTCGTGTAATGTCACGTGACGATCAGATCGTGCAAAGCAGTGTGGTAAAAAAAGACAATAGAATTGATGCATTGTGGTAAAAAAAAAAATTCGAGATTTGGACCTGCTTACAGATTAGAACTGCTGCCTTGCTCGCTCGCTTCAGGCTCGCTCGCTGCGGCAGCAACTAGTATACCTAACAGGTAGCGAATGCTGCCTCGCTCAGTGAAGGAAGTGTATTAGAAGAGAACCTACAGTGGCACTTTGGCAGGAAATAGATTACTGGGTGATATATAAAAATGCCAAGGTGTTAGATGAATATATTTTGTAGTTTTGGGGCTGTCGTGCGACTGAATCCTGTTTGAGCTGTGGTGTGTATTTCGAAAGTTGTCGCGATTTATTTTCATTTTGTCCCGACATACATTGTATCAACGATCTCCCGGTAAATTCCCTGAGCCTACCAATTCCCGACATTTCAGCTTAAGATTCCCGGCACAACAAACTGCTGTTCTCCCCGGTGAAGTTTAATCACCGGAATCAACGGTAATTGAGATTGTAAATGCTAATTGTATTTTGAACCGGCTGCTTGACTTTATCGAAGCCAATAGAAGAAAATTATTTGCTGCTCACCATCTTGATAACAGGAGAGATCTTGCTCTTTGGAAACTGATAGTTCACACAGAGTTAGAAAGAGTTCGCCTACACGCCTACACTTCAACAAATTCATGATTACACAAGGATTGCATACACAGAAATGCATTAAAGAACGGTTGAACGTAGTTAGCTCACTCATGCAGATTCCATCTCGGGTAATGTCACGTGACGATCAGATCCGTGCAAAGCAGTGTGGTAAAAAAAGAAAATAGAAGTGATGCATTGTGGTAAAAATAATTCGAGATTTGGACCCGCTTACAGATTAGAACTGCTGCCTTGCTCGCTCGCTGCGGCAGCAATTAAGTCAGAATTAAGAGAATTAGTGCGATATAAGTAGAATAGCTACGTAATATGCAATAATTGTGTTTGATATACATTATATTGCTTTTGCTATTCGTGTAATATAAATGTTTAATTGCCGTGAGATGAAGTAATGTATGTAATGTAATGAATTCATGTAATAGGAGTATTTAACTGTCATAAGATGAAGATGAAGTATAAGTAGTAGTTGTAAAATTCATTAATAATTCATAAGGGTACTAGCCAATCCCATGTGCTGAATGACACCACATGATCGCTTCTGTATACCCACGTAGAAACCCGATTAATGAAACATCAGGTTCTGTATCGATATAAAGACCCCATGGTCCGCGATACAGACACTTAGGTCCGTGATACAGACCCCATGGTCCGTCATAGTTCTAGTAGTATTCTGTATCAGGTACAGAATACTAGCTAAGCTAGTGAGGGAAGTCTCACGACCGATCACTGACTACCCCTACCCCGGGACGGGTGAAATGACAAAGTACATCTGCTCTCTTATTATGTACACACCATCTATTCCATGTGGGACCTGTTTTTCTGCATGCTACGCTCTGCTCTCTTATTGCATACACATTGTCTCTTCGATGTGGGATATGTTTTTGTGAGAAACTAATTCATCCCACATCGATAGCAGGGTGGGAGAAATCAAAGGTTAAAATTTTATGTTTTGCAAGATTTTAGTTATCTATTCATTTCACAAGTAAGATAAAATATTCGCGTCCGATCTGTATGGGCTTTACAATGGCTCGCCGAAGCGGCTCGCCATTGTAAATGCCCATACAGATCTCCCGCTCATATTTTAACTACTACTTAAAATATGAGCGGGAGATCTGTATGGGCATTTACAATGGCGAGCCGCTTCGGCGAGCCATTGTAAAGCCCATACAGATCGGACGCGAATATTTTATCTTACTTGTGAAATGAATAGATAACTAAAATCTTGCAAAACATAAAATTTTAACCTTTGATTTCTCCCACCCTGCTATCGATGTGGGATGAATTAGTTTCTCACAAAAACATATCCCACATCGAAGAGACAATGTGTATGCAATAAGAGAGCAGAGCGTAGCATGCAGAAAAACAGGTCCCACATGGAATAGATGGTGTGTACATAATAAGAGAGCAGATGTACTTTGTCATTTCACCCGTCCCGGGGTAGGGGTAGTCAGTGATCGGTCGTGAGACTTCCCTCACTAGCTTAGCTAGTATTCTGTACCTGATACAGAATACTACTAGAACTATGACGGACCATGGGGTCTGTATCACGGACCTAAGTGTCTGTATCGCGGACCATGGGGTCTTTATATCGATACAGAACCTGATGTTTCATTAATCGGGTTTCTACGTGGGTATACAGAAGCGATCATGTGGTGTCATTCAGCACATGGGATTGGCTAGTACCCTTATGAATTATTAATGAATTTTACAATGCTAATTAGAAGCCAAAGTGACATTCAATGTTCTTTTGTTAACAGTTATTCCATTTCCTATCCAGCCCAGGTATAAAGAGGCTGAAGCAGATACGGGAAGATAACGTGGAACAAGTAGACAAGATCCTTGATAACATACTAGAAGCTAAAGCGTCTATCTACATCTTCAGATCTTGGGATCCTGCAACGGGTATACCGACATTAAGGGGAATAAAAAGATGTAATACTAACATGCAATGCTAATACGATAATAAATAAAGGATTTGAACAGAAATGGTGTGCTGTTCAGATTTTAGTTCTATATCTCAAAGTATATTCTAACTTGGTTTAATAGATTGCCCCGACGGTCAAGATTCCACAAAGCTCAGTCAGTATCATAGTGCGATATCTCTATTAGCCTTTCCGGAATTGAAAAAAGTACTGGGACCGAGTATGTAAAGTTAATCTAATAGCGCCGCAATGGCGAACTAGTGGGTGGAAAGTGTATTTTAGTGTGTTCTCAAGGGTAAACGTGTGGAAATGTTCAAAGTTTAAGTTATTATTGCTGTTTTGTTAGCCTGTGTAGCCTGTAAAACCACGTGACCTATGACGTCATCTTTACAACATCGCCATTGAGTGATTTATGGACCCAATACCATGCCTGTCACAGTTTGAGCCGCCTGGCATTAGAAGTTGAGGGAGATACGGGCATGTACTTAAAATCACGTGACCAATGACGTTATCGTTACAACATCACCACTAAGTGATTTATGGGGACCCAATACCATGCCTGTCACAGTTTGAGCCGCCTGGCATTAGAAGTGAGGGAGATACGAGCATGTACTTAAAATCACGTGACCAATGACGTTATCGTTACAACATCACCACTAAGTGATTTATGGGGGCCCAATAGTTTGAGCCACCTTCCATTAATATTAAGCGAGTTAGCCATGAAAACGTAAAACGATTTTACGTCACTACCGGCGGGACTCGGGTAAGCGCGACTGAATGAGCACACATATCTCCAACATGGTTGACACAGCTGCTCGCTCAAGTATATTAATACGCTTGCCTCCTTTACAGTTAGTAGCAAGAGGGGAACCGGCGATGAGGAATCGAGCAACGTCAATTCCAACAGCAATTAATGTTCCACATCAATTATTAATAAATCAAATATCGATTCTTATTATCAAGTTGCATTCGAAGCACAGCTTAATGAGTGAGCGAGTGACCCGATTTCCCCAACCATCCAGATAACTCGTTTCTGCGGTTGCACGCATCTAACATGTTAGTGAGTGACACGATTTCCCCAACCATCCAGATAACTCGTTTCTGCGGTTGCACGCATCTAACATCTTAGTGAGTGAGCGAGTGAGTGACACGATTTCCCCAACCATCCAGATAACTCGTTTCTGCCGTTGCACGCATCTAACATCTTACTTGTTCCCTTGTTCCCAACCAAAATTACCTTTTGTTCCCTTTTTCCCAATTTTTTTCCAGGGAAACAGTCAATTTTTCCATTTAGAAAAATGGAAATTGTTCCCTTGTTCCCTAAAACCTTTATTATTGTTCCCTTGTTCCCCGAGATAGTTTTCAAGTTTGTTCCCTGTTCCCAACGGATTTTTTGGCATGTTCCCTTGTTCCCCGAAACCCCTGGGAGACCAGGCGCGGATCCAGACCGGTTTACACCGGTTTACGGAAACCGGTCAAAATTTCCAGATTCGTTTAGTAACCTTAACATTCGATCAAAACTCTCTTTGAGAGAGGGGGAGGGGTTCAGTAAAATTTTGAATTTTGGAGTTTGAGTTGGGAAGTCGGAAACCGGTCAGATTTTTTTCTGGATCCGCGCCTGGAGACCCTCCAAAACATCCACTTCCTGTTGGTTGGTATTTAACTTGAAGCATCTGGTGAACTGACTGGGCCTGGAAATGTTTGTTGAAAGTAGTTTAGGCTGCTCACTATCATGGTCTTTCGAACATATTGAAGATCAAAAACTTTGATAGAAAGACGCTGATCTTGCAGCCCACACGACTTCTCAAGCAAAGTCGCGGACGTGTCCCGAAGCGACGGCATCAAAAGAACAAATAGTTAACAACAAAAAATGCCGATCTATTCATCAAAAGTGGTTCGATCTAGAATGTAAAAATGAAAAATCTAATTTAATAGAGGTTGGCATCCATACCAGGGTTTGAGTTAACGAGTAACCAGATTTCACCAAAACCGTTCTTGTATACAATATTACCAGGAGCCCATAACGCTCCTGGTGTTTCGTATTTTTATGCCCAGTTGTCATCACCCGAGTCTCTCATCAATAGTAATTATCATTTCTTTGTTAGCTTTAAAACGCAGCGAGTTGTCGTCAAGAGCAAGAAAGCTAAACTTGCCACAATTCGATTACTTTTTATTGGATATTTTTTCAGGAAAGCCGAAACCAGGAGGCCTCTCGACGTCGCGAGTCTGGTTTATACGACAAACATCTTGGGCACGACACTCCAAACAGCGGGCCGAGACTACCTTTTCACAGGGTCTCGACACTCTTAGATTTTCCTCTCGGCACCCCAGCTATCTGTATAAATATGTCTATGAATGCTTCCAAAAAAAGAGAAAAGTCACTGCCTCAATTCACAAGCAACTAATGTTAACGTAATAATTAATTTACCCACTGGTATTCACATTTTTTACGTTTGCAATCCTTATTGGATTTTACACTACTTTTGCCAGCTTCAACTGACCAATAATAGTGAGGGCACGTAGTATTTAGAAGGGACTGGTTCCACTTTGTTCCCAGGGGTCGTTGCACGCCTAATCCTGGTATTTCGGCTGGATTGGCCAGCCAAAATACCAGGGGGAGGGGGATTCTTCCATATATAAAGCTATACGGGTATATGCCGCCCCAAAAGGTATAGATGTGCTCCTGCTCCTGGAGCAAACACAAAGAATATACGTATAAATATAAAAGGTATGGTTTTCGAGCTGTTTTAGTCTGAAATAGGGTTATAAAATTTGCCTTTTTTAATAGTCTGGACTAGGGTATGATTTTGACATGGAGTATGAGACGTACTGCACATGTTCATTGATTTCTCGTAGTTTCTCTTGTTACTTTGACATTGAGCTTCAAAATAAATCAAGAAAGAGAACAAACCACAGCGAAAGTATCATTGGATTAGATAACGCAATTGAACTAGGTATATATTGTTTGGGGGTCAGGTCTGAAAAAGGGTATGGAAAATCATGTATTTTGGTCTGAAATAGGGTCAGGGTTTTGAGATCCAGGCGGCACACTCCCACCCAAAAAAAAATAGGGGAGTACCCTTCCCTCTTCCCCCAGGGCCAGAATATTGTATTCAACGTTGGACATCAGCCATTTGGCACTCATCATCACTTTTTCCAATGTCAGCATGGCAACAAGCTGGAGGACATCATATCACTATTACGTCTGATGAAGGCTGAAATCAGCATTTTCTCGAAGAAAGGCATCTGAGTCTTTCAGTACATAACTTATGATGTGTAATGAAAGTTTTTTTACACTCACAAAGGGATTACACAAGAACCCTAGCTATGAGTAGTCATTAGTGTGGGTAGTTTCCTAGAAATCATTCATCCTTGATGTTCCTCTTCGTCATCTCCAAAAGAAAGTAAAGTTGTATTTTTGACTTTCTTCATTGAACTGGACTTTTTGTGTTTACTTTTGTCCTTAGATTTCTTCCCTTCATTAGGTCCAGCTTCTTCCAATTTTCTCTTGATTGGTTTCTTGAATATGAATTTTCCTCCTTCAGCATTATCCTCTTCCTTACTTTCTTCTTCCAGTCTGTCTGTGTGAGTTACATCAAACATACATGTAAATGACACAGTGAAACCATCTTTACATAACATTGCAGACCATGCACAATGCACAATAATATATCACAAGCTTATATTCGGCATCCCACCAGGAAGATTGTAAAAAGGGCAATCTTGTACCCAGAGGCTTCACACTAGGTCTCCACTGACTGGTTTTCCCCACGCCAACCAGGAAGATTGTATAAATTAAGGGCAATCTTGTACCCAGAATCTTCAAACTACAATCCTGGTCAAAACTGAAAGGGTTGAGACTGTACTTAGCTTTTTTTCATAACAAGGTTTTGTGTCACAGCCCCCCCCCCCCCCCCCCCCCCCCCCCCCAACTCAATGTTGGTTTTCATTTTGGTCAAAGTTTATATGATTTCTCATTACAACATTGATTGGGGGAGGGGGTACATTCATCTCTTGATAAATTGACAAAAATGTAGGGAGTTGGCTATAATGTTTGTTTGAGACGGCATACATGTACAAGTTGCTACCTTGTGACAAGTCCCTGTTGACCAAGTTTGAAGGCTCTGGATACGAGATTGTAAACTTGATGGTTTTCCCTAGGGGTGGGGTAATCTTACGAGACAAAGATCCCTTAACAGATAATCCCTCTCATCACAGGCGTACCATACTCAAAATTGGTTTTGGGCTTCCTGTGGCTACATTTTCAAACGTATTTTGGGTATAGAATGGTCCCTCAAAAAATGGAGAGTCTCTGCAAAATTCAAGCAAGTCTCAAAATCTCGGCATTTCAAAAAAAGAGTCTCGCATTTTGAAACAAGGGTCTCAACGTCTCGGTGAGTCTCAGATTTGACCATTCTATACCCCTTTGAAAAGTAAGTCTTGTGCTCGGATTTTGAAACAAGGGTCTCAGCATCTCATCAAGTCTCAGATTTGACCATAAATTAAAGAATATAGTGTGTTAATTCTAAAGTTGAAATGTTTAGACTTGTGTCAAAATAAACTTTATTTATTATATTTACCAGTTACATACATACATAGGATTTTATTTTGATATGCTAAGCCATTACAACTTTCAACTTCAAATTTACAAGCGAAAGGCTGATTTTCAAATGGGCTGTATTCTATATGTTTACAATAAAATACATGCACAAATTGTAAATTCATTTTCAATTGCAATTGTATAAAATACAGGCTTAAAAACAGTGGTCAGCGTAACTCAGCATCAGGTACAATTGTAAATAAAAGCAACTTTTAAATTGTTGAAGCGTACTAGCATTTTTAGCCGCTTCTGGAATTAGATTATTCCAGAGCACGGCACCACTGCACTGTACTTAAAGCTATGCTTGAAGAAATTAGTTTTTGGCCAGTTTCTAAATTTCTAAGGTTATAGTTTATGCCACTATCAGAAAGTTGAAGAAACGAGGTTCTTAGATTTGGGGCAAATTGCTTACCTTAAGAATTGTATAAGTCCTGGTGCCTTATGTGCCAGTTTAGAGGGTCAAGGATATCAGCGGATCGAGTATTATAATCAGAACACTGCAAATGTAATAAATATAACTCTCGCCGCACGGGATTGGACTTTTTGTAATTTATCTTGCCTTACCTTGCCACAGGTATCCCACAAGAGTGAGCAATAATCAAAATATGGTCGTATATTTTACCAGTGAGTCAAATGGGACGAAGGGTTTTATTTGTTTAATGGCACCAATACCCGCACTAGCTTTTTTGCAAATTTTCTCTATATGACTCTCAAATGAAAGTTTTTCATCAAGTTGCACTCCCCTGCAAAGGCAAAATACTGTAGGTTGGAAATGTACTGTAGGTTGGAAATTGTAGCCACAGGAAGCCCAAAACCAATTTTGCGGATGGCGGGGCTTTTTTTATTTTTTACATAGCGACAGGGGGGGAAGGGGAGGGGTAAAAAAGTTGAGAAGAGGGGAGGGGCAGGGGGAGCTACAAAAAAATACAATTGCACCTCCTCAATACCTTGTATTGATAAAAACTCGTCGGCTTCTGCCTGGCTGACGTCCCTTCCCAAAACAACTACTGGTTTCTCTCCTTCGTGATCATCATCATCATCACGAGAACTTTTCTCAACATCAGTAAACTTGCTATCAACGTTATCAGGTTCCTTATAGCCGACTTTCTCTTTGAATTTTTGTATAAATGCCGGCGTTTCTTGCTTCACATACTGCACTTTCGCTTTCCTGCCCGCCATCTTGGATTTTGGGCTTGTGCCCAGGCTATCTCGGTCTAATTTGATGAAAAAAAATTCTGGCACTTTTCTTTTTGATTTTCTTTCTTTTTCTTTTTCTCATATCTGGGCTTTTTTAACTCGCCCATTTTTTCCCATTACTCTCTATATATGTATTTTAAACTTTTCTCTTACTTTTAATATTATATGATTTATTTAATTCATCGATTGGTCACCCTGTGTTCAACTGTGTAAATCAGAGTGCGAAGCCTGGCACGAGTTGTTGTGTGTCCGCCATATTGCATAAGCGTTTTGGAAAGAAGGAAAACATGGCAAGAAATATAATCATTTCAGCCTACGTACTTCAAGAAAAATCAATCTAAAACCAAGAACCATCATAGAAGACGCTGGCTATGGCGTATCGGCTATCTCCCAAGACTACAAGCCCGTTTTTAAACAGTTATTTCGTGCGTACTGTAGCTTCCAAGGTTTGTACATGTAAAACTGCTTGAACAGTAGCATTCCTAAAACAGACGCTATAAAGCCATTCACGTCTTCTTTCTCTCATTTTGACATGTTGCTCATTAGTATTGTGATTTCTGAAGCTTTGTACGCTCTTAAAATTAACAGGTATTCCTTAATTTCGTGGTATAGGTTGGCAAGTTCCCTTTCAGTGCCAGAGTTTTGCTGAGTCATAAACCACTCAGTTCAATATGTTTATCAAGACTAATGAAATACAGCTCAGAGGCACCAAAAGGTACTGGCCATGTATTTTATTAGTTGCACATAGTTTTTTAGTGATGGTTTTCACCTTTGCAGGGCTTCCCCCACCATGAACATGTAAGATATAATGTGAAGGAGAAATGTTTGTGTTATTGACCTTATTGATAAAGGCATAAAAGCGAGGCCAATTGTCCCAGATTGTCACAGAAATCTGTGTTTGCTGCCAGAAAATAATGTTATTTTCCTTAAAGGGGAACTCAACCCTAAAATCAACCCAACGTCTATACAAACATGTATTCGAAATAAATAGGTTCTGCTATTTAATTTTTCTGTGTTGCGCGTCTATAGCAAGAGAAAATCCGAAAACCTATTCCTCACAACGTCCGCTATGTACAGACGGCTCAAGTCTTGTAATTTGTGACGTCAGATACGGGGAATAAATTAGTTTGGTCATGCTGTTCCAGATATTGAATAGCGGGACTAACAGCTTCTAATTGCGGACCATTGTATTTTCTTTGTGCTAGAGGTGTGATCGTTTTTCCTTGGTACATGTATGTGTGACGAACGTTATAGGGAAATTTGCACTGAATTGAGCCACCACACAATATAGATTTTTCAGCGGAAAATCAAACTTGGAGACTAATTTTCTCCTCATAGATGCACATTTACACAGAAAAATAAAATAGCAGAATTTCTTTCTTTCGAATACATCTTTATAAAGACGTTGAGTTGATTTTAGGGTTGAGTTCCCCCTTAAGGTATGGCAAAAGGTTCACGAGGTCACTTGGGGAAAAAAATCGTGTAGCGTCAATATTTACGCTACAAAGACATACTATATATCAATTTAAAGCTCAAAGATTGAAGAATAAATATGAATGTTTAAGTTTACTATTTTAAAAAATCTCTCAATGATGTATTTCTTTATTTAAAAAGCGACCTCTCACACTATCGTAACTTCAAATCCGGAAACGTTTAATGAATGACAACTGAATTCTTTGTTTTCGAATCTTAGGTAAATTGTCCCAAAAAGTGTGTCAGCGATTTTTCATACGTTGCATATTACAAGAATTATCCGTAGGTAAAGCTGGAGTAAGTTTTTTCATGCAAGCAAAATGCAAACTACATAATAATTACGAAATGAAACAAAATTTCGCAAAACGCTGGCACACTTTTGGAGAAATTGTAGTTTTTTTTCTCTCACGAAAATTTGGGTTTAATCGAACAAAACGTTCGAGTTTTGGTACGCCAAAGTTGTATTTTTTGCATTAAAACACACAGAGAAACAAGGGATTTTAGTTTTCTGACCATTTCACGGTTGAGTAAAAAGCCCCGCCTCCAAATATATAATCTTATTATATTCAGCCAATTGAAATACAGTATTAGGCTGACAGGCGGAGTTGTGAATGATCTGCTGTGACGGCTTTTGCGGTAATCTTCAAGGAGGTTCATTTTACACTTGATCCTCGACTGGTCATGGGGAAAGCACGCAGAGGTCGTAAAGCTCGTAGAAAAAAACCAAGGTCAAATAAATATGAAGGCCAACCGCAAGTTACTGTAAATGATGCTATTATCAAAGCCATCGTGCTAAAGGGATAAACAGTTCTGGGTAAGTCAAACACAAGTTATATTCATTCAAATGGTGCAACGTACTTCTTGCTAAACATACATAAACAAACCGTAGGCTTCATTGCATATTATTTTTATACTCTGGAGCGGTAAAGATCATGCTGAATCTACCTTCTCTTGACTTCCTTGTAATTGATAAACATATCTGACTCCTTTTCTAGGTATCAGGGCAATCACTTCGCAGAGAATTTGGTTGCAAGCATAGAAAACCGTAAAAAGTGCGGTGACAAAACCGGCAAACAGCAGCTTGATCTAATGCCCGACTCAAGATTTCGCGATCAATTACAGTCAAGGAATTAGTTCGCGGGTGAACTTCATCACTGCTAGTCCGAAGCTTCCTAGAAGTGATGCTTTTTGGCCCGGGCTCATTCGTTTCAGTCAACAGATCTTCTTCGCTTGGCCATTGTTTTTGTTTGAACCACGAGCCTTTATCGCTCGACACCAAACTTGCCTTCTTAGTCGGCCTAAATTTACTTGTTTTCAACTTCTTGTTTTTCTTCGAAGATACTCAAGGACAGCCTCTTTTAAGTTTCGACAACATAATTTTAAATAGAATGCAATTCAAGAAAAACAAACAAAAACGAAGCGTAGCGTACTATAAACTAAGACGATTGTTGTTTTAGTTTGTTCGCGTGCCGCTGTCACGTAGCTGTCAGCGTCTGTCAATCATGTTTCGCGCGTCATTTTTCGGGGGAAATTAAAACATGTTTTTTCGGGGCGTTAAAAAGGAATTTTAGTTTGGATTTTTTTGCTATAATAAAGGTATATTAAAGACCTAAAGCATTCTAAATATGCTAAAAAAAATTTTTTGGGAAGTTTTGCCTGTGAACCTTTTCCCATACCTTAAGACAGAGAAGAACACAACAGGGAGCAATTGCAGAATAACATACCCCCCCCCCCCCCCCCCAAAAAAAAAAGAATTGCAGGGAATCTCAGGTGGAGGTTCAGTGCCCACAGTCACCAGGTATCCCTAGTAACTGAAGAGCACTGGGTCACACGTGGTAGACAAAAGGGGAGGGAGGGAGAGAAAGCTGCAAGTGATCACAGTGAAGTGCAACTGACAAACAAACTCCCAACCATGAGCAATAACTACTACTACATAACCCATATGAGCACTGACCCGGGGCTGTGCTAGCATGCCATAGGGCCCCAATATTATTTTGCTGGATATTTAATAAGGACCAACTGAAATTTAGTTAGGGTTAAATTGTCCAGCTTAGTTGGTTTCCCTGTGGTGACTTGGGGGCCTGGGTCAGCTTCTCATCTGGGCCTCCATGTTTATTTGGTTTGTTTCTCCCACTTCCCATCACTAATAGTCTTGCATTTCGCTCATCCGGTCAGGTTATTGGTGATGTGTTTGTTCCTCCCAATGCTGGCTGGATTTAATGATGTGTAAATTACAGTTAGTCTCCAATTAACCATTTTGGTCTAGAAATACCCTTACTAATGTTCTAATTAAAAGTGATTCCCACTGCATAACTTAAATATTTAACCCCTCTAAAAATACACATGTATACACACTTGTCCATTTATTGAAAAATTATAACTTGTTTTTCCTGTTTTGCACATGATCTTCATTAATAGGATTTGAGAAATTCTTTCCTGGAGCAGCAAGGAAAAGTTCCAAAAATACCAAAACAGGTAATGTAACGGTGTCACTGCCAAAATAATAATTAATGATCAAATAAATATATCTACAGTAGATATAATTATATGAAGGCCACAGAGTGTTCTCCCCAGACCAGCTAGTGTTCTGGAAAATTGCTTACAAGTCTTAATTGGACTTTTTGGGCCTCAGGACCTGTCTACCCAAGGTTGTACCCTTAATCACAATACATACCATTAGAGACTGATCCTTTCCTCATCTGAATAGTGCCCAGTGATCAATTATCCTTTATACATTCATAAGTGTTTTAAGCTTTATTATCAACTGGATTGAACTTGACAAAGATCGGAGTTATTGGGGTTAGGCTGGTTTCATTTCCGAGTGTGCTGTATCCGTGTATCCTTTTATGTTTATTTAGGAGTATGTTTGGAATAATTATGTTTGGGATATGCAATTTTCATGACTAACTCACTTAATATAACTGGCAGGTGGCTCAAACCTGGACAGGCATGGTAGTGGGTCCCTATCAATCACTTAGTGGTGATAATGTAATGATAGTCTGCTAGCAAGTCTTTTTTTAGAATGGCTAAACACGGTTCCAGATGGCTAGAATACAGATACAGCATTGTCTCCTTTTATTCTGAACAAGAGCCCATCTGGGCTTTCACTCGGGCCACATGAGATCGAAGATGAAATACACTTTCATTTGAAATCCTCTTAGTAATAACCAAAGGGAAGAATTATTAGCAGTCTTTAGGAGTGGCCGGTAGCGCGGTGACTTTCATTCTCTGCTCCCCTAGTATATATATACATGTATGTAATTTAATATTTTTGTTTTCTCGTATGTAAATTAAAGTAGTTGATCTTTTATTGAAAACACTACTTATTCATGTGTGTTCAGACTACTATCGTGCAGCTAGCTAGAGTCTTGAGATATCTGTCAGCAACTCGCAGCTAGTTAATAAATTAGTACTGTTCAGACCTAGTAACTTAGTAGGTTTTACTTTTTGTTTTTCCCTCTTCTGGTTTGTTTCTATCTCTAAAGAGGGCATGAATGGGGTTAACTGACTACTGACAAACAGCCTTAAAAATAACTGACAACTGGCAAATGATGATTTTTTTACTGACAACTGACAACCGAAAAATAACTGACAACTGACAAATTTGGTTTTTGTGGGTCAAACATTGTAAATTTTCTCTAGTAATGATTAACTAGGGCTAACTGACAACTGACAAATGGCCAAAATTTTAACTGACAACTGACATGTAGACCCCCCCTATTCAGACCCTCTCTAAAAGATAGAAATTTGGTCTATAACTGCCCTTGGCGCAAGTGTTTCGTAATCGCAAATAATTGACCGCCAAAGTGCTCAATTGAAATTTCAACCAAAATATTAAAACTGTGCGAAAAACTGCTACTGACTGGTGTTTGGCGATCCTCGTTATCCATGATGGCTCAATTGACGTACAATACACCCGGTAGTTGTCGTGGTAAGAGAAATTACCTTGGAGCGAGTAGTGAACGTGGTCGTAGCGAGAGCTAGAAGTCGGCTAGATCGGATGATAACACTGACTTGACATTTGTGTACATTTCAAAACCTTAAAATAACTAAAATCTGTCATCGATGGGCTTTTAGCGCGCTAGATTCTATTCAAGCTACCTCGCTAGGTAGCTTGGAACTTCAAAGTATTCCACCGACCACTAGCTAGCTAATCACCAGAGCAGAAAAACTGTTCAGACTAAAGAAGCTCGCTACCTCCTGTGGTTAGCTAGCTAGATTTACTAGCCTGAACACGGCCACACGTTTACAATTTAGTCTGCAGGTCCGATAAAACTGCAGGTTCCAGTCGTAAACAGTCCGAGTTTGACCAAAGTGAAACGATCGAGCTGCTCGCGTCCGTAGATATATATTTCTTCGTTTGCACTTTTGACATGATATAATTCTTCAAATGGTACCATTGTTTTATTTCTTATGTTTAATAATACAGTTCTCAGCTGTAAAAAAAATAGAACATTCTATGGAAGATTTCTTGTCCTAAAGTTTGGAAACGTAACACATGCATTTGACGCTAGAAAGTTCAGTACTCGCGGAAGTACGCAAGGTCAATTTACTAGTGGCAGTTTACTAGTTTGCACTATCGGCTGTTATGGAATGGAAACATACTTTCACAGCTTAATATGTATGTCGATTGGTCAGAAGGATATCTTGTTTAAATGCTACGGTCCTTTCGGCATCAGAAAATTTTTGAACGGGAGTTTTCGTACAGTATTTCAAGCTATGCTGTAGTGCGAGTTCAGTTACGCCACAAATGTCGGTGAAACTAATACCGTGTTCATTATTATCGGTTTTCTCTATGGGTTCTCATGTATTCAATAATTACTTCTGGAGCTTCATATTTATGTTGATTGGTCACAATGATTTCCTCTTTCAGTTTTTTCCTTTAGTTTGGACATTAGGGATATATCCTTGGAGATTTCGTACAGTTTAGCGACCGTTGTGTCGAAAGTAGAAACGTTCGTTTGTCATGAAAGTGCGTAAACAAACTGTCACAAGCGGTTTCATAGCAGCTCGATGTTTGACTCCCATATAGTCGATGATAACTTATATAGCTTCATATGTACGTCGATTTCTCACAAGGATTTCGTCTTTCAGTTTTTCCCGTTAGTTTGGACATTAGGGATTTATTCTTGGAGATTTCGTACAGTTTAGCGACTGTGTGTTGAAAGTAGAAAAGAGCCCATCTGGCCTTTCACTCGGGCCACATGAGATAATTTGAAGATGAAATACACTTTCATTTGAATTTGATTGAAAATAGATCAAAAACTCGGGGAAATGTCCGGCTAAAACTGTATGAATAAATGTGAAATGAAACATAAATTTCATAGCAAGAAAAACATGTAATTCCTAATTAGAAAGCTCTTCTAAGTCCGCTTCTCAAATTCACAGACTGTTTTACAAAAACATTTGGGCTTATCGACACAAGAGTTCAGTTGACCTTTCAAATAATTTATTCTGAGGTACGCATACTCTAAATCACAGAGATGTTAAATAAAGCGATAATTAGAAGAAAAAGTACATTAACAGACAAACTGAGAGGAAATTTATTCAAATCTAAAAGAGTTTACTTACAGTACTTACGTAACTGAATCTTTCGTTTTGGTTCTTTTGTTAGTGTTGTTGAAAGCATTCCACCTTCGTGCACATATGCACTGAATCGGAATGAAAGTCGAAGCCTACCTCGAACTTAACTTTCAGCTAACCTGTTTCCTTTCATTCCACAATGAATAATAATCTCATAAAGTAAGCCCGTAGCTTTCAATAAATTTGCCAGTGTCTGAATGAAACAGCTAGATCTTTTCCAATTTCTCTCACGAGTCACGGCAGAAGACAGTCTCAAAGAACTTGAATTTTGATCCTCTTCACAGTAACGTAATTTAACGTCTCCAATCAATTCCTCTCTCTTTGCTGGCAGTTCATGCTTCTTGTTCGTGTAGTTGCCCCACTGAGCCGTAACCAGAAAACGAGCACAGCATTTCAGTTGGCATACACTGCGTACATCTGCTTAACTAATTAGATTTGTAAAAATCTTAGCGGATCATGTAAATATTCCGCTTGGCTCAAATATGAGGGTTTCTGCCGTCAAAGTTCATTTTTTGTTTCAGTTTTCCCCATATTAGCAGACTTGTATAATGTCTCGAGCTCTCCGAATCCAGTAGAAAGACTCTGGTTATTCTGTCGTAAAACATGAACCTGACCCAAATTTAGGTTGTATTGCATAATTGCCCACGATGGAATAGATTTCTGACAATGACTATTTGAAATTGATATCTCCTTTGAACTTTCTTATCTGAGCACGCCTGAGGAAATCTAACCTTTGTTTGCGTGACCAGCACAGTGCAATCTGATTGGTTCGAATTTGACCTTTAACGCATGCGCAGAAGCCGTCTGACATGAAATAAAAATAATAATAATAATAATAACGACTTGCATTTTAAGACTCGGTGCTGCCACAGGCAGCCCGAGTAACTAGTTTTTAGCAGTTTCAGTCATGCTACTGCACTGCTGTTCAAATACTAAAATATAAAATCAACTGGTGAAAACTGAGACTGACCCGTATGTCCCTAGGGAGTAATTAGGAGGTGGAGCTGTCAAAGAATATGATACTTTTGACAGCATGGTCAGTACAAAACTTACAAAAGAGTCTGCAGTCCTTACTTACAGACCCAGTCAACTATGTGTACCATGTCTAGACATTGTTAACCATCTGGAACCATGTTTAGCCATTCTAACAAGATTGTGCAGTAGAAGGGACTTGCCAGCAGTCTAACATAACGATGATATCATTGCATGTTCACATGATTTTAATGTCCCTCATTTCTAATGCCAACCGGCTCAAGCCTGCATGGACAGACATGGTAGTGGATCCCTATTAATCACTTAGTGGCGATGATGTAATGATGACATCATCAGTCACATGATTTTAAGTAAATGCCCATATCTCCCTCATTTCCAATGCCAGGTGGCTCAAACCTGGACAGACATGGTATGGAGTCCCTGCTATTCACTTATCGGTCACATGATTTTTAGTATATTACATGTATGCCAAAATAGCTCACTGACCATCTGCAAGTTGCTCTAAGGGGCCCTGTGTTTTTTTATGTGTGAGGATATGTCAATAAAACCATTATTATTGTTCATATTTCTTATGTAGCATCCAAATCAGATTCAAAAGATACTGGTGGGTCAGGGGGAGGCAGTGGGGGACCAGGTGGTGATGGTGGAAAAAAGCCAGGGGGAGACAAGCAGTGGTGGCAGGACATTGAGAATTACCAGCAACAAATCTTTATTGCTCTTGGTGTGGCCCTCGGTGCTGGGTATCTTCTAATGAAATCATGGACTCCAACTAGGGAAATTAATTGGCAGGAATTTCGCACTAAATACCTGGAAAATGGAGATGTAAGTACAAATGATTGTAATGCCAAGTTTTGTTAATTGTAGATTGTTTGCCATTGAGAACACAATCATTACCTTTTTAATCCACTGGACCAGAAGAGATGTTGGCTGAACTGAATTGTTATCCCAATCCCAGTTTGCTAGCAAAAAAAACTTTAAAAAACAGCAGGAATATTTTGAAAACCTGAGTGAATAAAACAGGTTAATGAACTTTGATTACTATAGATTCATGATGTTATAACATAGTCAGTAATTTTTAATCTGGTTCCTTGGACCCATAACTCGTTTTAGTTTAGGGTTGCCCCACCCCCAAAAAAAATCTTTATGGGTCCCATACCTGGTAGCATCATAATAATCAAGAGACTGCATATGCCGTGAAACGAAAAATCAAAATGGTGGCCACACCTTTCAAATATCCTACATGTCATGGAAGGACATGGCATGCACCACTGGGATGCATTGAAATATATTTATATAATGCATCTTTAAACTTTGAAGCCTTTTTAAGGGGAAAAGTTAGAAGGTTCATTAATGCTCGTATTTGAAACAAAGCTTTTTCAGAAGAGATTGTTGTCATTCCAAGTCATGCCAACTGCTGTCACAACTTTGAATATGGTTACAACTTTCTTTGTCATTTCTTGTGTATATGTTGTAGGTTGTTTCTCAATTCAGGTTATTTTTCAAACAACCTAGGTTGGAATATCAATGATTCTAAAAAGGGATTTTTAAAATTTTTGGGGATTCATAAAAAAGGGGTTTAGTTTTTGGGGGGAATTTAAAAAGGAAAAAATCACCCACCCCTGACCCCTCCCCTACAAAATACTTTTTGACAACCCACCCCTTCCCTCCCTTCCCCTCCCCTCTACTTCCTCCCTCTTCCTTCTCACTGCCTCTTAATTTTCTCCTTGTCCCCCCTGACACACCTCACTGTACCACTTACATTGTACCTTGACGGTCACCCATCCACTTACTAACCTTGCCCGGGCAGGCTAACTTGGAATCACGAGGAACGCCTGGTAGATATTAATCCAGTGGATTATCGCACTGTGCCACAAAAGCACTTGTTGATTTGAACACATCATTTATTCTCCAAGTGACTAATCATCGAACCCAGTCCCTCTGGTTATGTGCACATGCATACTACTAACAAAATCGGACTTTGAAACATCTTTCAAAAACATAGCATGGACAACATTAAACTGAGTCGAAACTGTAACACAGATGAAGTATTATAAAGGAAGCTAACTCCAGAAAAATATATTGTTTCTTGACTTTATTATGGCTCCACTCGTACTTTGAAATAGAGTGATCACTGACCTAAAATAAAGACAAAAGAAAGCACATCACCTCTAACATTGTATCTAGAAGAAGATTTTTACGATTCAAGAGCTAAATAGTATCTCAGTATTAAAGTAACGAGTGCAGCCTATATATTTAGCGTGTGTTGGTAGCTCGTTTGCTTCATTCTTTCAGCGGCTCGGCCCGGTCACTGAGAGAATTTGTCCTACGACTGTCAAAACATAATAGTTGTTTATAATTTCAAAACTTACACACAGCACAGCAGGCCACTTTTCAAGCCAGCTCTTTTGTCAGGTCAGTAGCCGAAGAGGTTAGCTACAGAATGCAGCCGTTATTTTCAGGTATACTACCGAGGCTGCCCATTTGCTTGGGTGATTGATTCATATCACACTTGGTTCGTGATTCATACCACACTTACATTGTACATGTAATTATGTTTATTCATAGCCCTGATTCACTGTCTGAACGATTTATCTGCTGCAACAACAACTCATCCAGTGTTTTGTGATAGCTCAGTGTATGTAGGTTTACTGATATGGAATTATAAACAACTATGACAGTAGTCAGTACCTTTCTTGTAAATGTTTTGACAGTACGACATTTCGCTTTACTAGCCGCTGAAAGAACTCAGTCTGCAAAGGAGCCAACAACAGCACCGGCACACGCTAAATAGGCTTGAATTTCGTGAGTTGTTCGTGACGGTGATCCACTGCCAAGTAAACGAGCAACCTCGGTAGTTATATTCCTTGAAAAGAACTCTGTTGTTCGCATTCGGCTTCTGAGAATTGCAACTAATTTATGCATCGTGAAATGGCTATCTGCTACGTCATCAGTATGGTATTTTCTGCCTCACTTCCCAGACGTCTCTTTTGCGAGTGGGGAGCGATAAGAGTCGGCTGGTTTCCCAGGCTACGATTGCTTCTGCAAGCTCCTTGTTACAGCTAACAAAATTGCCGCCATTGTCGGATCTGATCTCTTCCGGGCAGCCTCTCGGCATGATAAATCTACTCAAATGGACAAGCAGGTGAAGAGCACTCCATACCTTTTCACCGTGGTTCTACCGCGGCACACTTGAAATAGCCCGAAGCAGTCGACAGGTCTTCAGGTACAGTAGATGGGCCATCTTTTGCTCTTCTACTGGTGCCTGTCTTCTTCTGCAGCTGAAGCAGGTGTTCAGAATTTGTCACAAAGTTGGTCTTGCCTTATGATCCAATAGCGTTGCCGAGTCATCGATAGCACATGTATACTCCAATCCTGAGTGGCCGGACGCTTGGTGATGATGGTGACCTATCAGCTCAACTATGTGATGTTGATTGGAGCACGTCCGAGGCGACCACCAACGCGTAAAAGACCATCATCCGATAAAAACTGGTCGAGTTGTCCCAAGGGACTGGTTCTTCCCACCATATTCTTCACTCTCCGATTCTCTGTTACGTCTTTCTCATTCGGTTTCTTTCCCGATAACACAGTCATCTCAGAGGGAAAGCTTTGGTTTTGCATGAGTTTCAGGATCTCTGTCTCGGCATTCTTCAGCTCCTCAACTCTCTCCATATGTCATGGATTGTCTGAGCCATCGCTTTCGTCGAGCTTCTCTAAGGTTGGCCGTGTAACGGATCAGCCAAGCAACAGTCTTCTTCAACTTATCCCATGAAGGAAACTGTTTCAGGATGTCGTTGATCGTCGCATTCTCTTCCTCTTGTGCTTTGGTTGCAAAGGATTTCGCAGACTTCTTGACCTCGGGAACGTCTTCCTGGACGTCTCCCATGCTAGCGGGTCTCTTGGGTCAGTATTCCTCTGAGCTCCATAGAAACTGTGTAGTATGCAACCAGCGCTTGCTCTCGATGAGCTCCTTGGCGCTGATCCCTCTGGAAGCTTCATCTGCCAGATTAGATTTCGTGTCTACGTAATGCCACTGGGCAGGTACACTCACATCGCGAATTGTTGCAATTCGGTTAGCCACAAACATCTGTAACCTTTTCTCATAATTTTCTATGTACCTGAGCACACAAGTACTGTCTTTCCAGAAATGGGACTGATCGATCTTAAGGTCAATCTCTTGTCTAATCATGGAATCCAATCTTGTCGCGACCACTGCTGCAGATAGTTCCATTCTTGGAATGCTGACCGACTTGATTGGCGCCAGTCTTGACTTTGCCATTATAAGAGAGCAATGAACTTCTCCCTTTGCATTAGTGATTCTTACGTATGACACCGCACCATAGCCAATCTGAGATGCATCGGAGAAGTGATGGAGTTCAGCTGACGAGATATCGCTAAAATAATGTGCTTGGCTTGATACATCGGTCCACTTTAGGTCTTCGTTGGATATGTCGTCATCCCAGCTCAACTTCTGGCGACACAGATCTTGTAGAATTGCCTTTGCTGGTAGAATGAAGGGTGCCGCGAAGCCTAGTGGATCGTAGATTGAGCTGATAATTAGAAATAATTCCTCTTCATGTTGGTCGCTTATCTTTAACTGAAATGTTAAAGCCAAAGTTGTCGCTTGAGACATCCCAGCGTACTCCAAGTGCTCGCCACAGGGTTGAGTTTCCGAAGTCTAGATCCTTGACCAACGGAGCTCTTTCCGACTCAGGGACTGATTCTAATACCTTGATGGAGTTTGACATCCATTTTGTTAGGCGAAATCCACCTCTTGCTAGTAGCTGTCAAAGTTCGCCTTGAAGTTGAATAGCCTGCTCTTTGGATTCAACTGACTTCAAGCAGAAGTTGCGCTTCACTGTCTCCACAGTAACTGGGTCAAAGTCTTCTTTGTTGTCTTCCGCTGTCTGACGCAATGCGAAATTGGCACAACTGGAAGAGGAAGCAGCGCCAAATAAATGGACGAGCATCTGGTACTCTTCCGGGTCTGTATGCAAATCCCCACCTGGCCAGCAAAGGAAACGAAGGGCGTTTGCATCTTCAAGCGGCACTCTGACTTGTAGAAACATACCTTCGATGTCTGCCATGAGGGCCACTGGTCCCGTTCGAAATCTTGTCAGCACTCCGACTAGAGAGTTAGTCAAATCTGGCCCCTGTGAAAGCTGGATGTTTAGCGAGGCGTTGCGATACTTTGCGGAACAATCGAACACTATTTGCGTTTTTTCCGGCTTCTTTGGATGAAAAACTGAATGGTGGGGTAAAAACCAGGTAATCTGGCCGACAATCTGGTGATGTGGAGTGCGTCTAGCAAATCCTTTCTGCAATAAGTCATTGATGAATGCTGTGTACTTCTGCAGTAAAACCGGCTCTCTTGCTAATCTCTTCTTCAGATGTTGCAGGTGATATTCTGCCATTAGTCGGTTATCAGGAAGATCAGGAAATCCGTCCTTCCACAATAGAATAGAAGCTCTCATCTTTTCTAAAGCTCTCTTGTCCTCTTGAGACATAGCGGTACTATTGCTATCTTAGCATGAGTCGTTAAACTCCATGTTGCAGTATTCCTTGAATTACAAGGTCTACATCAGGTTTGATCAGGTTTGCTGTGCATCGTGAGCCTCCAGATCTGGTCAGCGGACCGTTGACAACCCACCCGAGTTCCGTCTTTGTGGCGTATGGCTCACCTGGTTGACCTGATTTCACTTCTTGGTTCCAGCGCTCTGGGGACGTCACTGCCAATTAGGAGGTTGATGTCTGTGATGTTGATTCCTTGAAGGTGTGGCCATTTTCGCAGATCCTGATGGTTGGCTCGATTGTTGGTTGTCACGGGCAACCGCGGGGTGGAGAACACAAGGGGTAGCTCGATCAGATTGTTCTCGTATAAATCGCTGACTTGTAGGCTAAGGACGGACGTCTTAGTCACATTATCTTCAATTCCTAGAGTAGTAAGAGAGAGAGTGGTTTCTGTTCCTTTAGCTTGAAGCTGCTCCATCAGCTCTTCTGTGCAGAATGTTGTATTGGAGCCGCTGTCTAGAAACGCATACGTCTCCACTGCCTGTTCGCGGCCTGGTACCTTGACTTTCACAGGAACTATTGCTAAGCTAATTGTTGTGGCCTTTTGGAGCTTGCGGTTTTCTTCCCTGACCCTTACATATCCACTTTGACCACTCGCTTCGTCTCTTTGGCTGTCTGGCATTCGGTTGTTTGCGGCGGCCTCAGGTTTCTTCTTTTCTTCTTTCTTCTCGCTTTGTCTTGGGTCAGCGCCTTTGTTGTCATTTAACGGGTGCAGAAACGTTGAATGTTTGGACTTGCAACCGTCCACTTTGCAGAAACTTTCTTTAGTGCACTCTCTTACCACGTGACCTGATACTAGACAATTATTACAGAGTCCCTTGACTCTGGTGACCTTCAAGCGCTCATCCAGAGACTTGCTTCTGAACTCACTGCACTGAGAAATCCAGTGATTAGTATTACAAAGCGGACATTGAGGGCGATTGTGTGACGCACCTTGTTTGCTATCACCTTTCTGTTCTCCGGAGATACCAAAGGTTCATCTTTTTCCGGAAGATCCGCCACTGCGATTGTCGGATTTTTGTAGCTTTCCTTGATTTAATGTACTTGGTGATGAAATGTTTCCAAATATTGGATGCGAAGCTGACCTTGCCTTCTTTTCGATAAATTGTGCAATATCCTCAATTGTTATTTCCCGCCGCTTGCTCTCTGAAATGTCATTGGCGGTGTCACGCCACCTGCGTTTCATATCAAAGGGTAGGCGGTCAACAATTTTCTTCAAACAGTCAGGATTGTTAATCCTATTTAGATACCTGATGTCCCTTAACGCGTTTTTACAGCTGGTGATCAGTATGGAGAATTTTCTAAGGTCTTCGGCCTTTTCTGCTCTTATTGGGGGACCCATTGTGACGCGGTCGACATAGGCGGTTGCTATCTTGTAATCTTGGCCATAGCGCTCCTTTAGTAACCGCTGCGCTTCATGATACCCTTCTGTGTGATTCATGAACAAGCAGCTACGCATCAACTCAAGAACATCGCCGCTCATGTATTGTACAAGATAGTACAATCTAGCGCTACTGCTATCAGTCCTTGATTCGATTAGACTCTCAAAGGCTCTGATAAAGCTGCAGTACTCAATCGGATTCCCTGCAAAGGTGGGTAGCTCTGGTTGGGGCAGCATTAATGCTAAGGTACATGTATGCTGCTGTTGCTGTATCAACAAGTTCTCCATTTGTTGCATGTAGGGACTTGGCTGCGGCTGATAATTAGGCTCGCCTTTGGGTCTAATTTAGTCATTGTGGGTTGGGTTGACTGCGCTGTTATAGCAGGAGCAGTTTGATCAGGGAGAGGACCAGCCTTCTCTTTGCTCTTTCCCATCCAGGTCATAATGTAAGAGTGTAATGGGAGTGGCTTGTCGTCGTGCAGAACGCTGCCTTTCGCCGCCTCAGCTAATGCGTGCTCTTCAGCTTCAGCCTTCGCTAACTCTGTTTCTATTTTAAGCTCTTCCTTGGCTTGTTGTAGTCGTAGTTCTTCCTGTTCAAGAATTTGCATCTTCTTTAGCGCATTGGCCTCAGTGAGCAGTTTCGCTTTCCTGGCTGAAGCCTTTGCCCTGGCGCTTGACACGGAGCTAGCGATTGAGGGTTTTACTACAGGCATCGAAGGGTTACACTTTTGAAGTCGAAGGCGCTACTAAGGGAGTCGAAGGTGCCACTACGGGAGTCTAAGGGTTTTCTGGCTGTTATTTTGCCAATGAAATTTGACATTAAATTTTTGGACCCGCGAAATCAGATCTTTAACCTTTAATTCTTCGTAATTAAAGTAATCTAAGGAATCTTGAATGTCTTTGTGATCACTTAGTGTTTCGTGATAAAGGGCATGCGTGTGTTCCAGTCACTCTAATGCGGAATTAAGCTTGGCGAGTTTGATTTCTACCACAGCAGTGCTCTCAAATTTATCGATAAGGGTTTCAATTTTATTTCGCTTCTTTGTTAGTATTCCCTTTGCAATGCCTCTGTCCCGCTTTAACTGCACAATAGACGGTTTCGGCACAGCGGTGGGGTTTTCTGACACAATGTCGGCCACTTGCGACTCGTTTATGAAGGCGACTTCTAAACCTACCATTGTCATAACACTTCGTTAATTAATTCCGATCATTCCTTTGGGTTTTCGCTCCTTTCCTGTTTGTAGACAAATCGGCATTCCGATCATTCCATTTGAGTGATGTGGCAATATTGAGAACTATTCTTACATACAACCATAGAGTTTCTAAGCCAAATGCAAGGCAATTTTCAGTCGTTTATTGATATTGAATTAGAGTCAAAATAATTCAAACTAATGTAGATTTCATTACAAGCAATCAAAAGGCATTCAAACGCTAACTCTCAACAATCATACAAAGTTTAATTATCACAGTTCTTGAAGTGTTCACAATAGTAGATTTTCTTGAATCAGGGATTGAATTGATCGATGTTGTAATAGAAGTTGATTCGATGTGGATTTCTTGTAGATTTTATATTGTTGATCATGTTGTTGATTTAGATAGTGTAGGTTTGAACTAAGAATGAAGTAAAGCATAATTAACCTATTGTGCATGCCCAAACTAAATGCTGGCATAGAAATCAATTGTAATCTGCTTCTTAGATAATCACGATAGCTAATCAATATATACATTTTAAGTAATTATTAATAGTGATCATACTTTGGTCTCCTGGATTGCTTGTTCGAGGTAGAATAGATTGATAGACTGAGGTATTATAGATGGTAGCGTAGATTTCTAAGTTTCTTAGTTTTCTAAGTCGATCGACAAGTAACTCCGGAAGCATGTTCTGAGCTTGCGTGTACTCGAATTACACATTGATTTTGATTGGTCTAGCGGATGAATGGCGGTAAATAGTGATAACCTAGCATAAATACCAACTAAATTTAGTTGGCGTAATAAGCTAAAAATATGCACTTTAATATTTGAGGCATTTTTGGTCCAAATTGTGTTACAGAGACATCAGAAGTATAAATAAAGCTTTAAGGTACAATTAAACTTACAAAATGTTTGGTTAAACTGAGTTTATTGAGTTATTAACTAAGGTAAGTACAATGTATGGTACCATAGAGTCTGAGATGTTTACAGCATCTGTTAATCAGCTCCACAAAACATTTTGATAGAAACAATTCAAAAATCTTGAAAAGATTTCAGAGGGCCTAGTAGATTTTCAAAATTTCAGGGACAGCATGTTCCCAGACCCCATTGCACTTGTGTGCACTTTTGATGCTGTTCAACTGCCATCAGCATCTCAACTAATTCCCTCCTGGCCTTCACAAAATCATGGGGAGAACACTGACATTGTATGTGTTATTTGGACTGTTAGGCTCACAAAGGGTTGTGGTCAAAGTAATGTACAGTCGCCATATTATTTTTCTCTGTGGTGAATTTAGTATTCAGGGATTGAGATTGTTATTTTTGGACACGGCGGACTATGACCATCAATGGCAAAAATGCCCAATAGATTTTCAACATTTCAGGATGCTAGTCTGATTGCTTTCTGTTTCCTTCCATTCAAGGTTTTCACAAAAAAAGTGCCGAATTACGGACCTACAAAATTATTGTACTATTGATCTAATGGCTGTATCAATTCCAAATCTGCCCATCCCCCTACATACATTGTACGTGGGGCATTTGACTGCATGAGTTTCTGTACTCAGGTGTGGGGCATTTGCCAGCAAAGAAAAGTTTGTGGGGTGGGGCCGCTCTGGAATGAGTGCAAACCTTCCCAGGGTAAGGTATTTGCATAGCTTAGCTGGTCCCGTGGTGGGGCATTTGCAGCATTCTGATTCTAAAATATCAAATGCCCCATAAATGCCCCTGGGGGAATTAATTGCATTTGACGAAGGAGAATGCAACCTAATCTGATCCCTGTGTCCTATGAAAGCACAGGTAGCCCACAATCACCAGCTGGCTAAGCAGCAAGAATAGAGAATTCACGGGCAGGTGGTATTCCAAATTTTCGACATTGTGAATAATTAAATATGCCATGCGCACACATCTATTTTGCAAGACTAATACGCAATACACATGCACCTTCTTTCTACCTCGTACACTTAGACAATATTAACCCTTTCACCACCGGAAGCGTTTGGGCTGAATTGGTGAAATTCAGAGTGCTAACTCAACCCTCCCCCCTCAGTTCCAGTTTGGCTTGCCCAGGGTAGTTAAATACTGCTGACTTTTTAAACCAAGGGCTCAAACTTTCCCCATGATGCCATTCGGCAGAATTCTACGGACTCGTCGGCGGTAAGTATGCTTTCTTCTGTAGGATTTCCAATGAAATGTGCTCTAATTTTGGACAAATAAGCCACTGTCAGAGAGCTTGAAGACATCATTAAGTCTGATGACGGCTGAAAAGTACTTGGTTTGCTTTTAGTAGGCCTTGTGAGGGGTTTCACAGGATTTTTCTGTTGTGTTTGTGCTTTGAGACACATGAAATAATTCTTCACTGAAACCCTTGAAATTCTGCAGTTGGTTGTCTTTTCCCCCTGCTCAACCTATTAGGGTGTGTTTTTGTCACTTTAAAGCAACGGCTGGAGTCCAAATCACCGCTCTTGGTTGTAGGGGTAAAAGACTTATAAAAAAATCCTACAGGAGTCCCAGAGGGGGGGTCCCCTTGTGAATTTTTTGCTGATTACCCAGCATGCAATTGGAGTTGGGGAGCAGGAAAACATGGTGGAGAGAAGTGCAGCATTAAGAATAGCACGCTTCACAGTCGTTTGGTGGATTTTATGCAAACAAACCTGCTGGTTGGAAAGATTAAACAAGGTACTGTAATGACTGAGTGGTTATTTTGTGTTTGCTTTTGATTTCAAGTGCAAATGGGAAAGTTTTCTTGAGCCGATTTTCAGCTCCTCAAAATTCGCGAAAATCGAAGAAACGAACAGCGATCTCCAAAACAAATGCGTTTTTCTCCAAAGTGGGAGAGTCAAGCGATCCCTGTTATAGCTCTGACTTTGAAGTTATTCATCCCTTGAAATAGTATCGCAACATCGTATCTCCAGCATGTAGGTTTGATGCAATAATTTTTCCCAGGTACATGCTTCATATTGGCCGCTTTTGAGGCCTGTAGTGGTGAAAGGGTTAATAGTACTTGGTAGGCGATCCCAACCTGGAAAGGCGAAGAATATGCTGAACAATCCAGTACAAACCCAACTGAGTCGTTGTACTGGGTGGCCATTGTGCTTATCAATGCCCGAGGAAAGTGTGTACTACTTCTGTATAATTATCAAGTCAACCATGTCCATGACCATGGTCTGTTTTGTTGGGACGGTTGAAGACGTACATGTACACGGAGTTGAACAGTAAAATTTGTGCTGGACTATCGACAAACCGAGTGAATCTGCAAACGAATATTTCGATGGCTTGCTCGCTGTATTGGATTGTGCTTTTCGTTGAACAGATACGAAAACTACAAACATCAAGATACTAGAAGTACAAACATCAAGATACTAGAAGTAATCATAGATTATCAAAGTGCATTCAACATATATTTTTATCATACCTGAAGAGAAATATTTGACAGTGTCTTGTTCAAGTTGTGAAGATTTAGCTTTTTAAACGCTACACATGTGTGTATATTGCGCTGCTATGCATATTAACACTGCATTCAGGCAAATTAAGAGTTGATCTAGAATCACACTTGGAGTTGGATAAGTCAAGGAATTTTTTAAAAAACATCAACACAAGGTGATGGAAATTTAAAGTACTCTTTATATTGCTATATACGTGCATGTACTCTAATCAATGGCAAAGATCATGTGTGCATGATATGTTGACATAATTATACAATGTATAAGCTTACAGGCACATATTAATCTACCAACATTGATCAGAAATTATACTGAAATAACAATTTCTACACTGGAGTGTAATCACCAACATTAGTCAGTATATTGTGGAGCCAGTGTCGCATGTTGAAATAGTATCCATGTGAAATAGGATTTAATTAGTTTTTAAATAGTCACACATTACAGTGATGCATGTAGAGCTGTGTGTATATTGTGCTGCTATGCATATTAACACTGCATTCAGGCAAATTAAGAGTTGATCTAGAATCACACTTGGAGTTGGATAAGTCAAGGAATTTTTTAAAAAACATCAACACAAGGTGATGGAAATTTAAAGTACTCTTTATATTGCTATATACGTGCATGTACTCTAATCAATGGCAAAGATCATGTGTGCATGATATGTTGACATATACAATGTATAAGCTTACAGGCACATATTAATCTACCAACATTGATCAGAAATTATACTGCAATAACAATTTCTACACTGGAGTGTAATCACCAACATTAGTCAGTATATTGTGGAGCCAGTGTCGCATGTTGAAATAGTATCCATGTGAAATAGGATTTAATTAGTTTGTAAATAGTCACACATTACAGTGATGCATGTAGAGCTGTAATGGGATACATATTTTCCCGGTGATGAGAGAGCTAGAAGGGCGCTTGTGGGAGAATAGCAAAATAAAATACAGAGTCGAAGAGTTAATTAACTCTGCTAAAGCAAAGCCCCTGTGTGCCGATGCAGTTAGGTAACACCAGCCTTGGTCATTTGAATGCAATACACCACTATCAATGTGCATTATAACTTTCTTCAAGATCCACATTGATTTCCAGTCATTTGATTACTTATTTAACTGAACAGGTCCATTACCCCTTGAATAACTTATAAGTCAAGACATTCAAAACTGTTCACATTTATTTAAAGACATACATTTTTGATCACAATATGAATTGTTTTCACACAGTCCACACCACTGCAGCAATAAAGGGTTTGTATTTTAATTTGTCACCACAGGAAGCCCAGTCATTTCTCATACAAAAATATAATTATGTTGAACGCACTTTGATAATCTATGATTACTTCTAGTAGAATTGATGGAGCCATAACCCCAGCTAGGAAAAGATTATTAACAGATATATTGAAGTACATGTATGTACAACATTCCAACAAAATCTCAGGGTATTAAATGTTTGTTTTCTTTCTATTCTTTGTAGGTTGAGAAACTTGTTGTTTCAAACAGAAGTCAAGTTAAAGTTTACACCAAAAGTGATCCTCACAATGTAAGCTGATCCTCTTGATCCCAATGTACTCTTATCACATGGTGTCCATGTTGGATAGATTCAATAGATCTCCCATGCACCTTATTCATATCTCATACCTAACACCAAAACCATATTTACACCAAAAGTGATCCTCCCAATGTAAGCTGATCCTCTTGACCCCAATGTGCTCTTATCACATGGTGTCCATGTTGGATAGATTCAATAGATCTCCCATGCACCTTATTCATATCTCATACCTAACATCAAAACCACATCTACACCAAAAGTGATCCTCACAATGTAAGCTGATCCTCTTGATCCCAATGTGCTCTTATCACATGGTGTCCATGTTGGATAGATTCAATAGATCTCCCATGCACCTTATTCATATCTCATACCTAACATCAAAACCACATCTACACCAAAAGTGATCCTCACAATGTAAGCTGATCCTCTTGATCCCAATGTGCTCTT
Organism: Actinernus sp. WN-2022; assembly: GCA_030867875.1. Classification (NCBI taxonomy): domain Eukaryota; kingdom Metazoa; phylum Cnidaria; class Anthozoa; order Actiniaria; family Actinernidae; genus Actinernus; species Actinernus sp. WN-2022. The sequence continues at coordinate 89,694,140 of JAOWCC010000019.1, forward strand.
ATCACATGGTGCCCATGTTGGATAGATTCAATAGATCTCCCATGCACCTTATTCATATCTCATACCTAACATCAAAACCATATTTACACCAAAAGTGATCCTCACAATGTAAGCTGATCCTCTTGATCCCAATGTGCTCTTATCACATGGTGTCCATGTTGGATAGATTCAATAGATCTCCCATGCACCTTATTCATATCTCATACCTAACATCAAAATCACATCTACACCAAAAGTGATCCTCACAATGTAAGCTGATCCTCTTGATCCCAATGTACTCTTATCACATGGTGCCCATGTTGGATAGATTCAATAGATCTCCCATGCACCTTATTCATATCTCATACCTAACATCAAAACCACATCTACACCAAAAGTGATCCTCACAATGTAAGCTGATCCTCTTGATCCCAATGTACTCTTATCACATGGTGCTCATGTTGGATAGATTCAATATACAATTATCTCCTGTGTACCTAATTATTCATATTTCATGCCCATGTGGAAAAAGGTCTGGTAACAATGGTATCAGAGTGAGGCCAGTTGTCCCAAAGGTCACAAAATTAGAATAAGTCAGAAATGTCTTAGTTTCTGTGTTAGTTTTGTGGTACAGCACTGTTTGTGTTCTTTTGAGTGATGTTTTGTGGTACAGCACTGTTTGTGTTCTTTTGAGTGATGTTTTGTGGTACAGCACTGTTTGTGTTCTTTTGAGTGATGTTTTGTGGTACAGCACTGTTTGTGTTCTTTTGAGTGGTGTTTTGTAGTACAGCACTGTTTGTGTTCTTTTGAGTGATGTTTTGTGGTACAGCACTGTTTGTGTTCTTTTGAGTGATGTTTTGTGGTACAGCACTGTTTGTGTTCTTTTGAGTGATGTTTTGTGGTACAGCACTGTTTGTGTTCTTTTGAGTGATGTTTTGTGTGACAAGCTGGGACAACAGGCCTTGCTTTGATGTGTTTTTGTGAATAAGGTCATTTACAGTTTTAGGAGAAGTTTGTATAAGGGAAACAAAGGTCTCTGACTTATTCCCTTGGGACTCAACATTGCCGTCTTGTGATAACGGCACTGCTAATGCATCAAAATAATCATTTGTTATAATATGGCTAGGTAACTTTGTGAGCTATGGTAGGTCTGTTTTGCAGTCCATCCCATCCCACACAGACTGTAAGAGTAGAGCAAAGCTGTTTCTGTATACTCTTATTGGTTACTTGCTTTGAGGGTTCAAATCTGACTAAGTTCAAAGAGCAATGCCCTGAGATTCCCACACACCTTAATGTATAGACCAATGATCCTATTGAACTGCATTAGGCATATTAAAATTGAATAATTTCATCTAAATCCTCCTTTCTTTGCACAAGTTAACTACATGTATATTTGACATTATTTCACTTCAGAAAAAGGGACTAAAATGACAGTTACAGAAAAAAATATTTCTCCTCGGATTCTAAATTTTCTCACAAAAATGCATATTTCACATACAATTTAGAGTTTCATGTTTGCACTAACCTCATGTTCTGTCTCCCAACACCTAAACTTGCCCAGCACCAAGCCATTCTGTCCAGAAGCACTTCACAACAAGCTAAATTCATCCGTAATGACTGCAAAGTATGCTGGGAAATCCAATCCACCAGCGGCATAGCACTCTCCCATCTTCATTCTTCAAAATAATTATATACTAAGTCTAAAGCCATTTCGACCTAATACCGTCATATTGGAATCAATGGCAAGTAAATATTGTCCAATATTCAAAAAATGCTATGATACATGTAGGTGGCTCCAGACCCCCATTTATAAAGCCCACGCTAAAGTGACAGAAGACGTCCTGGCCCATGCATTCACGAGTGAGAAATGAGGCTCTTTCTCTGTCACAATAAACTGGCACAAACTCGGTTCTTTCAGAAAGTGCTGATTGAAGCTCTCATCAGACTTAATGATGTCCTCCAGCACTCTATAAATGGTGAAAAAGGCTTTAAATAGCCTGAAATTCTCTGTATTCCCCCAAACAAACTTCCCGCCAGCTCCGTCAAGTAATCCACAACTGCTTTCAAAATGGCTGACAAAAAACCTTGAGCCCCCAGTAGTATAGGTCAGTTGAAAAAATATCATATTAAACTAATTTGCTTGATTCGTACTGTAAGTTATGGATCCTCAATCCACCCTTTTTTTATGGCCCACATGCTAGCTTTGCACTTGGACTTTTTCACAATAATTTGGACTATGAGCTCAAAGTTTCTATTATACAAGTAGAGTGTGTCCATTGAGGAACTATCAGCTGATAGTTGCATGCCCACAGAAATTTGATGTTCTTACGGTGTGACTACTGAAAGCGGGGCCACTTAGACAACGAGAACCAATCACGAAAACAAAGCATTACAACTTCGGTGACTTTAGCCAATCAACAGCTAGCAAAGAACAATGCTACTTGACTTGGCGGAAATCTGAATATGCTTTGTTTTCGTTCTACAATGTGATTGGTTCTCGCTTTCAGTAGTCGCACTGTAAAACAAATATAAGCCTGAGAATGAAGTTCAAGGGCTTATGTGCTAGTTTTAAGAACATCAAAATTAATTTCCAAGGGAAACTGATAGTTCCGAGACAAACACTCTCTATTTGTCGTTATTGTTCATTTGTTCATCACAAAATTGTCTTTCGTTCTCAGCAGGCACTATTATACAAATAGACTGTGTCCGTCGAGGAACTATCGGCTGTTATTGTTCACCACAAAATTTTGGCGCACGCTCATTGGCTAAAAGCGATCACGTGACGTGATAGTTGTCATCCGCGGAGGCAAACTATCAGACGATAGTGCCCGCTGAGCACGAAAGACAATTTTGCGTTGAACAATAACGCAAATAGACTGTGTCTGTCTCTGACCTATTGGCTGATAGTTTCCCTTGGAAATTTGATGTTCTTAAAACTAGCATATAAGCCCGAGAACTGTGTTCTCGGGCTTATATTTGTTTTAAGAACATCAAATTTCCGCGGGCAACTATCACCCAATAGTTCCTCGACGGACACAGTCTATTTGTATAATAGTTGCCTGCGGAAATTTGATGTTCTTAAAACAAATATAAGCCCGAGAACTTCGTTCTCGGGCTTATATGCTAGTTTTAAGAACATCAAATTTCCAAGGGAAACTATCAGCCGATAGTTCCGAGACAAACACAGTCTATTTGTCGTTATTGTTCATCACAAAATTGTCTTCAGCTCTCAGCGGGCACTTATATTATACAAATAGACTGTGTCCGTCGAGGAACTATCGGCTGATAGCTGCCCGTGGAAATTTGCTGTTCTTAAAACAAATATAAGCCCGAGAACGAAGTTCGAGGGCTTATATGCTAGTTTTAAGAACATCAAATTTCCAAGGGAAACTATCAGCCGATAGTTCCGAGACAAACACAGTCTATTTGTCGTTATTGTTCATCACAAAATCGTCTTCCGCTCTCAGCGGGCACTATCGCCTGATAGTTTTCATCCGCGGACGACAACTATCACATCACGTGATCGCTTTTAGCCAATGAGCACGGGCCAGGCCTGTACATGTAGCTCCAAGTCAACTATCAGCCAAAGAAACTGAGAGCGAGTAGTCTAATAAGTATTGTTTTAGTAGAAACTAAACTACCTTATTGTAGGAAATTAACGCTCCATGAAATTAATGCGAATCTTTAAAATTGGCCTTAATTTAAGTCACGTTAATTTTTGTGAGCGTTAATTTCCATGACCTTAATTGCCATTATTATAACCCCAAATTCTGGATCCTGTTCAGACACATTTGACACCTAGGAAACAATGGCTTTCTGTTTTCTGCACACTGTATTTCAATCTTTTACAATGTAAAAGTATATTGTTACAATATTTCTAGTTCATTCTCGCTTCCAGAAGAGCAGTTTTCAACATCTGCTTCTTGCTTCTCTGTCAAATTGTCTTTCAAACTGTGTTTCTTTGTGTCAATCACGTTAATTTCCTTCATTTTTATAATTTACCTCTTTCGAGTTAATTAAAGTTGCGTTAATTTCAAATACCTTAATGAACATGAGCGTTAATTTCCTATAATAAGGTAGTAGTTCAATCTTAAACTGAAACGAATATTTTTTTACATTTTGATGATTCAACAGCCATTGATTTGCTTTTGAAAACTGGCTTTTCGCTACTCACTATCTATCACAGAAAATCATAGTGAGTAGCTTAGCCAATCAGATTGCAGGATTCGTGATAGAACACCAGTTGGTTTCTATTAAAAAGCATATGAAGGGCTGTGTGCAAAAGGGCGTAAGTGTCTCCTGCTCACAGTCTAAATTCTCCTTCGATTTCTTTGTTTTCTAAGGGAGAATGTAGAATGTGATCAAGAGTCACTTACACCCTTTTTGCACATAGCCCTTCATTTTAAAACAAATGTGGTCCATAACATACAGTGGTTTTTAATGTGTAGACTTCAGAGCAGTCGCCAATAACACTTATCACGGCTGAGCTCACTGAATGTTATGGGTGCTGTAAGTTATGGCCCCTCTGAACATGGCCTTACATGGCCATAATTTATGGTACAGGCCCACTTACATAGACTATATCACAACTCCGCCGTCGCAGTGCTGTTGTTGGGCGACCATCTTGGATTTAACAATGGAAACTGAGATATCCATCCCAGAGTGCACTACGACGGCGGAGTTGCGATGTACATGTACACAAGTTACAGTTGATTACAAACTTAATGACAGCCCTGGACTTTATATCTCTAACATAGGACTGTCTGGTATGCATTTGGTTTGTTCTCAGGGTCATCTAACCTTCACTATTGGTAGTGTAGAAAACCTTGAGCGCAACCTTGAATCTGTACAACGAGAAATGGATATTGATCCTGCTTACTGGGTGCCAGTAACATATGTCAGGGAATCTGAATGGCTGTAAGTTAACTTGTTTTATATTGTGTACAATGCCACCCCCATGCTGATATAATACAAATGAATTGAGCTTGTGATCCTCATGGGAAAGGCGTTGTCATGGATGATGGAGGGCAAGCTATCTTTAAAAACGCTGTTTTAGGAAGATCAACATTCAATTGGAGGTGGAAAATAGCATTTACAAACAGGTTTTGCTAATAACACTACCCGATCTCGTACAAGTGCCTTTAAATGCATGAATTAATATTTGTTTGCCCTTCAGTACAACCACGTGATTGCATTCCTGCAAAAGGCCCATTGGAAACAAGCAGTATAACGTTACCCTTGCTTTGAACAACCAGGCCCAGGTGTTTAATAAAGGAAATCTGTATTGTTATACTTCATAATTATACACTGACAGTACAATTGTGCAACTGTATAGCAGATTTTGTATGAGTGGGACAAACTATGGCATGTCCGTAACTGTACTGTAATTAACCGTGGTGTAGTGTATTTCTGTAATTTGATTGGATCAGCAGGACATAAACAATGGGAAACCATTTCAATGTCATGGCATGCTGTACGGTAACTGTGCTGTAGTTTGTCCCACTCATTGAAGTCTGCTCTATCTGTATTAAATTTCCAGTTCATGGTAAGATACAGTAATCGCTACTGTGTAACAGTCTTAATTGTTTGCATCGTAAAATGCATTCCAATTGTTTTTTCCCTTGCAGTAAGGAGCTTATAAAGCTGACGCCTACTCTACTTGTCATTGGAGCACTAATATACTTCAGTAGAAGACTGTCTACAGGGTCCAGGGGTCAGGGGGTAAGAATATACATGTACCTTGTTCCTGTCTAATGCCACTCAAATCTAACCTCTATCATGAAATCCCCTTACTATGAGAACTAAGCACATTACGAAACAGCACACTCTGTTTCAATGTCACTGCATTCCATACAGTAACTGTGCCATAGTCATATCATTGCCATAGTTTGCCCCACTCAGGAAATCTGCTCTATATAAACATGTAAGGCATCATAAAAATGGTTGTTGATGTACAGCCATTGAAAGCATCATTTTTATGTAAAATAATGTGCATGTATGTGTATTATAAATAAAGCAGATTTCATTTTAGTGGGACAAACTACGGCATGTCTGTAGCCTTACTCTGACCATACTATAAGCCTGCTGTACTGTAACTCTATCATTTGATTGGATCAGCAGGACAAAAACAATAGGGAAACCATTTCAATGTCACAACATGCTGTACGGTAACCGTGCTGTAGTCTTTGCTGTAGTCAGTGATGTAGTTTGTCCCACTCATACGAAATCTGTTCTATGACTGTGTATCTTATTGATCTTAAACTGGCTTCATTTCAGGGCATATTTGGTGTTGGTCAGTCCACTGCTAAGTTTTACAACAAAGAAACTAGTGTTAAAATTAAGTTCAAGTGAGTACATTAAGACTACTTTAAGTGGTAAAATATATCCCTGTTGACTGGTATAGGGTACCATACATGTATTTCGTCACATATAAGCCACAGTACCTTTTTGACCTTTCAGATTTTGAAAGTAACAAAAAATAGCCTCAAAGTTGGGGGTGTAGCTTATATGTACATGAAATGAAAATTAAGTTGATCTCCTTTCAAACCCCTGTCCAAATTCACAAGGAAAGATGGTATTTTTTGTTTGTCAATAACATCATCTCATGCTGGAGATATTCAGGTTTTTACAATATGCAAATGCATGGTTATATATGACGTAGGAATGTGTACACAGCCTGGAGACAAATCATAAAAAAAATTAAGAATATCTCTAGATGAATATTATTTTGGTAAAAACAATTAAAACTTTGTACATGTACTGTTTGATACTAAGGAAAATACACATCACTATGTATATACATACTGTTAATCATGATGTTGCCATGGAAACACTCTTGGCCTCAGGCTCCAGCTTTCACCCTGAACATAAAATTAATGTGCAATTTCTGTCTCTGTTTCCATTGTGCATACTATTCCAAAGCTTCTGATATAATGCCACCTCAACAAATTGTGTTTGACAAAGGAGAAATTAGGGAATTCCTTTTCTTATCGAAAGAAGCCTGGTGACAAGAATGTTTCCATGGCAACATTGTGATTATTACAGTGATGTGTGTAGTTTCCTCAGTACCATCTACATGTACCTGTGCAAAGTGTTAATTGTTTTTACTGCAATTATTCATAAATGGTTGGATTTGCTCATGTAATCACAATTTATTTTTCTGTTTATAAGGGATGTGGCTGGCTGCGAGGAGGCAAAGTTGGAAATCATGGAGTTTGTAAATTTCCTTAAAAATCCACAACAATATCATGCACTGGGAGCCAGAATACCAAAGGTATAGCACAGTTGTATATTGTGTGTTTGACATGCACAGTCCAACCCTGTTAATACAAACAGTGTATAGGGACCACAAAAGTGTCAATCCATATTAATCAGGTTAGTATAATTATTATAAACTAAGTGAAAATGTATATAATTAGGCTTTTACTCAGTCAATACCAAAAAAACGAACGCTCATAATAATTATTATATGCAAGTATCCATATGCCAGCTATGTAGGAACCCTACACAGGTAATAATTGAAGACCTCGGTGGAAAAAGGGCGTACTAAGTACATGTAGTATGTTTGCCCAATTTTGTTTTTCTTTCGTGAGAATTGTGAAATTTTCACACACAATACTCAGTTTCAGTACAGGTCAAACGTTCTTTTAGTTTCAGTTAACTTAATTCTGTTTTGGCTTCTTTTGTTTTTTTCAAGCCTTTCATTAATTTTATTTGTTTATTTTTCCTTGCATTGCCGTATTGATTTTTCAAATTTGCATACATTAGCCATTCACTCATCAAAAATTTGCTTCACACTGTAGTGCGCCAGTCACAAAGAAACGTTGTTTAAGTACTTAGGTTTTCACACTTTCCCTTATTTTGATTGTAAAGCGGACTTATTGCATGGCCGACAGAGTTTAGTCGCTTTGTTGTTTAAAACTATAATCTGTCCAAAATCCTCGCAAGCTATCCCCGTAGCTAACACAGATTAGACCCGATTCTCTTCGGTTTACCTTCGGACTTTACATGGGCCAAAAAGAATTGTGGGTACACAGCAAAAATTTTGACATGGAAACTCTATACAGTTTCATCTTAAGAATCTTTTAGAAGTCCCCAGGCGAAGCACAAACCAGGCGCGACACGACTATCTTTGGAAAGCTCAGACCACGAAACTTACCGAAATGGCCTTCTTAGCTCCAAAATATTAACAGTTGCTTCTCCTGAAGACGCGACTCTATGTAAATCTCCAGCGATAACAAACCGCCTTTTAGTCAAACAGTTCTTCGTTCAACCATGAATTAAGCCGGCGACTTAATGATGTCCAACAGCCTTTTACACAGAGTTGCTTTTTCGAAATGTTACTCCGTCTTTCCAACAAGTATCTCCACTGTTTCAACCACCTCTCCAGCTTGGCATCCGACTTCAGAGAGAGCGAAAGTCCGTTTGAGATTCAGTTTGTAAGCGGTAAGGTATTTCCCGCCGAAACGTACAGCCAATGAGCACACGCATGATAATGTTGTTTCTAGATCTATCTCCACCCCCCCCCCCCCCCCCCCTTTCCCCCAATATAGAATAACAAAACAAAAATAAATATTTTTGCTGTTGAGCCGTATTTCATTCCTGTTACATTTCAAGTAATATCTTAGCATGCTAGATGATAATTACTTTTTTTTTGTCAGTTTAATTAAGCGCCTATAAACATACTACTTACGTCCTTTTTCCACCGAGGTCTTCAATTACATTATATATTTCATAGTAGGTCCAATAATATCTAATCGAGCTTCTTAATATCATACTTTTAGGGAGCCATTCTTTCTGGCCCGCCAGGAACTGGGAAGACCTTACTGGCCAAGGCTGTTGCAGGAGAGGCAGGTGTACCATTCCTTAGTATATCTGGTTCAGAATTCCTGGAAATGTTTGTAGGTGTCGGCCCTGCCAGAGTACGGGATATGTTTGCCCAGGCCAGGAAGAATGCACCATGTATAATTTTCATTGATGAAATTGATGCGGTGGGAAGGGCACGAGGCAGGACGGGGCAATTTGGTGGTCATGATGAGAGGGAGAATACCCTTAATCAACTACTGGTGGAAATGGATGGTTAGTAGTAGTTTGGTTCCTTATGTTGACCAAATTCATAATGGTGCCTCCTAATTTGCATAATTTGGAAGATTGCATTAAAACTAGTAATTGTGTTCAGTTTTAGAGAAATGTGGAGAATTGCTGTTGAGTTATAGGCATTTCAAAATAATACAGAAAAAAAATGAAAGCAAGGTTGGAATTTGTCATACGAATCTCTCTAATTTAAAATGGCTGTATAAACTTCACTGCTTTTTAAGCTACAGTCTTCAAATTTCACAAGATCACTAATATCGACATGCTCCTTCACATGATAATGATATTTTCTGTACACATGGATAAACTATTGACAGAAACAGAAATACACATTAATTTATAGGTATGAATAGGGTCAAATGGTGGTCCATAATTATACAGCTATTTCAAGTAATGTGTCTGGGGGATAGGGAACAGGACAAATTAGGGCATTCATATTTAGACAGCCTGGACAACGGAGCACAAATTAATACACATTTAGGTCTATGGCTTGTTTATGTGTCACGAGAATCTCACTTAGCTGAGTAAAAATGCAAAGATGATAATCCATTTCGGTATGCGAATGCCGTAATGTATTATATGCCCTATTCCCAGACAATGTTAATTGAAATAGCTGTATATGTTGGATATCACTGATTCTAAAAAGGATTTTATTTTTTGGGGAATCATTAAAAAGAATGTGGTTTAGTTTTTTTAGGGGGAGAATTAAAAAGAAAAAAATCCACTAACTCCTCCCCCCTCATTTACTCCATCCCCTGATTCCTACTTTGATGTTTCTTTCCCCCTCTCACCACTTCAGTTTTCCCCTTAATTCCACCAACTGAGACTCCCTAATTTATTTATAAGTCACTAATTAATATTACATATTGATTATTATTATCATAATTATTGTTACTTATTCCACACTTCAATACTTACTTTTTTCGTTCGCCAGTACTGTGTACCCTGGGTTCCAGAGGTTAAATATTTTGCCTGTTGTTATAAAAATACCATCTACATGATTGGGTTGTATTCGTTTTAAAAGTAGGCATAAAAGTCATTAAAAGTTACTATAAACATACCGTAAAGTTCCAAATTAAAGTAGCAAGGGTCATTACTTTCAGATTTGGCAGCTTCTGGGGGTCGTTATTTTCCGGGGGGGGGGGGGGGGGGGGGGGTGGGGGGGGGTGGGGGGGTGGGGTCGCTACTTTTGGAGGGTCGCTACTTTCAGGGAGCAAAAACCGTTAAATAATACTGGTATACTATGCTCTCCCAAGTAAAAGATATGAATTCATATCAACAATATTGTTGTTGAAAAAGGTTCAAATTAATTGATATTAAGTACATGTAGTTCAATTCAGTTTCTTCAATTGCTAAAATGTTTAACATGCAATAAAAATAGACTTTCATTACTGTGTAGGTTATCCTACACTGAGTGACATCAATGTAAATTAACCTTGATGCAAGATTGTGATTGTACATTAATAAAGAAGAAGAAATGGGGGTTGTTACTTTCGGGGGGCTCGCTACATCGTACTTTTGGGGGGTCGCTACTTTTGGATTTCTTAGCAGCCATAAAGTTTGAATGTTACTACTGGGGGTTTGCTACTTTCAGGGGGTCCCTACTTTCGGAACTTTACAGTCATGTACATTGTAGTAGAAGTATAATGCAACGAAGTTAGTGAGGTAGCCAGCAATACAAGATGGAGCAGCTACAAAATGTAGAAGCCACCTATTGAAGCTCCTATAAACTAGCTAGTAAGCTTTCAACCTTAAAAGTAACATCCACTGAACTACAATGTTTGCTCTCAAATGTTTGTTATGGATATCTAAATTATGCTGTGTTCGTTTCCAGTAAATTGTACACTACATGTAGATGTCAGTTATGGACCAATTTTGCTGTTCATAAAAGTCATACGAATTTCCAGGGTGCCGCCATCTTGGATATTAGAATGTCACATGGTTGCCTCTATTGTTATACAACAAAAGAGCTATTGTTTTCTGACAATAGAGACAACAAATTCAGTCCATAATTGACATGTAGTGTACAATTTACAGCAGACAAACACAGCATAATTTAGATATCCATAACAAACATAATTATGAGAGCAAACATTGTTTTTCACTGGAGATTCCCTTTAATAGAAATTGTTGGATCTATAAATATCTCATGACATTGTACATATCCCAGAGATTGAGCCAGAAATCGAGCAAGAAGGGACAATTTGGCCAAATTTGGCCCTTTTGCCATTTACTTAAATTCCTTTGGAAGCGGGATAAAGCGGGAATGGCGCAGCCAGCGACTCGTTTCCTGATACCCTACACATTTTCTTGCAGGATTTAGCTCCTCTACCAATGTTGTAGTCCTGTCTGGCACCAATAGACCTGATGTCCTTGACCCAGCTCTTCTGAGACCGGGACGATTTGACAGACAGATCTACCTTGCCCCACCTGACATCAAGGGCAGGTAGGAGTGTATAGATATGTTGTAGGTAAAATCCATTATCAGGTAAAATCCGATTCAACCTAGGTTACGTTGTCAAACATTATCAACCTAAGTTAAATACCCAGCTAATTCGAAAATGGAACAATGACCACATGTTAATATTCTAAGTTGGAAGTTCAGTGCCAAGGCTGCAACAGTGCTTGAGAGCTGGGCTGCCAGGAACCCTGGCAACCGAACGGCCCAAACGAGCCGAGGCGAGCCGAACAAGGACTGACGACAGCCCGGAGCACCAAAGGCAAACCACACTGACCTGAATGCCCAACTAATGATTGGCTTCACACTAGCAACCAAAGAGCTGATTTAGGGCAACTGTCCCTCCAATATACCGAGAACCTTTGCATGCAGCAAAGGGGGGTGGGGGGCTAGGCGATAGTCACAGCCTTGGAAGGAACTAGGCATCTAGCTAACGAGAACCAAGTAACCCCAGACCATTTGCTGGGAATGCCCCTAGCCCCCCAAGCGTGAGCACAGACCTTCTGCTCTGGATCTGTAGGTGGGCAGGGCTGGGAGCTGGGTGTTGGTCACAACCTTGGAAGGAACTAGGCCTCTAGCTAACCTGAACCAAGTGACCCAACCAATTGCTGGGAATGGTCCTAGCCCCTGACCCAATGATGAGCTTATGCACTAGCAACCAAACAGCTGATGTAAGCAACTGTCACCTCCAATACACCAAAAATTGTTGCGTGCAGCAGAGGGGGGGGGGCTAGGGGATAGTCATGGCCTTGGAAGGAACTATGCATCTAGCTAACCCGAACCAAGCAACCCAGAACCATTCGCAGAAAATGGCCCTTATAAGCCCCCCATCCAAAGCAGATCTCTACTGCTAAAAACTATCGGATGACTGTCACAAGGGCTAGAAGTTGCTGGAGAAGACTGCCAGGCCCACCGAAACTGCCAGCCGAGAAACCACTGAC